>CM053769.1:289421223-289465742 GCA_028658325.1 Potorous gilbertii | reverse complement strand
CAGAGAGGAAGGACGGAATCATTTATTCACCAAGAAGTAACCTTCTATGGTCTTATTTTTTCCCTTTTCTGGGCATTTTCCCAGCCAGTTACTTGACTTCTGAGAGTCCTCTCCACTCCAGCCTAGGTCTGCCCAGCTAGTGCTTGGGGTCTGAGATTAAAATGCTGCTCCTCAGCCTCAGGGCTTTTGGCAGCAGGCCTGGCTGCTATTCAATGGGACCTTAAGTTCTGGTGCTCAGGTGGGGGCAGGGCCACTTCCCTATGCTCAGTTCCCTCAGGGGGTTTATGCAGAGACCTTTTGTAATGGAGCTGGTGCTGAGCTCCTGCCTGCTCCGGGAGCCTCTGGCCACCTGCTGCCTCTGCTGCTGCCTCTGCAGCTGCCTCCCGAGGGGGCCTGAGTCTTGGGAGACACCCCGCTCTCCTCTCAGCCCATCCAGACATCTCTTTCACTGACTTGTGTGTCTGTGGGTGGAGGGACCTTTGCGGCCGCTGGAGATTCCGTCCCTGAAGCCTGCTTGGATCTGCTACTCTCCGTGTGGCATGGCCAGGGCAGGGCTGGGCTCCGCTCCCATCCAGTGGCAACAGACCTTTGGGATCGGTTTTTCAGGGCTCTCTGGAATGGAAATCTCCTTCACCCCGTTGCTGCATGGCTCCACTGTTCCAGAATTTGTTGGGAGTTCTTTTTATAGTTAATTATGGGCTGTGGGTTTGGAGCTAGCATACGTGAGTCTTTCTACTCCGCCATCTTGGCTTCGCCCCTGTCTATCACTTTTTATCTGAATTTCTCAGGGGACATCCAACAAGAATGTTTCAGCTGACCTCTAAACTTATCTGCCCAAATTCTCCTTCTTTCACTTCCCCTACACTATACCTCAGCTAGTTCACTTGTTATTACTCTCCCATATGTCAGGGGATCATGGGTTTCTAATGCAGTTATGAAAATAAATGTTGTCCTCTAAAAAGTAGCATAGTATAGTGGAAAAAGGTTCTAGATTTAGAATAATGAGATGAAAGTTCAAATCATGGTTCCATCACATGTAGTTGTGTGACATTGGGTAAGTTCACTTTTCTGAACTTGTTTCTTCATCAAAAATATTTACGAAATAATTTTTTTTTTGCACTGAAACAGTAGAGAGAGGGCTGCTGACATGGGAGTTAAAAACTTCACTTGATTCAAGTCTTGCCTTTTACTCATACTAGCCAGATGACAGTGGACAAGTCACTAAACTTGTCACCCCCACAGACCAATTACAACTCTGTAGCACCATGGAAGTTTCCAAATGGAAAAAAATCCCTACACCAATAAAATCACAAGCCTAGGCAAAAAAATAGTATTTTTACCATTTACCTCAAAGAAATAAAAAAGTAGAGTGCAAAGCTTACACTGCTATATGAATCAAATGTAAATTTTAGTTACTTTTTTCTGCCTTATTTACTAATTGACTTTTCATTTTTTTTTGGTGTCTTTGGTGAATTCATCCTGTGGTGATCCTTACTCACGCTTAAGGGCACCTCAGTATTGTGAAAGAGACACTGGGATTGAAGTTAGAGCATCGGAATTCGAGTTCAAACTCTGACATGGTGACATTGAGCAAATCACTTTTCTGGGGCTCATGATCTTTGCCTTAATAGGGTCACTAGGAAAAGCAAATAAAATTATGAATAAGAAAGCACTCTGGAGACTGCACAATTGTATGCATGTATAAGGAATTATTGTTAATAAGAAATACAGCAATGATAATAACAATAAATGAAAATGTCAATCTAAGACTCAGTTGAAAGGATGCCAAAGAATATGAATGTTGGGTAAGGTTGATCATAGAAGGCTACTCTGAAGATTGTGACACATACAAAGACATGTCCCAGAATTTAGGTTTACTAGAACAAGGCTAAATGATTCAACAAACAAAAGAACGAGGGACATTTGAGTTTTCTTCAGTTGTGAAGTTGACAATAGTAGCAAATACTTATGTGAAACCTGGTTTAGAGTTTTTATTGTGTTTTCAAGACCCCTTGTCTGTGGTCCTGCATAAAAATCAATAGCTTACATTCATATTCTCATATCTCTTTAAGGTTTCCATAACACTTACCTCAACACAGCCCTCTGAGATGGGTAGTGTAAATATTTGGTAAAGTGAAAGGAAGGCTTGGCTTAGCCAAGGGTCAAATCCTGACCCTGCCATTTACTATATATTAGAGTGGAAAGCTGACTAGATTTGGAGTTGGGGTTCTTGGAAGAAAGGAAAAGAGAGAGAGAGAGAGAGAGAGAGAGAGAGAGAGAGAGAGAGAGAGAGAGAGTTTTTCTTAGTTAAGGGTTTTTTCCTTTCTTCGGTCCTGCTGAGTGGGAGCAAACAATGATGGTAAACATCATTCTCTCTACTTTTCTCTCAAAGAACCTAACAATTCATATTCTTGCATGTTCCTTTCATAAAGAATTCTTATGTCTTTGCTAAACTATTTAAAGTTCTAAGCATGTTTAGTTTGGAACCAATAGAAGTAGATAACTAGTGTTAGATGATTGTGATAGAACGCAGTTGTCTTATAAGAAATGACAAGCAGAATGCTTTCAGAAAAACCTGAAGAAAAACTGACATGAACTGATATAAAGTAAAATGAGCAGAACTAGGAGAACATTGTACATAGTAATAGCAACATTGGATCAACTGTGAATGACCCAAGATAATTCCAAAGGATTTATGATGAAAAAATGTTATCCACCTGCAGAAAAAAAAATGATGAAGTCTGAATGCAGATTGAAGCATGCTTAAAAAAAAACTTTATTATTCTTGGTAGATTTTTTGTCTGTGTTTTCTTTTGCAACATGGCTAATATGGAAATATTTTGCATGACTACACATATATAATCCGTATAAAATTGTTTGCCTTCTTAAGGAGAGGGAGGAGAAGAGGGAGAGAATATAGAACTCAAAATTTTAAAGACCTGAATTTTAAATATTTTTGTATACATATAATTTAGAAAAAAAATTAAATGTAAAAAAAGTAGATTACCATATTCTTTGCTAAGTAGTATACCAAAGAATTTCTTATATACTCCTTACATACATATTTGTATGGTTTTAGTCAGGACACCATGTATATCAGGATAGGGAAGATATCTCTATACATTAATTTCCTTATATACTGTTTTTGGGTACAAAGAGGCTTCGGTGGTCTTTTATTCATCATTAGTCTTTCATTCCTAAGGGCAGATAGTATACAACTGTCTTCATTGTTTACAAGAGCCAAGAGCCCATAAATTAGGTGCTTATCTGGAGAACTCACCCTGCTATCCTGGATGTGGCCTTATAAGAATGCTTCCTTGTAGATCTAGGTTCAAAGATTGTGAGAAATCAAGAATTATCAAAGTGAAATTTTCAGTTGAATTTCTGACCTACTGAGACTGGAATTAAGGAAAACTGATAAGAGCATGTGGGGTCCCTTTCTGTGTATAAGCAGGAACCAACATCACTCAACTTACTGATTTCTTCATGGGTATTCTTCCCTACAGGCCTAAATCCTTCTAGGCCTGGAAAAAAATGCTCCCTACTAGAGGTCCACAAAGAGGTTCATTCTTTCTTTTACAAATAAAGCTTTTTAAAAACAAAGTATATATTAAATTTAATATGGTAGTAATGAAACTGCCCTTATTTCACTCACCTTCTGAACTTATTTCTGTTCTCTTTTGTGTGTTTTTAAAATGTCTCATCCTTGCTCTTTTTTTCTATTTCTGCATCATTCTCACTCCTCTTTTCAGCCCTCTTCTACCCCCAAGCTGTTCCATGTAACCAATAAAAATAGTCAAGGAAAGTAATTCAATACATTGACAATGTCTAAACATGTTGCTTTTGGCACCTCTAGTCTATCATCTCTATATCTAGAGGAGGGAATAATACTTTATGATCAGTCTTTTGATCATTGAATTGATCAGAACTCTGAAGTTTTTTGAAGTTATTTACTTTTAAATTACTGTGGTCATCTCCTCCTTCTGCTTACTTTACTATTCATCAGTTCATACAAATCTTACCAGCATTTCCTCACATGTATCTTGTTTATCATTTCTTATGGCACAATGATATATTCCATTATATTCAGATGCCATCATTTCTTCAGCTATTCTCCAGTTGATGGGCACCTTTTTTGTTCCTATTTATTTGTTATAAAAAGTGCTACTATCAGTTTTTTTTTTGTATAGTTGAGTCTTTTCTAATTGAATTTAATCTCTTTTAGGTCTGGGCTTAGTGGTGACATCAGAGAGTCAAGGGTTCACATGGATTAGTTAAGATATAATTAGGAATTGTTTTCCAAAATGTTTGGCTCTATTCCCAGCTCTACCAATATTGCATCAATTTGTCTTTTCTCCTAATGACCCTTCCAAAAATTGTAGTTTTCCCCATTTTTTATGTTGGTCAACTTAATGGACATGATATGGAAACTCAGAATTGTTTTTTTTAAATTATATTTTTATTTATGTTGCTAAACATTTTCCAATTATGGTTTTAATATTAATTTAACATTATAGTGAATTAAATTAATTAAAATAATTAATAATATTAATTTAATATTAATAATTAATAATATTAATTAAAAATTTTGAGTTCCAACCCAGAGAGAAGCCAATCAATATAATAACCATTATGCATGTGAAGTTATGCAAAACATATTTCCATATTAGCAGTATTGCAAAAAAAAAAAGCAAAAAAATAAAGTGGAAAAATATTCCAATCTGCTCTCAGAGTTCATCAATTCTTTTTCTAGAGGAGGATAGTATTTTTCATCATGAGACCTTAGGAATTATCAAAATGATTAGAGTAATTTAGTCTTTCATAGCTGATTGTTATTACAATATTGCCGTTACTGTGTACAATGTTCTCCAAGTTCTGCTCACTTTACTTTAAATCAGCTCATATAAGTCTTCCCAGGTTTTTCTGGGAAACCATCCTCCTTGTCATTTCTTATAGCACAGCAGTATCCCATCACAATCTTGTACCACAGCTTGTTCAGTTATTCCCCACTTGATGGCCATCCCCTCAATTTTCAACTCTTTGCCACAAAACCAGCTAATACAAATATTTGTGTACATATTGGTCCTTTTCCTTTTGCTTTGATATCTTTGGAATACAGACCTATTAGTGGTATTGCTGGTCAAAGGGTATGCACAGTTTTCTAGATCTCTGGACATGGTTTCAAATTGTTCTCTAGAATGGTTGGATCAGTTCATGGTTCCATCAATTGTGCATTAGTGTACCTATTTTTTCACACTCTCCCCAGGATTTGTCATTTATATTATTAGATCATCTGATAGGTGTGAGGTGGTCAGAGTTGTTTTAATTTGCATTTCTCTAATCAATAGTGACTTAGAGCATTTTTTCATGTGACTATTGATAGCATTGATTTTTTTTCTTCTGAGAACTGCCTGTTCCTGTCTTAATAGCTCTTAACTTTTATGAATTTGACTCAGTTCCTTACATATTTGAGAAACAAGGCCTTTATCAGAGAAATGCTATAAAATATCCCCACAGTGTCTTGCTTTTCTTTGTTTTTTTGTTGTTGTTGCTGTATTGGTTTTGTTTATACAAACCTTTTATATTTAATGTAATTAAAATTATCCATTTTATCTCCCATATCCTTCTCTATCTTTCGTTTGGTCACAAATATTCTCTCAATCATAAATCTGAGAGATATTTTTTCCATGCTTCCCTAATTTGCTTATGATACCACCATTTATGTCTAAACCATGTATCTGTTTTGACTTTATCTTGAAATACCAGGCAAGATGTTGCTCTACTCTTAGTTTCTGTCAGATTGTTTTCCAGTTTTCTCACCTGTTTTTTTCAAATAGTAAGTTTTTATTCCAAAAGCTTGGATTTTTGTGTTTATCAAACACTGGATTACTATGGTAATTTACTTCTGTATATTGTGTGCCTAATCTATTCCATTGATTAACCACTCTATTTCTTAGCCAGTAATAGATTGTTTTGTTTTGATGATTTCTATTTTGTAATATGGTTTTGAGATCTGGTACTGCAAAGCTGCCTTTTTTTTTTCAGTTTTTTTCATTGATTTTCATTGATTTTTCATGATATTCTTGACCTTTTTCTTGTCCAAATGAATTTTTAAATTTTTTTCTAGCTCTATAAAACAGTTCTTTAGTAGTTTGATTGGTAGGACACTGAATAAATAAATTTGATGGAATTGTTTTCATTATATCAGCTCAGCCTATTCCAGAGCAATTAATATGTCCTCTAATTGTTTAAAACTGTCTTTATTTGTATGAAAAGAGTTTTGTAATTGTGTCCATTTAACTCTTGCATGTGTCTTGGCAGGTAGAATCCCAGGTATTTGATATTGTCTGTAGCTATTTTTAATGGAATTTCTCTTTCTATCTCTTCTGGCTGAATTTTGTTCATAATATTTTTGAAGCTGTTTTAATTTTTATTTCTCTTATTATTTGTGATTTGTAAGCATCTTGCATTTCTCCTTTTGAATACTACCTTTTCATATTCTTTGACCATGTATCTGTCACGGGGGAATAGCTCTTGTTCATATATGCATATATAAATGTTAATCAATTCCCCATATATCTTGAATACCAGATCTTTATCAAAGAAATCTACTGTGAAGACTTTCCCCAGTTAACTCTTTCCCTTCTAATTCTAACTCCATTTCTTTTATTTGGGAAAAAATCCTTTTCAATTTCATGTAATCAAAATTGTACAATTTATCTTTTATGATTCCCTGTATCCATTGTTTAGTTAAGAATTATCCTCACCACATTCATATTTATGAAGGGAATCTTCTTCCCTTCTCCTCTAATTTATTCATGATATGACAATTTATTAGAAGTTAGTCTAAAACTAATTTTTTCTAAACCGTTTTCTAGTTTTCCCAGGCGTTTTAATGAAATAAGGATTCTTTATCCCAGTAGTTGGTAGTTAATACTTATAGCTAAGGGGCTACATTTTTCAGTAGGCATATCCTTGTCCACATAAGAACAATGACTAGTCAATTTCACCCAAATTGTAATTTGCTAAATCTGACTTCAGAGACCTTAAGTTTTGTGCCTGAGTTGTCTTTAATTTCTCTTGTGTGGCTGCTGGTTTATCACAAAAATTAGCAATTTAGAGAGCATTTACTACTAGTTGATTGGGAAACCAATAATCCCCTTGAAATACCAGTTCAAGGGCCTTGAGGGAATTTAAACTTCTACTCAAGGTGAACAATGGAGCCTTTTCTACTTCAACCTGAATAATAAGTGTTTGTAACATATTCAGGGCCCTAGTGACTTAACTTTTCTCAAGGTATTCCTTGTTTCCTTTCTGTCTTATAGGCAGAGAGGAAGTTCCTTAGTTTTTTTCATCAGGTGATATAAATACTTAATCTTGGCATATTTAAAGTTTGAGTATCAATCAAGCACATTGATTAGAATGGATTTCCCAAGAAATCCATGATCATCTCATATAAAAATGATGCTGAAGGCACCAATATTCTTCAAATTATCCAGGTTTATAACCTTGTAGTCATGTTTGAAGCTTCTTATCCAAGCACTTGCCAAGACTTGTAATCAATCAATCTATCAGCATTTATTAAGCACCCATTATATGCCAAGCACTGTGTTAGGCATAGGGGGATGCAAGAAAGGATGTGCTGACACAGTCTATTTCCCCCCCCCCCAAACCCTAACAAAATATGTATGACCCATTTAAAACAATCTATATTATTATATTCTCCATCTCTTTAAGTCTAAGAAATCAACAAAACTATATCAAGCCCTGATGTACCACTGGCTAATTTCCAAGGTGTAAATGTTCACACTGAAAATTTAACGGTTGGCCAGTATGAACCTATGTGAGCTTACTCCATCATACCCCTGATTACAAGTTCAAAGAATGAAAGAATTCTTATTTACAAAAAGCTGGTTATTTCTGCCTCCGCGGTATCTCTTACATCCCCCTCCTCCAACTTCTTCACATACATATGGCAACCACCCTGGTTCAAATCCACATCACTCACTTGGACCACTAAAATGTCTCCTAACTGATCTCCTAGATTCCCTGTCTCCCCTCTCCAATCCAGTTTATACACAGCTGCAAAATAACCTTCTTAAGTCATACTTCTGACCAAACTGCATCTCTATTCAACCTCCAGCAGTTTCTGTTGTGTGTAGATAAAAAACCAAATTCTTTAGCCCAGAATTTGAGATTATTTACAATCTCACTTCAAAACACCTTTCTAGCTTTATTTGATACTAATTCTCTTCACTCATTTTAAGTATCAACTGTACAGAAATACTAGCTGTTTATTGAAATTGTGGCTCCATTTTTTGTCTCCATGCATCCTCATAAACCATTCTCCTTTCCTGGAATGTCCTTTCTCCTTATCTCTACCCCTCAATCCTGACCTTTCTTCAATACTCAATTAATTCAGTTACCATTTTCTCTGAGTAGCCTTCCATGATTCTTTCACTTGTTAGTGCCTTATAAGGCTTCGATTTTCTCTGTATTTTATTCATTTATGTATTTGTATCCCCCAAATAGAGTATGAACGCCATAATTTTGGGGCTATTTTGAGGTTACTTTTCATCTTAACAAGCACATAACAGGTGCTTAATAAATGTTTGCTAAATTGAACAGTGAATATCATGTGCAGCCAAGGCAGTGTGTTGTAGTTGAAAGAGCACTGGAGAGAGAAGAGATCTTTCATTCACTTTCCCTCCATTCCATCCTTCTTATCACTGACAAAGCCACTTTCTTTATACATAGAACTGGCCATGACACTCTGCTCAAAAATGTTAGTTTTGCCTATTGCTTATTGAGTAAATTTCAATCTCATTTACTTGGCATTCAAGGCTCTTTATTTTCTAGTCTTTTTTTTTAATTTTACTTTCCTCCTTTTTCTATGCCCCAGTTAAACCAGACAACTCTCTGAGCTCCTGAACATGCCCTGTGTGTTCCTACCTCTTTGTCTGTTTATATTATTTTTTGTGCCTAGAATGCACATCCTCCTTTTCTTTTCCCTTTGAATTCCTATCACATGTTAGTGCTCAAATAAATTCCTATCACATGTTTAGTGCTCAAATAAAATTCCACCTCTTCCACAAAACCACTTTTGATTCTTAAGTTTGATAATGACCTTTATTCTCGAATCTCACATGGTATTTTGTGTATATCTTTCTAAAGCACTTAGGTACTATAGTGATTTATGTTTGTCATAGGATCTTAGAGTTGGAAGGGACCTCAGAACTCAGCTAGTCCAATGTATACCTGAATAGGAAAGACTAGATCCTTTGAATCCTCCTCCCATAAAGTCTCATGGAATTTTTTCTTATCCCTTTTAGACACAGGCATTTTGTTGTAGGATAACTATCTCTCTGTGTGTATCTTATCATCCTTATTTGATTATAAGGTCAAATTTTTATTCATCTTTGTATCTTCCTTGTCCAAGCACCTAGACTTGCTTATTCCCACTAGATTTTGAGTTTCAAGAAAGTAGGAACTATGCTCTATATAAACTTTTTATATTCCTCAGAATCTAGCATATTGCTCTGTACACAGCAGATACTTAATAAATGTTTGTTGACTAAAAGACTGGGAATAGAGAGACTTGGATTTGAGTTCTGGCTCTTTCATTGATAGTGTATTATCCCGGACAAGTCAAAGCTCTTTCGTGGGTCTTGTTTTGAATTTCACTCAATGATCTTCAAATTCCCTTCAACTCTCTCCCAGATAAAAGAAAACCTTTTTGCCTCTTAAGGAGAAAAATCTGCCCCATAGAAGGCAAACTTCTCACTCTTCTTTTTTAATGTACATATTACAGCACCCATCAATTTAGCTAAATATCATTGAGAAGTTTTGCTGATAGCTAACCTTTATCTTTTGAGATGCATTTAACATACCATTTCTTAATATTTTGTTCTTATTAGAGCTAAATATCACCTGGCCAATCTTTCTTCTCATTTTGTGCCCAGAGGACTGGTATTTTGTAATCTTTTAGCTTTTTTTTTACTTCCAACTGAACAATGCCAGTTACTTGGCTTTTCTTTGAAGGTTAGTCTTCATCCTTTCCATAGCCCTTTCCAGATTCTCCCCATAACTCCTACACTGGAAAGCCCAGATAGTGCTGTAGGCACTAGGTAGAATGGCATGCAATTGGAGGATTACTTTCCCAAATGCCCCTCCATGCCATTCTTAGCACTTACCTAAGGTGGTAATCCCATGTTATTATTCACATGCTGGCTGCTATGGTGGAAAGATATCTTGGTGATATTAAAGGTGCCTGAATAACTATTTCTTATCTTAGTACCTAGATCATATAGGATACCAGATCTCAGGATATTGCACTAGTTTTCTTGTCAGAGCAGTTGGGTTGGAGCATATGCCGTTACAGCCGATGTCCCCAGTTAAAACCCTTGTCACATTACTAAATATTTTAGCAAATAAAACATTTTTTTAAACATGCGGCCAGATGTCCAAGTTGACATAGTGCTTAAGGCGTTTGACTGATAAAAAGCCAGGGCTCTAGGTAAACGGGGATTTAAAAACATGTCCTGAGGCAAGTGTGTGATATTAAAAACATCCTGGGCTCTTTTGTCTGGCGATTTGCATAAGTTGAGGTTTTAAAGAGAGTGTCCATCTGTCAGTGAGCACTCTCCCAATACAACAAAGCATTGATAAATATTTGGAGCCGCTGTCCCCTTTTCAGCAGGCACCAGCGATGGAACATAATGGTTTCAGCTGGGATCTCCATGCTTTGTGCCATAAAAGGAGCTGAGAAGTTGCTTGGAAGCCATGTTTAATATTTATGAGTACTGCTGCTCTGCAGTCACAGGGCTTGGGGCCCAAGCTGAAAGTGATTTTGTAGAAAGTAACAGGCAGCTACAGAGGAAACTAACTCTGTGGTGTGTGTCTACGTGTGTGTTTATGCTTCCGCCCCTCCCCCTTGGCAAATCTAATTGTGCTCCTGGAGAAATACCCACTACATATCTACTCCCGACATAAATGCATTGAGGGATCATGTAAAAGATAGAGTGAGTCCTTTTCTAGACAGAAAGAAAGGAGCTGTTGTCTTGGTCTCTTGGAGCATGTGTTCCCATAATCCTTTAAGAGAGAGCCTCTCTAAATAGAGCCCAACTTTCTGTGATGTTTGAGGAAAGACCAGATTTATCCTTATGCAAAGTGAGATCACCATGCAAACACAAAGACTAGCCATATGTAGGTTAGAATCCATTTCCTCATATCTCTCCATATCTGTTGTTTGGGAGTTAGAAGCATGGACTATGTTTTCACTGTATTGTGAAGAGATTCAATAAGAAATGGTATTTTTTTGTAAACACTATTTTGAAATAATGGGGGATGGAGAAGAGAGAATAATACTGCTGGCTTGATTAGTGAAAAATTTTAACTATACATTGTGAAAAGAAATTCAAATTGATACAAATTAATATTCCTTAAACTCAGATCTGACCCGGCTAGTCCCCTACTCAAAAATTTTCGGTAGCTTCTTATTGCCTCCAGGACAAAATACAAAATCCTTTAGATTGACTTTTAAAGTCCTCTACAACTTGGCTTCCCTTTATCTTTCAAGACTATTTTCTTGTCATTGCCCTTCTTTCAATCTATGTGCCAGTCAGACTGACCTGTTAGTTATTCTCTGACCTCAGTGCCTTGGCTCTGCCTCTTCCCCATCCCATTTCTGAAATATACTCCTTTATCTTTACTGCTTAGAATCTATAATCTTCTTCAAGACTCAGTTTGGGTGCCATCTTCTACTTTCTACATACCATTATTTGTTATTGCTCCTTACTTCCTTAAGTAACTTTATATTTATTTTTTGACGTGTTTAGGTTGTAATCTCTCAGTAGAAAGTAAGTTCCCTGAGGGAAGGAGCAATTGCATTTTTGGCCTTTGTGTCTTTGAGCCCTAGTACACTCCCTTTCACTTAGTAAGTGCTTAATAAATAGTGATTAAATTGAATGAGAGTCATTAAATCAAGCCAACTACTAAGAATATTTCTAAGTAGAAGCCCTGTAGGAAAGATCTGCTTTAATGAATAGGTATGACAATTATAATTTGATGGCAAACCTAATCCATTTGCATGAACAAGGGTACTCAGGATTAGAAAGTAAAGTGGCCATTCCTCCTGAAGTCTTATTTGTGCTTCTAGTTTGGTTAGCAAACCTGTTGTTCATAGGTTAATGCAATGGCTAATGATAGTTCTGGTTGGCTTTTAGATATACAAAACCAAAACCAAATCTTGCACAATAGATGTATGCTGGAATAATTATGTTAGAGTTGAATTTTATGAATCCAATCTTACCTTAAATGGTTATTTCAAGGAACCTTAACATGACTCTAAATAAAGTCAATAGCCATTTCTCATTTATCTATTTTTTGTAAGTTTGAGTTTTTATGGCCAGACAGACCTTGTCTAACATGGCCAAACAGACCATGTCTAGCATTGTTGAATGGTTCCTAGAAAATCAATAAGGTAAATCACATTGCAGGACCAGTTATATCCTCAGGAATAATGCTAGAATCACAGAATGTTAGAAATGAAAGTTAAAAATGAGTCAGTCTAATCCCCTCATTTTACAGAGAAGGAATATAAAGTCAGAGCAATTAACAAATCACCTGGCGATTTGGGGAGTCAGCTAAATGATGTTGCTGTTTATAACTTTATTTGCCTGTAAAGTCACATTGTTTATAAATGTGTCAGATATTATTTGGGAAGTCATAACCCAAAGTTATAGGTTTAACTTTTTCGGGGGTACATTTGTATTGTGTTTGTTGAAAATGCAGTTCACTTAACTGTTGGATATGTTGTCACCCATCCTTTGTTTTTGAAGTGAATCAATGACATCACAATATTGGGGTCAGGGCACAGGGTGTTTGGCTGTGGCTGATCAGTCCAGTAAGAGTTTGGAAGGTTCTACTATAGGTCAGGCACAAGGAGTCCGTTAGAACATTTGGGATGGAGATTTTCGAATTTGCCCAGTTCATGTTTCCTTTGTGCTACTGAAATTCTTCTTTACTCATAGAGTATGTTGCCTTCTTTGATGTGGGCGTCATTCTTGGTAGTCCTGTGGCACCATCTCCCAGGTTTCATAGTTGATACTACAGTTCTTCAGAAAGACCTGAGAGTGTCCTTGTGCCAATAAGATGCTGGGAATATGATCTGCTGCAAAAATATGATTTGATTTAAAATCTTAGACTTGGCTTCTTGACTTTTGGGGGCTTACATAAGTTAAATGCCCAACTTGTCTGTTAACTTCTCCAGTGAATCTGCCAAATCAGCACCAAGACATGAAGGAGCAAGAGTATCCAACTTAGCAGTGAGAGTGCTTCTTTTAAGGATGTCTGAAGAGTATCAGGGAAGATAAGGGGTTGAGCTGTAGCTATTTTTGAAGATGAGTAATGGGACCCTAGAAGAGGGCTACTAAGTAGGCTGTTGTCTAAATTGAATCAGAATAGGATAGCAGAAGGTAAAAAAGTGATGTGGCTATAGTTTTATTTTAAGGAAAATATGTTTCTAAAAGTCTCTACAGAGAAAGCAAGGATCACACTTATCCTTAAGACAGTCCACTTTGGTGCTCACTCCTTCTCCCAAATGAAATATTCATACCAGATGAAAAATAATTTCCTATTCTGCCCTATGTATCTAATTAGTTGTTTTAGGCACCTTCAAAATCCCTTAATTGGCTCATCCAGTTGAAACTTTTCAAGGTGGAAAAGAGTGAAAAAGCAAGTTCTCATGATTCAGATTCTTCACCAAGGTGCTTGGGAGGAACTCCAGAGTTCTTCCCTTATCTCAACCAATCAACGAGCCATAACAACCAGGGTGATAATACTAGTAACAACTACATATTCACTTACAAAGAATTTTCTTACCCGCAATTCTGTGAGCTAGGTGGAATTCAGTAATATCATTCCTGTTTTACTGATGAGGAAACTGAAGCTTACAGAGGCTAATTGACTCATTCAAAGTCACATGGCTACTAAGTGGCAGGATATGAACACAAATGTAGATCTTCTGACTCTAAATCCAATCCTTTCCCCATGACTGTCTGCTACCCTATGCTTCCCCTGGGGAATATACCCTGTAACTCAGACCTGCACAACTTGGTAGTATGTAGGGGCCAAAATTAAAACAGGTTAAACTTCTTCAGGATGCAGATAGGTTTTCAGTGACTCATTTTCCAAGTAAAGGTAACTGGAGACAGGCTGATGATGGTTGGTTGTCATGGGTCATGTGAGAAACAGGAGAGTAAGCACACAGCGGAGGGTCACCCAAAATCCTTTTGCAGGCTGTGGACTGTATGTTGTGCACTGTAACCAAACATCACAAAGACGTCGATATTTACTAACTTTGGACCTTTTGTCCAAATATCCTCTGAGAATGAAGGGATCTGATTTCCATCATTTTCCTGATCCTTTTCTCTCTGATCCCTAAAAGGCAGCCACTGATTCTAGATTCACACCAGTCACTTTAGAGCTTTCCAACAGCCTATTTGCTTTGTTTCAGAACAATGGAAGCTTTAAAAAAAAATCCTGCAGGCAAATTTTATTATTGCAGCTTTTATATAGGATATGAAATGGGTACTAGTTTAATACAAAGTCATTACTGCAGTTAAACCCATTAAGTTAATTAATATGGACATTTATTGCTACCAATAAAAGATAATATCAGGGGATTTATAGAATCAGTATATCTGTGTATTTCTGAAGTCTCAGTAAGATGAGAGTTTCACAAAGATAAGAATATGTAATATTGGTACCTATTTGCCCTATAGGGTAAGCAAAGTGTCTCCACTAGTCCAAAAACTGAACTGTTCAGCTGATTAATAACAATAAAAAGAAGATTTCCAAAGTCTTTATGGAACATGTGTGTCAAATTGTCAGAGACAGATTTATAGCCCAGTGCCCAGAAGTGGAACACATCAGCCCAAGTTCATTACTCTCTCAGTTGAGGCATCAGGACATGAATGAGATAGGTGACTGATTGTGAAGTTTGATGTGAAGAATCTGAAAACTCAAAGTCTTAAAATATCATTTCTACCACCCCAGCTTGCCCCATGCTATCAACATACTGTTACCCCAGACACGGAAATGCCAGAGAGAATGGGGGAAAGGATTAAAATGTATGATCAAAGAAATAGCAGTTGGAGATCTTTGGATAGTCATTTTTGCTCAACGTTTTAGTGTGCTCTGTGTTCAAGACCACAGGAGCCCAATGGTTAAGATTTTCCCAAGGAAACATAGATACCCACAGGTAACTGAATTCATCACAGGTACATTTTCTGGTTACAACAGCTTCACTTGACTCTTCTGTTTATTAGGAAACAGGTGACCTGTCAAAACACTTAATATATAGACCAAGTTAGGATCACCAGCCCAAAGACCTAAGCTATCTTTATCCTTATATATTTCCTTTAGTCATTCTGGTGCCCTATTTATGGTTGTGAATGATCTTCATGTTCCCACAATTAACTTTTCTGCCTCCTTGATTATGGCAAAACAGGGCCCAGCATAATCCAACCAAGGAGCCTCTCTTTTGTGTTAAGACATTGTCCCCAAAGACTGCTAATTTTAAGGTACCTATATTTCTTAGTGAAAGTAACATATTAAGTCAATGGTTTAGTCAAGTAATTAGCTACCTATCATTATGTAAATTAAAAAGTGGGGCTCAGAGTGTATAACACTATTTCTATATTTTTGTATTTTTATCTTCTCTTCATTAGAAATCAAAAGTTCCTCTTTTAGAGATTTTACCTTTTTTTTTTGGCTTACCAAAGGAAAAAAATGCATTTTTTTCTTACTTTGGTAGTTCAATGAATTCCCCAAACCTGGAGGTATGAAACTATGGGGAATTGATCAACAATGAACAACTATTTATTAATGCTGTGTGCCAGGTATCAAGCAAAGAAATAGCAATAAAAATACAATACAATTCCTACTTTCAAGGAGCCTAATTCTAATGGGGGAGACAATAAGTATATATATATATATATATATATATATATATATATATATATATATATATATATATATGTGTGTGTGTGTGTGTGTGTGTGTGTGTGTGTGTGTGTGTGTGTGAATAAGTAACAGATATGACGAAAATAAAGACAACATAGTTAAGTAAAAGGTAGTTTGGGAGGGAAGGGAGTAGCAATCTGAGGGAACAGGAAAAGCTTCATCCAGATGATGATGATTCTTGAACTGTCTTGAAGGAAGAGAAGGATTCTGAGTCTCAGGTGAGGGGTATATAGTCCTAGAACATGGGACAGCTAGTCACAGAATGAGATATGAAATGCCACCTGTAAGACATTGAGAGAAGACCAGTTCAGTTGGATTAAAGATCATAGGAGGGGAAGTAATGTACAAATGAACCTAGAAAGATAGGTTAAGGCCAGGTTGTAAAAGGTTTTAACAATTAAACAGAAGAGTTTATATTTTTCTCTAGATGCAACAGGAAGCCACCGGAATTTACTGAGTAGGGGAATGACATGATCAGATATGTACTTAGAGAAAATCATATTAACAGCAGTGTGTGAATCGACTGGAGCGGGAAAGAGACTTGAGGTATTTGGAGGATATTGCAACAGTATAGGTAAGATGTGATGGATGACAGCCTGAACTAATGTGGTAGCTACATGAGTAGAGAATATTGGGTATTAAAGATATTATTGATATAAAAATGGAATATTTAATGACTGATTGGATAAGTGGGGTGACGGAGAATGAGGAGTAATGGATAATCATGGGTCTATGAATCAGGGAGATTAGAAGCTGGTGGTGCCATTGACAGAAATAGGCAAGTTTGGAAGAAGGATACTTTTTTGGGGAAAGGTTAATGATACGTTTTGGGCATATTGAATTTGAAATGTCTCTAGGATGCCAATTCGAAATGTGCAATAAACAATCAGTGATGGGGGACTGATGAAGCTCAGGAGAGAGATAGGGCTGGATCTGTAATACATTAGCATAGAAATGATAATTAAATCCATGGGAGCTGATGAGACTAACAGTAAGAGAGACAGATACAGAAATAACAGAGAGAGAGAGACAGAGAGAGAGAGAGAGAAAGAGAAGGAGACAGAGAGAGATAGAGAGAGACAGAGAGATAGAGAGAGAGAGAGAGAGACAGAGACAGAGAGAGAAAGAGAAGGAGACAGAGAGGAGTGAGAGGAGTTTATGGTTTAGTCAAGTTTAGTCAAGTAGTTATCATTATGTAAATAAAAAGGAGATTCAGAGTCTTTAACGCTATTTCTACGTTTTTGTATTTTTATTTTCTCTTGTCTAAAAACCAATTTAATTTAATTTAATCAAGTTTAATTTAAATCAAAAGTTCCTCTTTTAAAGACTCTAGCCTTTTTCTTGACTTACTAAAGAGTCTTCATGATGCAGAAGATGGTTTTAGAGAAAACTGAAAAGATTTGTGTGAACTAATGCAAAGTAAAGTGAACAAAACCAGAACAATTTATACAAAGACAACAATGTTAAATGAAGTAAAGCCAACTTTGAAGGACTTAGGATCTCTGATCATTGAATGAGCTACCAGGATTCCAGATGACTTAATAATAAAACATACTACCTATGTCCTAATAGAAAAATAAACTTCCTAGTGCTGAATAAAACATTTCTTTCTTTTCTCTTTTGGATAAACTCAATGCAGAAATTTGATTTTGCTTGATTTTATGTGTTTACCACAGGGTTTTAATTTTTCTTTCTCTCTCAATTGGAAGTGGAAAGGAGAGAAGGCAGATTTTTGCTGATTGAAAAAAATTAATTAAAAATTCAAAGCAAAAAAAGCAAGAGCAACTACAACTTAAAGTGATATTTCTAAAGCACATGTCTGACCAAGTCATTCCCCTGTTCAATAAACTTCAATGGCTCTCTATTGCTTCTAGGATCAAAGGCCACTGTTAATCGTTTAAAGCCCTTTAAAATATACCTACCCATCTAGGCTTATTCTATATTAATCCCTCTCCCTTTTCAGACAGTCTATGTTCCAGTGTCTATTTTATGGTTTATCTAAATAAAATGGGTTATTCTTGCTCTTCCAAGGACACCACATTCCATCTCTCCCCTACAGGTCATTTGCACAATACATTCCCTTCTCACTTGTATCTGTTAGAATCTCTAGCTTCCTTTAATGCTCCAAATGTCAGATCCATCATGAGATCTCCCAACTACTAGTACTTCTCCATCCCTCTTAAATTACTTAAAATTTTTTCATATTCATTTTGCATGTACTTATACATGAACATGTTATCTTGTTCTATAAAGTATAAGATTTTTGATCAATCAATAAATACTTATTAAGTACCTATTGTGTGCCAGGCACTATTCTAAGTGGTAGGGATATAAATACAAAATAGAAAGGTATATAGAGTGTCCCAAAAGTCTTAAAGTAATTGCACAGCCAGCAAATGTCCCTTCAAGAAAGTTGCAGTTGAATGGAAGGAGACAGGAAGCAACATACAAAAGAAAGAGAAAAAAGAGAGTGTGGACATGGGTGTGGGTGTGGGTGGGAAAGATACCTGGGGGCATGGTGGAAGAGTCAGAGAAGTCCTAAAACAGTGCAGCCAGGTGAGAAATCAGTTGTTCCAAGCTGGGCTCCCTCTTTAAATGGATGTTTTGGAGTTCATGCCTCTACATTCCGATTAGAAGGACAGAGGTGGTGAAAAGGTGGAGTATCAAGGCTGATGAGATCTTGAAGGATGAAGTTTTCCCAATTATGATCTTCCTGGGGGAATTTTCTTGAGAGACTCTGTTTTGATATCTCCAGTACTTAGAACAGTGTTGGTATCCAGTAGATGCTTAATAAATACTCACTGCTTGATAGGTAGTGAGCTAGATTACTTTTTGGGAAATTGCATAGCCTTTTCAATTATCCTAAGTTTCTCCCTGAAATAAAAGTGCATCTTTTTAACACCAAGATATATGAAGTTTTTGTGCTGGTATGATTCATGTTTTGTTTGCTTCTGAGCCTATATGGAGAGTCGGTGATGATGAAGATATGAGTCAGTTCCACTCAGTTTCAATCATATCTGCTTAGATTACACTAGTTCCCATCCCTAGGCAAGGATTCTGGGTCATCCATGGGTCAGGAGGACTTCTCTGTCACTTAGCTCCCTCTTGGAGTCAGGGAGCACTGACTAAAGATAGAGGATTTATTTTACCTATCTCTGTTTCATAAGATTGTTTTGAAACTGTGACTAATATGGAAATATGTTTTACATGATAACACATGTATAATCTATATCAAATTACCTATCTTTTTGGAAGAAGGGAGAAAAATTTGGAACTCAAAATCTTATAAAATGAATGCTTAAAATTGACATAATTGGGAAAAATACTATTAAAAAAGATTGTTATGGAAAACAATAATGTACATGAGAGATATCTTGAACTCTGCAGAGAAGGGATGTTATAGAGATATGTGGTATAATATGGAAGCATGTCAAGAAATGGTTTTATTTTATTAATATTTTGGGGAGATGGGGCCTGGGTGATAATTCATTTGAAGAAGGATAAGTGAAGCAGATCTCCCCAGGGATCATCATCTGACTAATGGCCATTCTCTTTATATTCTTATATCTGTAGATGACATTTCTGGGAATTTGCCCTTTGCCAAAAGCATAAGATCACTGTTTGGGAAAGGATGGGATGATAAAGGGTATGCTTGTGTGTATCATATGAGAATGTGTTTCTGCAGGTATATACAGAGTGTCCCAAAAGTCTTAACGTAGTTGCACAGCCACTAAGTGTCTGAAGACAGATTTGAACTCAGGAAGATGAGTCTTCTGCATTCCAGGCCCAGAACTCTACTTACTATGCCACCTTAGCTGTCATTATTCCTTGTAACAAAGAGAAAAAGAGGAGAGGGAGGAAGAAAAGCAAAATCAATCAACACATCAAATATACTGGATGTCATAGGCAATCAATCAATCAACATCCTTAGGCACCTACTATGTGTCAGGCACGGTGTTAAGCACTGAGAATACAAAAAGAGGCAAAAGACAGTCCCTGTCCTCAGAGTCTCTCACCTTTACAAAGACCTTGAAAACAATTTCTTCTATCCCTTGAGACTACTTTCTTTAAAGCCTCCGTCTGTCTCTTCCGTCCTCATATGCCCACTTCTTACTTATCTACCCATCCCTGTGTTTGTTCTGGGAGGTTCCGGCACTGATTGGCAAGAACCGCAGATTCCATTGCCTGTCTCACACTGTCCTCGGTGGGGATGCCTGTCACCCCATTCTGACCGACTGAAGGCCTGCCAGCTCTCCCGCACTGCAGCCTGTCGAGCGCAGCTGAGCTGGGTGTTTGTGTGAGCTGCCTGTTTTTAAATTACCTGAAGCATTTGTCATTGTTAGCAACCATGGCCAGGCGCTCCTCTCCTGTGTCTGCTGCAGTTGGAGGCCTGCTTCTGCCAACCCCTTTCTTTCTATAAATTACTTTTTTTTTAAAACACTTTTTTGCTTGGAGACAAAGTATGGCTTTGGCAATTGTGTCTGCCAGGAGACTGTATTTTTAATGTTATGCCTCTAGGAGTCCTGGGAGCTCCTAGTTAGGTAAGAGGGTCTCCACAACCCGCGTTTGAGCAAGTAATTCTTTGTAGGGTGACAGCCCATGTGCTGAGATACCCATGGCAGTTCCTTGGGGAGATGACCAGTGGAATCTGTCTGCTTTCACCTTATCCTCTGTTTCTAACAGATCTGGGATGTTTTAGTTACAATTTCTTGACATATAATATCCAGCCTTTTTTGGATCATGGTTTTCGGGGAATCTGATGATTATTTGATGATCTTTCCTTTAAGTCAGTGATTTTTATCATATTAGTTTTACATTGTCATCTGGCTCTTTTATCTTTCGATTTTGTTGTTAATATTTCTTGTCTCATGGAGTCATGCCTTTCTATTTTTGTCATTCTAATATTCAGAGAGTCTAATATTTGGGTAGGTTTTTACCACCTTCCATTCTAAGCCATTAATTCTCTTTCCCATTCTTTTTTCACTAGCTCTCATTTCACTTAACGTTTCATTTAAAAAAAAACCTCGCTTAATTTCTTGAGGTTTTCTTATAATCCTTGGTGCTGGTTATTCTTTTCTCTGAGGCTCAACTTGTATATATGAAGTTACTCTTTTATTTTGGATTTACTTACTGGATTTCTCTCAATCCTAGGTGGTATAATAGATACAAAACTGAACCTTGAATCAGCAATACCTGCATTTAAATCCTAACTCAGATATTTACTTACTAGTTATGTGACCATTAAGTAAGTCACTTAACCTCTCCCTGCCTCAGTTTCTTTATCTGCAAAATGGGGATATTAATAACTCATACTTCACAGGCTTGATCTAAAGATCAAATAAAAAACATATGCAAAGCACTTTGCAAATTGTTCATACATAGTATTTCTACATTTTGGGGCATTTTTTCCTGCTTCTTCACATCTCCATCCTCAGCCTGAGGCTTTGTGCTTGGGTTGGACCTCTGTTCCCTCCCATGCTTGTGGATGGTGTGGGCAGTCTCAGTTTGGACCTGGATGAGGTGTCTAAGATGAGGCCCCACTGTCTACAGAAGCTGCTGGATTTGTCCTCCATGTCCTGGGGGCTTCACTTAGTCTACTTTACTTTCTCCTCCTTACAGAGTCCTGAAGGTAGAGTTGGCTTCATGACTTGATACTGAGAGGCCTCCTGCAGGACCTCAGGCATGATGCTTCCCAGGTGTTGTCCTGGCTCTTTCTCCTGAAAGTGTTCCTACTGTGATTTAACTATGGACTCTCTGGGCACCTATTTGGCCCTATTTCTAGCTATAATTTAGGCCTGAGCTCCAGGCTGGGCATGACTACCTGCATGCTGGTTGTGCTTGTTGTCTGCTGTGTTTTAAAATGCTAGGCTGTTTTCGTGTTAGGTTGGCCCTGTCTCCTCTTGGAGACAGCTTAGGAACTGACTGGCTAGCCCTGTCACTGGCCTGGCCCTGTCTCTTTCTATCAATGAGGAGGGGCTGCCTGGCACTGGGCTTCCGAGCCATTGGTTTGGTTCTATCTTTTATTATGGGTTTGGGATGCTTGCACACTGTGCCTTCTACGTCTTTAGTGTTTTTTGGCTCAGAGCCACCACAGTTTTCCAACAGTTTTTTCGTGTGGCCTTGGACTAGATGGAGGAGCTCAAATCTGTTTCTCTTGTTTTCTTTATTTTTGTTCCTTCTGGTGCATTTTTAGAGGTTTGCTGGGTGCTTAGAAGGTATATGATCTACGTTAGTTCTTAAAATTCTATTGTAAAGTATGACCTTTATTTTACTATTGAGACCAACAACCTTTTATTAATGAGCTCTTTAAAAAAAAAACAAATAAAACTTAAGTCATAAGCAGTCAAAATCAGGCATGAACACCAGACCAAGGTAGTAAGAAGTTTGCTAGACTGCAAACTCTTTGAAGGTAAAGAGCATATTTTGTTCATTTAATATAAGAATTGTATTGTATTCTATTAATGGCTTTATTCATATTCTCCTTCTTGGTCCCTTCAACAACCCTTTGAGGTAGGTATTATCATATTACTTTCACTTTATTGGTGAGGAAATGAGCTCAGAGAGGCTAAAGGACTTGTGCCAGTAAATGGCAGACCCAGAATTGAATTTAGTTTTGAGCTTGAATTAAGTCTTCTGACTTGACACCTAGTGCTTTTCTCCAGGACATTTGATGCCCCATCCTAATTGGTCTGCTTGCTATTTCTTTTTGAGGCAGTCAGGGTTAAGTGATTTTCCCAGGGTTGCACAGTGTCTGACCTCGTATTTGTACTCAAGTCATTCTGACTTCAGAACCGGTGCTCTGTCCATTGAGTCACCTTTTCTCCCCTCCCCACTACTTGATCTTTTTGTGATATAATTGTAGTATTTCTGGGTCAAAAGACATATACACAGTTTACTAATTTTCTGGACGTAGTTCTTATTTTGTAGAAGGCTGGATTAATTCCCAGCTCTATCAGCAGTGCATTAATATGCCCCCTTTCCCACAGCTCCTCCAACATTTCTCATTTTCTTTTCTTTTATGATTTTTTTCCCCAATTGGATGGGTATGAAGGGGAACCTCAGAATTACTTTAATTTTCATTTCTGTAATTATTAGTGAGTTGGAGCATCTTTTGTGCTCCCCTATATCCTTTCTTTGGTCATAAACTTTCCCCCTACTTAGAGATCTGAAGGGAAATTTCCTCTTTGCTCTTCTTATTTGTTTATTATATGACCTTTTAATATTTAAGTCACATAACATGGTCTACTGTGTGAGGTAATGGACTAAACCTAAACTTAATTTCTGCCAGACTGCTTTTTAATTTTTCCAGCAGTTCTTGTCAGATAGTGAATTCTAGGTGGCATAGTAGCTAGCGTTCTGTGTCTGGAGTCAGGAATAACTGAGTTCAGATCCAGTCTCAGAATCTTCTGGCTGTGTGACCCTGGGCAAGTCACTTAACCCTGTTTGCTTCAAATTCGTCATCTATAAAATGAATATGAGAAGGAAATGGCAAAATACTCCAATATTTTTGCCAAGAAAACCCCAAGTGAGGTTGTAAAGAGTCAGACATGTCTGAAATGAATGAATAACAACAGCTAAAGTTCTTAGCCCAAGAGAGTCTTCTAGTTTTATTAAACACTAGCTTACTGGCATTGTTTGCTTCTACATGTTATGTCCCTAATCTGTTCTACTGATCAACCTCTCTGTTTTTTAACTAATGCTAAGTCATATTTATGATTTTTACTTTACAGTATAGTTTGAAATCTGGCACTGCTATTTTCTCTTCCTTTCCATTTTTTATTATTTCCCTTCAAATACTTGACCTTTGTTTCCTCCAGATTAATCTTGTTATTATTTTTTTCTAGCTTTCCAAAGTAATCCCTTGGTAGTCTGATTGGCAAGGTACTGAATAAATTAATTTAGGTTGTATTGTAATTTTTATTATATTGACTCTGCCTACAAGAGCAAGATTTATTCCTGATATTATTTAGGTCTGTCTTTATTTCTGTAAAAAGTGCTTTTTAGTTGTATGAATACAAACACATACCGAATATAGTTCTTGTTTAGAGCTCAGTAGGTAGATTCCTAAGCATTTTATACATTCTGTAGTAATTTAAAATGGAATTTTTCTATCTTTTCTTGCTGGATTTTGTCAAAAATAATATAGAAATCGTGATGATTTATTTTATGTTAATTAGTTTTCCTTAGAGAATATATCATGGAAAAGTAGAGACCAGAGCCTCTCTACTAAACTAGAATATTTGTAGATTTACGAAAAAAACTAATAACTCCTCAATAATACAAATAATTTGAGTGAAAGACAATGATTCAGGGATGATGAATTTAAATTATAGACTATTCCTAAGGAAACATGTCTTGTTACTTTTAAGTAGATACAAAAACTCAAAATAGGCCAACAAGGTTTTTTATTCATTCATTCAAACTGTAGCATAATAAATGTTTAGTATCTGTGATGTTAAGTAGATAATTATTTATAATGAATAGTTGAGCTATTTGTACTCAAATGGATTCTATTAACATGCTAAATAAGTTAGTTTTCTTAAGCATTTTAAAGATTGTCTTGCACCCACTCCAGGCTTTGTTCACAGTATTTATTTGCCCCCTAAAGAAACGCTTGATTTTTTTCTAATTCTTGCTGCTGTTAGGTCATAGGAGGCAATACTGTATGATCTGGTTTTTTTCCTGCTTAAGATTCTTCTTCTTCCTAATAGGACCATAGCACTGAAAAGGATTTCAGAGGCAATCTAGTCCAACCTCCTTATTTCACAGATGAGGAAACTGAGACCCAGGAAGATTAATTTATGCAAATTCATACAAGTAGTAAAGTATCAGAGGCAGAATGTGAACCCAGGCTTTTTGACTACAGAGCCAGTGATTCCTTTATACACACAACATTCCCCCTGCTCCCCCCAGTTGAATGGCTCTTTCTTCTGATGTGATGAGTAGACATAAATGTATACAACCCGGGTTTATTTGGCCAAAGGGAAATGTGTATGAGCATATAGGAGCATTGTATGGCACTGGGAAAAAAATAGGAAATCTAGAATCATCTAGGCCCTTTGACTACTTCCAGAGTAAGTGAAAGGTATATGATTTTTTTTTGTTGAATTAAAAATGGATCATTTAGAACACATTTTAATTTGCCTTTCAATAATCCAGATAGGCATTTCTTAAAAGGCGGATCTCCTCATGTACCGGATAAATAATGGTATCCGTCTCACTTTTCTGTAGACTGCCTCCTTGCACAATTGATTCTACCATTTTGGCTGTATTGACTTGTAGTTTTGGGCAAATGGCTACTTTATCTTACTTGTTTTGGTTGTATGATTTGTTTGATTGAATTATCTTACTGATTCAAAGTGATCTTTTGTGCCCGGGGAAATGGGTATAGATAAGCTGGGGTATCAGAGAAGGGGCTGTTGTTGAGAAGTGAATTTATTTAACAGACCTAAGTTGATATTAGACAAAAAGAAGACATAGAAACATCTTCTTTCTCCTTCTTTTCCTCAACAAGCCAGAAGTAAAAATGCTAGATCAATTAAGATGTCCTGAGTCTTGTACTTATGTTCAAAAAATAATCTATACAAATGCAAGATAAATAACAGTTCATGTTATTTAGTGGATATAAGGTTTAGTGGATATAAGTCTGGCAGCCAAAAAAAAAACCCAAAAACCAAACCCAGCTAATTCAGTCCTAGGCTACACTAGTAGAAGTTTATAGTATCCATAAAAAGGGAATCCGATTGTCCTCTTCTTTGGTCAGGCACGTCTGGAGTATGGGACATATAAGACAAAGGCAACTCACTCAGCTCTGGTCACAGTGTTTTATAAATATTATTCGCAAGCTCAGGAATGTGAACAAGACAGCAACCAAGAGAATGGCTGGGACTGGAGACCATGCTAGATGAGGAAGGTCAGTTAAAGAAACTGCGGATATTTAGCCAGAATGAGAGAAGACTTGATGGTGGTGGGGAGGGGGAAAGGATAAAATTGTTGTCTCCAAGAAGTGTTTGTTGGGTGTCTGACCTTGGCTATGTATGAAGTTAACTATGGAAGGGAGCTCAAACCTTGACTTTGAGACATTTTTAGTTTAGAGTAGACAACATGCAAAAATAGAGGCCATTATAGGTACAGTTCAAATAATTTAAAAGTAAGAACAGAATGGTGGAACCTCCCAGCAAAATGAATTCACTAGTTTCCTAAGGCAAGGGTGGGGAACCTTGAGCCTGGAGGCCACATGTGGCCTGAATCCAAATTTTATAGAATAACTCCTTTTATTAAGGGGAATTTGTTCTGTGAAGTCTGGATTCAGTCAAAGCATCACATGTGAGGACCTAGAAGGCCGTATGGGGCCTCGAGGCCACAGGTTCCACACCCTTGTTGGGAATCAAGCTGAGCTACTCTCTTTCTGCCGTTG
Organism: Potorous gilbertii; assembly: GCA_028658325.1. Classification (NCBI taxonomy): domain Eukaryota; kingdom Metazoa; phylum Chordata; class Mammalia; order Diprotodontia; family Potoroidae; genus Potorous; species Potorous gilbertii. The sequence continues at coordinate 289,439,299 of CM053769.1, read as the reverse complement.
TCTTCTTTGGTTATACAGCTCCAGCTCACTTGCAAAGCTCTCTCTACTTATCCACATCCAAATCAGCTAGGTCTTAGCCTTCTTTGTGAAGCTTTCTCTGACTACCCATCTCATTGTCAGCTTTCCCTTCTCTGAACATCTATGGAATTTACAATCTATATCCTACATTTTTAGTATTTATCATACATTGCCTTGTGTTGCTACCTAATTTGAGTGTGTGTGTGTGTGTGTGTGTGTGTGTGTGTGTGTGTGAGAGAGAGAGACAGAGACAGAGAGATAAAGAGAGGGAGAAAGAGAGGGAAAGAAGAGGAGAAGGGAGGGAGAAGGATGGAGAAGGAGGAAAGGAGAGAGAGGGAAAGAAAGAGGGAGAGAAGGAGGGAGGGAGAGAGAGGGAAGAAAAAGAAGGTAGAGGGAGACAAGTAGAGGGAAGGAGGGAAAGAGAGAGGAGAGAAAGGAGAGAGGAAGGGGGGGAAGAAAAAGAAGGTAGAGGGAGACAAGTAGAGGGAAGGAGGGAAAGAGAGAGGAGAGAAAGGAGAGAGGAAGGGGGGGAGAGACAGAAGGTGGTGGAGGAGAGACAGAGAGAGAGAAAAACAGAGAAAGAGGTATTTGTAGCTAAACTATGAGCTTATTAAAGGCAGGGTCCAAATCTCACACTTCTCTTTTGTCCCCATAGTACCCAGGAGTCAAGGCTGAGGGGCTCAAAATATGCTTGCTGGTTAACAGAGACCTATCCTTTTGAGGATGAAATCATTTCTCAATATTTTTCTGAGAATCTCTATGCCCAGCAGGCTTGAAGAAGGCCTGTCTATTCTGAGCAGGCCGCACACGTGGAGATACTTGAGAAGTGATGCTGCTGATATTAATATCTCTTTGAATGTGGTTCTGAATTTAATAAATATAATGTTGGGAGAAGCAGGTCAGGGTTTCGGATTAACACCAATCACTATAATGAGAACAGATGCTTCTACCCATCTGGAATGTAGGTTTAATATGTTAAGTTCATAGCTCAGTCCATGGAATGTAACCATCAGATGTTCCCTGGTCCCAATTTAATGACTGACTTAGGATTAAAATGGGGCCAAACTACAGGGCACCGATCTATATTAAATCTCTGCAAAATGAAAATTGCAAAGATTTACTTAGGGTCATTACAGAAGAAAATTTAATCACAACCTCATCCATAATGTGACAATGTTGCAGTCAGATCACTGTGCTGCCCTACGAGCGATTATGAAAGCCCTTCTATTCGGGAAGAGAGCTTTCTGATTATCATTGTTGCCCAGGACCTATAAGGGGAGGGCCCAGGAGAAAGCCAAGTGTGGTTGTGAACAGTACCTGGGTTCTTTGTTTGAAGGACACAGTCTTAGAGAAAGCACCTGAACAAACACACGTACACAGAGGTCAGCCATCTTTCTAAGGGGTGTGTGTGTGTGTGTGTGTGTGTGTGTGTGTGTGTGTACGTGTTGGCCAATTCCTTTTAACAAACATCTATTAAATGCATAAAATGTACAAGACACTGTGTTGGTCTCTAGGGCTATACAAAGATAATCCCCCCAAAATGATGTAGCTTTTTTAGTCTGGGATCTTCTAAGCTAAAAGGGTCGATTAGATAAGTGTACAGATAGCTAGAGTACAAGCAAAATGTGAGGACAAGGGAAAGGTCCAGACAAAGTGCTTTTAGAAATTGGGGTAACTTATCACTTCTGGTTGAGAGAAATCAGAAAAGTCTTCAAGTGGGTCATGGACCTTGAGTTGGTAGGAATTTCAAGAGTCAAGCACTGAGGAGGTGGTGAGTCCTTTTCAGATGTGCTGGACCATGGGAGCAGAGGCACAAAATGGGAGAGGGCAGGATAATGCAGGAGGGCGAGCAGTTCAGTTTGATACAGATCAGGGTGGGTAAAAAGAAGCGTGAAGCAAATCTCTGCTGGTAGATTGGAACCAGGATCAGGTGTTCGTACTTTGTTTGGTAACAATGGGGATGTCTTTGAAGGTTTTGGAGCAGAGAACTCAATCATGATCAGAACAATGCTTGTCAACCTGAGAGCTTGGAGGCTTTTTCCTACCTTTGTCATGTCTTTCTCTCAACTCTGCTTATTCAGCAATCCTATTTTTGAACTTAAGCAAACCTTATTTGGGGGGAGGAAAGGAATATAGGAGCAAGAAAATCTGAATGGATTCATTTATGCAAGCAGGAAAGGAACTCCTTAGAGGAGGCACATCATGGTATTGATAGTAAAGAAGGTTCTGCAGACTGAGGTCTCTGCACTTACTCTACAATTTGGAGAAAATACTCTGGTTTCCTCAAAAATTCTGGAGAATGATCTTCAGAGGCCAAAAATGAAGGCAGTGCTAATTCTGGTCAGGACTGGATGTGTTTAGGGAGACTCTGTGGACAAGGGGGATTCCCTTCTTCCATCTTAATATTCTACCTAAGATTCTCTGAATTTCAGCAGGGAATGAATTCTATATGTGTGTCCAACTGCTGCGTCATTAAGATGGGACAACCAACCAACTGAGCAATCTTAGCAAGGACTGAGCTTCATCCCACAGGACCAATGGGTAAATTCCAATTCAAGGGAAAATGAAATGATTCCACAGGAATTGGAGGTGAAGGAGGGAGCAGGTGGATCTAGTTGGAGAGTGTGGGCTTTATAGGTCTAAATGGTGACTCAATCATTAAGGCCTTGCAGTTCACATGGAAACTTTCTGTTTGGATCTGCCAGGAGTCCTCAGCCTTGTCATTCGTTATGGGCTGCAAACAAGATGCATGGTGTGTTCTACTTGAAACGTCCATACCTCAGATCCTGTTATGTCCTTTTTTTTTGTTGGTGAAATAACTTTAGTCATTGTGTGTTACCTTTGTTTGGATACCTCAATGACAAGAAACAACCTGGTTCTTGTAAGATAACTAAGTGGACTGGACTTAGAGTCAGAAAAACCTGAGTTTAAATCTTGCCTTATATCCTTACTCGGTGTGCCCACTGGGCAAGAGACTTAGCCTCTCTTAAGCTTCAGTTTCCTTCCTTGTAAAATGATGTAATGATGATACCTGTATCTCAGGGTGGTTGTGAGGAATAAATGAGCACTTTGTAAAGCATTCTGCTGTTATATAATTGCTCATGATCACTATAACAAAAAATTAAAGAGGAAATTTGGAGAAGGTTCGCTTTAAATAAGAATTGTGTGGTAATAATGTTAATTAAGTAGACAATAGACTATCTAGTACCCTAACAGTTGCTGAGTCACCTCAGTCATGATGACATGTGAAGCAAAAGTTCATTTGAAGAGTTATTTCATATTCTAGAGGGCACAGAAGGTTTTCAAAGACTGAACCCAGGGAAGCAGCTTGTGACGTCCATCATTCATTGAATTCATCCAAAATCTGTCATTATCTATCAAATCAGAGTGAAGCAAGAATCTGGTTCAACTCTTTTACAGATGTGAAAAATGAGGCTGGCAGACCATGGAGGGAGTTTTTTCAAGGTCACATAGCAAGCTTAATGGTAAAGCAAGACTAGGCCCAGGATCTGTCAACTGTTTATTTTCTGTAATAAAGTCGTATAGATTATTAGAATTGAATGGGACTTTACTGCTTATCCAGTCCAAACTGGATGAGTCCACCAAGGTCCAAAGAAGTCACGTGATTTGCCCAAGGTCACTGTGAGTTAGTAGCAGAAATTGAATCAGAACTCATATTTCCTGTTTCTTAGTTCTATCTGCCTCTCAATTAATCAGGTGGCTGTTAAACAGGTCTTCTCTATCCAGTCTAATTTTTAAATGGGAAATATTTTTCCCCCTTTTAGGAATAATTTCTCCTTGAGATTGCCCTCCAGACACAGTAACAGGGCAGCATTAATTAAATTCATCCATACCTGTCTCTTGAGAATAATCTAACCCTCCCAACTAGTGGTGGTGATGGGGAGCATTACAGCATGCCTAGAGAGCTCAGGCGAATTTTCCACAGTTTCATAATAAGTAGTCAATGCAACAGAAACAAACTGATTATAAGGAGATTGGAATGAGGATTGGACTGAGTCCCTCTTTTCAAAAACCTAGAGGTCCTCAAAGTCCTTTCCTCATAGGGCCAAAATTCGCCCTGCTCAGGGATGTCGTGGTGGGAGATAGTGTAACCAATCTCTAATGACTTATTTCGCTCACCGAAAGTGCTCAGAAATCCCCTGTGAATGACTGGCCTAGTGACCAGCACCTTGTTGTTTTGAGGAAGACCTCCTGGTCTTACTGGAGGCAGAATCATGTGATAGAGAGAAAAGACTTAGGGTCCAGTTCCAGCTCTGACATAGCAATTGTGCGATCCTAGCCAAGTCACTTTTTAAGTCTCAGTTTCCTCAACTATTGGGTGGGAGTCATGATTCCACTGTTTTCCTTACAGAACTGTTGTAAGGGAAATATCTGGTAAGCCTTAAAGCACTATAAAATCATGAATTATTACCGTTAATATTGGCAGGACAAGACAGAACATCTGGACGGGCTGCTGACCTTGTTTTTCTCTCTTGTAAAAAATATTTAGGAAACATAATGTTTTCACGTATGTGAGAGAAAGAAAAAAGTGGGGAAACCCATTGAAAGTCTAGCATAATCTTGTAAATGACATATTTAGTCAGTTATGCAGCTGATAATGAAGCAGCTTAATGAAGTCAGTGTCCTTGAAAGTTCTTCATCAATTTTTTTCCTCTCATCTGTCAGCATAGCCACTCACTGACACAATATTAATTAAGCACAACATTTCCCGAAGTGTCGACGAGAAGTCCCATCACCGATAATGAACAGGTTTAGGGGAGTCACATCCCAACAAAATTACTTTTTAAACCAGCCTTATTAAGCAGAAAATTGGAGCAAAATCACCCCTACAACATCCTCATTAAAAGTCACTGATCCTTGGCTGCTTCTGTGTTCTAACATCTTTAATTAGCAAACTGCTAGTCTATCTGCCATCATAAATGCTATTAATCTTACCTTTCATTTGCTTTCCTCTTAACCTATCCCTGCTTTTTTTTAGAAGACACATGGTCCTCATGGAATTCATTTTATTTTGCCTTGTGCCCTTGTAAAATAAGATGAAGGCAATGACTGCTCCTGGTTAAACCCAGAGACTCACTGGTGATGCCAAGTAATACTGTGACTTCTTGGGGAGTGAAATCAGAAGTGAATGATAGATATTGAGAAGGACCAGGGCCTTAAGCTTGTTCTGTAGACTGAGCCCTATCTGGTTTTCAGGATCTAAACCATTCAGGGTCAGATACCGGACCAGTATCTTGCTTAAAATGAGGAAATGTAAATAAACATCTGGCAAATTTATAAGTTCTTTGGGTGGAACTGTGTTTTTCAAATGGTCCTGCACACTATAAATGCCTAACAAAAGCTGTTGCAATGTATAAGTAGCTTTTATAGATGATGACAGCCCCTTGTTCCCTTAATGTCTGTTTATGGAGGCCACACTACATACCAGAGCAGTAGGACAAATAACATGCTGTGTTGTGACTTTCTTACTATAACAGCCCAATGCATGTACAGAGTACAAAGAATTTTAAAAGTCATGTTCAGTATTATGTCTGGAATCTGTTGTTTTTCTTCCTCATTAGTGATCTTAGCCTTGATATAAACAAGTGTTTAGGGAAAAAAATGCTCCTGCCCTTTCGTTAATATTACTAATTCTCCTAACCATTTTTCAAGCTTGCTCAGTCTCACTGATGCCCCTGGCTCCCAGAAGAATCACAGGAAAGCGTGATGTTACCCTGACTCCAAGTTGATTCTCTGTCCTCTATTTTATCACCTTGACCTTCTCCTTTTGGAAGCCCTGGAAAGCCAGCGGGTATTATGTGGCTTTCAATGGTGCTTTCTATTTCCACTTAACTTCCCTGTGGTGTTTTCAGACAGCAAGGTATCAGAATTCCAGCTTACGAGGAAAGAAAATGGTGGTGGTACAGATGAGTCTTCCCTTCTAAAAGAAAAACGTGAGGTTGGAAATAGCAAGTAATTCTTGCTTTTCCTCCCCTTACCCACTTTGGGTTTTATAAGCAAAAAAGAAAAAAGAAAAGTTCTAGTGTCATCTCATTGTGTTTTCTATGGTATATCCAAAATTTAGTTATGCTAAACTTTCATTCATAGTACCACTAATTAGTTATGCTACCTTGGGTAAGTCATTTAAATCCTCTAAAGCTCAGTTACATCATCTGTAAAATGGAATTAATACTTTACTTTCTTGAAAGCAGGGAATTTGAGCTAATGATCTCTTGAAGTCCCTTTGAGCTTTAAGAACCGTGATCCTATAATTACAGCCATCATTAGCAAACATATGATTTCATTCTTCCTCCTTGTCCTCCTCATTATTTCTGTTTGTTGTTCATATACAGTCTATGTATGTTGACTTCTGCTTTGTTCTAGTCTTCTCTATTAGCAGGTTTATCCCCAGAACAATCAACTGGTTCCTAAGGCCAAGGTCTTTTCTATTGTGATACATGACCCAAAGAAAAGGAGCTGAACAGTAAGAGAACCTAGTTTTACAGATACTGGAGTTGAGCAAAAAGAGATCGTTCATGCGCATGTATGTTTCAAGGTGGAATGGGTAGGAAAAAATGAGACCTCTGAGTAAGGGTCCATTTTAACATTGTAAAAGAATCATTCCCCTTGATCCTTAAAGGTTGGAAATGGCAGAGGAGAGATAAAGGCTTCTTCCTGATGCCCTTTCCCTCTAGTGACTCTCCCCCCTTTCCATTTATCTTGTATCTATTTTGTATACAGATTAATGATGTTTCCCCTGCCTCCTCCCCGTTAGACTTGACAGTTTTTTGAAATCTTGTATTTCTAGCTCCTAGGAGAGTGCCTGGAACATAGCAGTTGCTTAATGAATGCTTCTTGACTGATTTATAAGGGGAAATCATGTTCACTGCTATGGTCATTTAAGAGGATAGAATTGCCAGAGAAAAAGAAAAAAAATTAAATATGAAGGATTATTTGAAAATCTTGGGGGTGCTTGAGAGCACAGGGATTGGAACTTGATCTCTAATTCTTTGTTGTTAGCAGTTTGAGTCCCTTGTTGTCATTTATAGGCTTAGAGAATTACTCAGAACACTGAGAGGTTAAATGTTACCCAGGACTGTATGGACAGTAGGTGTCAGGGACGGGACTTGAACCCAGCTTGTTCCGGCTTTCAAGTCAGCTCTTTCCACTTCACTATACTGGTATACACACATACAACACACACATACACATTCTGAAAGAAACATACACACACATACAAACATAAAGAATACATGCTATTTAAAAACATATATATGTATGCTTTTTGTACTATACATGTAAAAGAAAGACTTTCTTAATAATAATTTGGATACATATGTGTATATATATATATATACACATATAATATGTGTGGGTATATACATAGAGTATATATAGCACATATACTTTATGAATATATACATATATAGTCTTAAAACAAAGAGACCAGGCTACAAAATATTTAATGTACCTACTTATTTGCCTAAACATGGCATTTAGATTGTTTCTGCAAGATTGAACTCTGACATCAGTTTTCAAGTAATTATTTTTCCTTACCCCTAACCCTAAGTACTCAATGCATAAATAAAAAAAAAAAACTGGCATAATGTAGGGTTAGAAGCAGTGTTGCACAGTGGATAAAAAGTTTTCCTTAGAGACATGAAGACCTAGATTCAAGTCTTGCCTCTGACAAATGCTTGTTGTGTGGCCACAGGCAAGTTGCTTAATGTCTCAGTATCCCAAATAATTCTTTGCTATAAAACACGGAATGAGTTGCTGATCTATATCAATGGTGCAAATTTCTACCACCAGATTTCCTGGTACAAATGAAATCCCACATTTGGACTAAAAAACAAAAAAAGGAGAAGAAAAAAAGAAAGAAGGAAAGAAAATCTGCTAAGGGCATGTCTTCCCAAATTATTACCTCTTTATATAATTTTTGGTCATTGCTGATGTCATACCTAATTTGGCAGCTTAAGGGGGGCAACGAAGGAAAGAAAATGATTTTCATCAATGAAGTGATATGCTCAGAAAATCTTTCATTTTATCAGAGCTCTGATACTAATACATTCTTTCAGTAATAAACAGAAGGGTCTCATTGGTTTGTGCATACATACATACATGAAACATAATTAAGTTTAATCAAATAATTTATCTGATGTAGTTTGAAATGAATTAAAGAGACTTTTAAAAAAATTCATATGCTTAATTTATCTGGAGTTGGGGAGAAAATCTTAGGCTAGTTCAGATTTCTTGTCAGCATCTTAGCTGGGGAATTCCTTGCTGCAAGGCTCATCAGGACTTGTCTGTCCCTTACTGGGGTTCTTAGAGAAGGCAGACTCTCCTCCATATCAGCTTGGTGAATCTTCCTGAGCACCATTACTGTGATTAATGGGAGGGCACAGATATGCCAGGCTCATTGTCATTTCAGATACAATGTCAAGCTGGAGCTGGTGGAACCCACTGGTGCTGGCACTCAGCTGAGAATGACCTTTGGTTGGGGTCAGTGAGTTTCAGTCTTGGGCATGAGACTCTCTTGCTGGTCACTGGATCCTTGGACGATTTATTTGTAAAAAGTGCAAAATGATACTTTGTAATTGTAGATTCCTGTTTTATGTTGCCCTAAGTCAAAAGAAGGGGGTGCACTGGAGGTGAGGAGGTGCGGGAGAAGACCAAACATCTATGTAGATGTGGCAAATGTGAAAACACTGCTGTGGCGGCAAGAAGAATCTATCGTGTCAGATGCCTTGTGGCCATCAGGAAACACTGTGCATCCTCCTGTTTGTATCTTAGGGTTTGCGGCCAAAAAACCAGATTTGCCTTTGTCTCATTAAAATAACGAATGCAGTCCAAACGGATCTGGGGCGTCTCACAGCCCGTCAGACTAAATCACAAGGCTTTGGAAGGAAACTGACTATGGATTCATTATTTTAGACAAAAGGGAGCTTGGAGGAATAAACTGCGATGTTTTAGAAGAGATTTTTTTAAAAAAGCTCAGCCATGTTTTCTCTGTGAAATACTTTAGGCAAGTCAATATAGTAGTTTGGTTCCATATTGGTAGCATCCCCATGATTCGGTTACATTGATCATAGAAGGAGAACAGACAAAGTTTCTTACCTTGTTGGACTCTAGTCAGTTATTCTCACTGATTGGAATTACCTGTACCATCTCCAATAATGTGGGTTTTTTTCTTTTTCTTTAAGAAATGAAAGCCAATTCTTGCTGGATATAGAGGACTCATTGATTTGGTTCCTAGGATGAGGCAAGATCATACCATGACTTCTGCTTATTTTAACAGGTCACATCTACTTATTAAATGATCTCTGAGGTTCCTTCCAACTTTAAAGGTTTGATAATTTTCTATTCATTTTGTCTTATTCAGCGAAATACATTTCACAGATCGTGGAAGATGATAGAATGAGCACATCAAGAAGAAAATGAGATAATATCTATATACAACAGGTGACAGTTTCCATGTGCATGCCTTAATCTCTAGCCCTTGTGACTTTGTGACCTGTGGAGATAATTCTGATTTAAAGTTTAGAGTGAGAGATAAAGAAGAACGTTTAGCAATTAGAGTTTCATACATTGTCTTGTGTGAATGAGTATTCAAAGCTCTTTAATGATTGGGTTATTGAGAAGGCATAACAGTTTATTAGTACTTTTAAATAGACATATTTGTTCATCTTTTGAAAAGGGGAAAAATCCTTTTCATAGGGGGAAATCATACTGAGATTATTTCTTTGGGAGGTGAATATTGAAACATGGAATGTTTTTTAATTCCCCTCTGCGGATTATATGTTAACTACTACATTTACACTAACATAGGTGTTTTTCATTTGGGAATTTTATGCCAGATAATAGGATATCCATTTTGAAAGCATGTTAAGTTTCTAATTTTACTAAATATACTTTTGTTGGAGGCATTAGAATGGCTAGGGCTACAGATCCATGAATCGGAAGAGGTAATTGTTACAGAAACAATTCAGTACATCTCAAATCCCTGTTTTCATCTCTGTAAATGGAACGCCAAAAGAGATTAAAGACTAGAAACATGTCACAAACAAATTCACATTAGGAAAAGCACTGCAATCATTGTCCTCTGCAATTCTTAGGGCTTAGGAACTATGTTCTGATTCCGGGCAGAAGGAACTCGCTCACAACAGAGATGATGAAGCAAACCTGGACTCTCAGATGACAGTGATGGTCTTCATATTTTCACTCTCCTTTTAGGAAAAGAATATCTGCCTTTTATGAGGAGGCTGCTTTTTTTCTTCATGTTTCATTTCTCAGCCTGTAAAGAAAAAAAGAGAAATGTAAATTGACCAAAATAGGCTTCAAAACCAAATGGTAACTTTTCTAACAATGTGGCAAAATAAATATCCACGATTGCACTTTTTTTGGGTGATTTGTAGAATTCTTATTTTGCTATGTTTTGCATCTTCTCTGGTACTGAGTTACAGCAGAGGCAAAGGACTGCCTTGCTGCTGAGCACCATGACAGAAAACAAAACAAAATAACCATGCACGATAAGAAATATTTTGCTTTGAGTTTCTGGTTTTCAGTAGTGAATAATGTGTTTTGAAACAAGGCACTTCACTGTTGAGTTGCTACTTGATATGATCTTTGCTCAAGAGACAGACCTCTAATGGTAGGATCACAGTTCCCCAGGAGGCTGGTTTGTAGGGGACATCCTTCTAGGCAAGGAGCCCTGTCTCTCTCTCATACCCTTCATAATGGCTTGATGTCTACTCCATCTACCCTAAAGATCAATCCTGTTAAGACAGTGATTTTGTTGATCATGTTAGAATTGTCATTCAATGTTATTCAATTTAAGAAACATTTCCTAAGCACCTAAGAGAATATGCTGGAATTTTTTTTCTGTACTGGTAATTTAGAGAAAGGACTTTCCATAGGCTAAAACACCCCTACACTTCAAAGAGTTCTATTGTGTTTTCTACATTTTCTAGGTTGAAATCTAGTAATCATTTCATGCAGCATCATGCTTTATTCAAGGAGCATATTTTCAGGATATGTTTTTCTGACTGTGAATTTCTGGTTTTGGAAAACAAAACTCTCTTGAGGTATGTGTGCATGCACACATGTGTGAGTGTATGTGTGTTTATGTGAGCATGCCTGCACATGTGTGATTTTTAGCATTTAACAAGCTATCAAATTAGACATCAGGTCAAAAGAACTCATCTGCTCAGCGGAGTGGAAGGAACAGTGAAACTGACTGATCAGAAATGGGTAGAACAATAACAGATTGACTGAATTTTTCATCTTTCTAGAGGGGTCTTGATATCATGGAGAAACTGTCTGAGGGAGGGGACAGAAAGAAAAGGAATGTTAACCTAGGACATCAGGATTAGGAGAAGAGAGGGATAAAGAAGATGTAGACTAGTTTGAGATTTGTTATTGAAAACTCAAGCGTCTTCATTTCTGGATGATTGAGCATGGCCTGGTTAGCTCAGTTGCCTTTTAAATACAAGTGATGAATGACCTAGAGAGATTTTATAGCCAGGAGAACATATCTAAGAGAGAAAATCAAGTGGCTGCAGCAGGAACCTGGCCTGGTGACCCATCCATAGATTGTGATTAGAAGCACTGAGTTCAGTTTTTCTAGAGGCCACTCCTACTACCTGAGGTTGCACAGGGCAGGGAGATTGGGTTTAGAATAACAGTAGAAGGAGGTTTTCAATTGAACTGTTTTAGAAAAATCCTAAGCAGTGACTGTGTTGATTATGCATTTATTTCGTTCCCTGCTGCCCAATTTCTTCTATAAAATGAGACTTGCTGAGCTGAAGAACAAATTCTTCAACCAAGCCATGGGCCAAGATGCCAGGCATTGATCAAATACGTTTATAATATAATGACCCTTGTATTTTCACTGGTTGTCTCACTATAGTTAATTAAGTTTTTATATAATTGAATAGAAAGGTATAGTCAGAAATCTCACTTTTGCTATAACTGCAAACAGGTGATTACCCATCATGAATGGAGGGATGTAGTAGCTATCATTGACTAATGGGGATCAAAGACAGGTTAGTGAAATACTAGATGAATCAAAGTTTAGGGGAAAAAGCCACAAGGTAAAAGTCATAAAAACTGTTGGGTTGCACTTTAAAAAATTATACTTTATCCATTACAATCTTAAAAATTATTGAGGATTTCCCAAAGAACTTTTAATTTTGTGTTTATATTTGTATTTTGCTTGTGTGTCTATATTTATTGTATTAGAAACTTATGAACATAATTTTTACCTTAGACTCCCTACAAGGGTCTTGGGGGATCTGCAGGGTTCTCTCCCTCCCTTGACCACATATTGAGAACTGTCTACATCTGGACTGTCACCTCTCAAACAGAGGAACAATTTCCTGCTCTTGTGAAAGAAAGAAGAAAGAAAGAAACTAGGTTTTGATACTTCTCTGTTCATATAACCAATATATGTCAGAGAAACTACTAAATATTTGTGTGGCACATCCCTACACTTCACCAATAAAGAATTGTCCAACTACATTTGTATTCATTTTGGAAGAGGAAGAAGAGTTGGAATTTACAAAACAAAGAGGCTTGAAAAAGACATCATCTAAATTTGATGGACTAAGAAACATCATTTTTATATGTGCGCATGTTACATTTATATTTATGTTCCAGCCTAAATATTAAAGAAAATATTTATTGTGACTTCTAGATAGGATATTTAAGATGTTCCTTTATAGGTCATGGGAATTAAAATTGTATTCCCTTGTGATTCATTTCTTTTCTCAACAAGTGTCCTGGAAAGAATCCAGATATCTGGGTGAAAAATGCCACTCAGCCACTCTTTTGGGCCCCTGAAATATATTTAGTTGTTTGACATTATGAAGAAAAGATATTCAGTGACTGAATTTTAACTTTTCAAACTATCTATTTTGGCATTATGTAGACATAGTCATCAATTAATCTGCTTTAATTATATCATCTTAAGAAAGTCAAATGAAGAGGTACATGGAAACTCTATGCATCTTGGGAAAAGTTTAAGTACTGTTTCTTCCTATTAATTTAAATCTGTTACTGTGCTTAAAGGCATCGACATCACGATTAACTGTGTAAACAGAAATTTCCATTTGCCTGTCAAACTAGCAACAGTATTTCATTTTCTAGTCTAGATTTCCTTTAGTTTCATAGATTTAACTCTCACAGAGACCTAGCTCAACCCCTTCATTTTATAGATGAAGAAATTGAGAACCACAGAGGTAAAATGACTTCCCTAAGATCACAACAACAGTAAGTGTCAAGGCTTGGATCCAAACACAATCTCTCTGACTCTACCCCCAGTTCTCTTTCCATTACCAGATTGTCTTTCTTTACTTTACATACAGCACAATACTACACTTAACATTTGAACATTTAGATTCTGCTAGTTATTACCATATGGTTTATTGTGTTAGAATTCTTCTTTATGAGGAATTTTAAAGTTATGAAATCTTAAGACTAGGACTTTTGGGACACTAATTTTAAGACCTACCTTAGCATCCTCTGCAAAGGAAAGCACTTAGCTTAGCAGGAGTTTTTTATGGACTATGTGACTAGCTAAGAAAGGCAGTGGTAGCTTAGTGGACAGAGTTCTGCCTTTGGGGTGAAGAAGATCTATGTTTTAAGTTCTTCCTATGAGTCATACCATTTGTCTGATCTAAGCAAGACACTTGAAGTTCCCTAGGCAACTTTCTATATTAAAAAGATGCCTATCTGCATCTGTGAAGGGAGTTTCCAAGCCAGGAGCTTATTGCATTGACAAATAGTTAAATAGTTGAATAACTAATGGTAGAGAGCAGACAGCATGGAATTGTGGATAGAAAATCATTCCTGGGGTCAGGAAAACCTTCTATGTTAGCTGTGGGTCTCTGGGTAAGTCTTAATCTCTCTGTTCTGTAGGTAGGGTCTTAAGACTAAAGTTGTAGAACAGTTGCTGATCTTCATTGGAAGAGAGATTCCTCAAATGAAGCTCCTAATACAGATAAAATTACAGTCCCTTCCCCAAATAGCTAAAGGTACATTTAAAAATTGTTTTTAAACTTAAGCTTAGAGAGGGAAAAAGTACAAAATTTCCTAGTTAGAAAGCCCAGCCAACAAAAATGTAAAAATTAAAAATGACAAATAGTATTAAAAATTTCTGCTTCTCCAGAAAATTTTCTGAGCTATGTGATTAGAGAAGTAAGCAGTCATTTTAGCCAACATAATGCTTCTTAAAAGAGAAATGATAGATTCCATTGTGAATAAATCCCATTGAATTCATTTTTTATTGTAAATCTTTACCATACTGCTAGTTGAAAAGAAACTGAAATGGAAACTTATTTATTTTTTGTGTCTAACAAATATGCCTAATGTATCCTTGGTATTTTCCATCAAAATGGATATTTCTCCTTAAAATCTAGATTTGTCATTACTTACAATGCTCATTCAAGAGTATTTCAGCATGACCCCAGAATTAACAGTCAATTGACTTTCCTGGTCTTTTCCAATACTTTGGGCTATATTCAGTCTACCTGCCTTAAACTGCCAAGAAAGAATTTAGAAGTATTTTTCAAACGGAGCTTTCTGAACTGAAGAGAATAAACTAGTCTACTGGCGGGGTGGGGGGGGGGAAGGGGAGGAGGGGGAAGGAATAAAAATGGAAATTAGCTGAAACCAGTACTAAGCATATGTCTTTTTATGAATGAGACTTAATCACACACTTCACTTTGCAAATACAAAAAGTCCTTTCGCAATGTATTCATTAAAGTTAACCACTATAGACAAGCCACTTAGTAGCGGTTGCTGTCCTCTTCCTATTAGCGTAACACCAGAGACAGGCGTGGAAATTGGTTTAATAACCACAAACAGTTACACCCTAGAGTCTAACACAAATGGTCCCGGACAGATCCACCCCCTCGAGCTGTAACTGTACCAGGTTGTATGGTGGCTGTGACACTGGTGGTCGGTGGTGGTTTTCTTAGTGGTGTGGTTGTAAGATCAGGAGATATGGAGCCAGAACATTTTTGTTTGAATGCCATCTCTGCCATTTATTGACTTGGGCAAATTATAACCTCTCTAGGTCTTAATGTTCTCTACTGCAAAATGGGATTAACAGCAACAGCAATGACAATGCTTACAGTTATAATGAAAATAAATTATAAATTGTAACCACTACAGGGAATAATAGAAAGGATCTAAGCAATTTTTTTTTAAGAAAAAAAAGGAAAAATGCGGCATCAGTAATTCCTGTTAAAAGATGAATGGAAAGAACACTGGATTTGGAGTCAGAGTTTTCTTATTCTTGCTCAATTGCCTGCTACCTGTATGATTTTGTCAAATCAATTAAGTTCTGTGAGCCTCAGCTTCCTTATCTGTAAAATGAAAGCGTTGATATCCTTTCCAGTTCTTTCTATATAGCTTACCTCGGGTAGGGATGTGGATGTGAAAACACCACATCTTACTCACCTGGAGCTTACAACACAACTTCTATTGGAAATCGGTGCCAAATTGTCGGGCAATGGACAGGCAGGTACAAGGACTTTGCAGCTTGCCCAGCGCTAGAGCAGTTACTATGTCACTGGAGACAAGTTCGAGGTTTAGTTTGACTCATGTGCTGGCCCTGGGGTTCAGGAAACTCCAATCACCAGTTCACACTGTTTACTGGGTTTTTGAGGTCCTCCTGACAAAAGCATTCACAGAGTTGTCCTGTGCTAGGGATAGCTTCAGTTTAGGGCCAAGAAAAATCCCATGAAATGGAAGGGTTAAAACTTTTGTGGTTTCAGACCACTTAGTCAGATTCGTCTCTAATCTTAGCTGTTTATACTGCAAGCACACTGTCAGTGCAACCTGGCCTACAGTGCAGCTGTGCAGATCAGACCTTTATATGATTTGAATCTGATAGTTTATCGAAAATCTCTGATTTCCCCCGGAATCATTTTGCTCTCAGCATTTATTCCTCGTGCAAACAATGGTTTGGGAAGAAGACATCTGTCCAGGATGCCAGAAGGCTTTGGTTTGAGAAGGCCAAGCGCTGGGAAGAGGTATGAGGCAGAGGGAGTCGAATGTCACCTCTTGGTTAAAAAAAAAAAATCACTTATTAACAAGCCCGGAGTTGTGTAGGATGAGGCGTGGTGGGGTTAGAGGGAGGACGAATAACCTGACTAGCAGCACTGAACTTTTGCGTCTGGGGGTTTGGAAAGTTTCAAGGTTCCTGGAAATAGAGCGCACTCGGAACAGAAGCCGGGCCCAGAATCTGGGACGTGAGTCCCTGGATCTAGGGCTTATTGATGGGAATCGCTTTGCATAGTTTAGTAGGTTAGACTTCAGACCCTCGGAAATCCACGGGAGCTCATCATGATCAGTCCCAGGTCCAGGGGACTTAAGGAATAATTTTCTTTGTCAAAGCATTAGCGGTCTCAATGAAGGACTAGAAAGGTGGGGACTGGGTGCGGAAGGAAAGCGAAGTTTCTCCGACTTGCTTAGTTCGGGCCGGCGAGGAAAGCGATCGCTTAAGACGCAGTTTAACACAAACTACACCGAAGTCGGAAGCCTGGTTTATCTCCCTCCCCCTTCCTTTTGTTGCTTTTCGTTTAAATAAGTTTGAGAAGTACGAGAAGGTGAAGGGGGTGGCGGGGTTCGGAGTTGGGGGGGGGGAATCAGAATAAGGATTGTAGCAATTCCAATTGAAACGGTGTTGCGAGGAGGCTTTGGACAGGGGAGGGAGGGAGCGAGGGTCTGGAGGGAAGGTGGCGGTGGGAGACGTGGGGATTGGGTTAGATACACACCTAATCACGGCTTCTCATTACAGTGCTTACAAAGAGCAGATGGAGTACCCGAGAAGGCAGCGCATTTCTCAGGACAGGCGGCTAGTGCTGTGCCTGAGAAGGGATACACCGCGGCCTGGCCAAAGGGAGTCAATGTGGCCGGAATGGGGCCGGTGAGGCTCTGACCCTGGTTCAAATAGGCTACCAACCGTCGCATCTCCTCAAGAGCCTGGGCCTGCATCAGGATGTAGTTCTTCGCTAGGAGAAGGGTAGCAATTTTGGACAGTTTCCTCACGGACGGGCTGTGCGCGTAGGGGATGACTGACCTGAGCCCGTCTAAGGCGTCGTTCAGGTCGTGCATGCGTCTCCGCTCTCGGGCGTTGATACTCAAGCGCAAGGACCGCTGCTCTTTGGGCTTCTTGGCCAGGGTCCCCGCCTTGAGTTTGGCATCGGTGTCGAAGCCAGGGCTCCTTTTCCTAGGTTCAAAAGCGTCCTCCTCATCTCCGCTCTGCTCCCCGCTGCTCTCCGCTGCTCCTCCCTTGGCCAGAGGAGCACCATGAAAGTCTCCCGCAGCCGAAGTGCTGTAGCCTCGGTGCGCTTCAGCACCGCGGACGGAGCCATAAGAGAAAGATGCAGTTGTGTAGCCTTGGGTTAAGGCTAGGTAGGTATCTCCGGACAGAGACTTGAGCTCCGCCATTGCCTTCTCAGGGAGCTCCGCGGAGCCTGGGAAAAGGTCGCCTCTCCCCACACTCATCTGGGCATATAAGCTTCCAGTAGGAAGCTACCGGCACTACCGAAGCACTGCTTTCAGGAAAGGGGAAACAACCCCCTCCACTCCTAGAAATTTGTTGCTTTTCCTTTTCCTCTCCCCAACCTCTGTGTGGCTTTCTGACTTAAAGTCAGAGGGCTTGAGGAAGGAGCATGCTGGGGGGAGGGGCTCCTGAGAAGGAGGTGATGTGTCTAGTTTATTCTGAAGCCTCTTGCACCTTTTCCTGTAGCCTGTCCTCAGTCCCTTCAATCCCTATCCACCTCTTCCCCCGCCACTGCCAACGCCGAAGTACCCGGGTTGGGGGCGGGGGGCGGGATCTAGCTGCTACTTCGGCCCCCGCCCTTGTTATATGCCTTGGAGTAGCCCTCTGGGATTTCGTGGCTGCCCAATCAGAAGGGCCTCTTATAATTAAAAGGAGGGGCGAGAGAGACTAGGACTAGGAAAGAGAGACAGAAATTTTGGAGAGTGGTGAAGGAGAGACACGGAGAGACGCACATAGAATGAGAGACAGATACGTGGGGAGAGAGAC
>CM053769.1:289406068-289421123 GCA_028658325.1 Potorous gilbertii | reverse complement strand
TCTCTCTCTCTCTCTCTCTCTCTCTCTCTCTCTCTCTCTCTCCTCTCCCCTCTCTCCTCTCTCTCCTCTTCCTCCTCCTCTAACTACATTTTCTTGCTCAACTTTTCTATTTCTGCCCAAAAACGTTTCTAAACGCCATTCTCTTAATTTGACTCAAGTGTGTCTGGGAGTAGATGGTGAACAAGGTGGTTTCTAACGTCAGTTACTACTAACCTTGCAATTTATTTTTATGTGACTTCCTTACACTGGGGCTTGCTTTCTGTACCAAGGAGCTCTGGGGACTGGTAAGTTTGCAGCAAGGATAAATTTATCTGTGGTATTTTATGGGATTTCGAAGTAAGGCCTCTACTCCAGGGCAGTTTCTGTGTCTTTCTTTTCCCTGTTGGTGGGCTGGCTGTTTTTTTTTTCCTAGTATCTCTAATCAGAGTCCACACTTCAAAACTGTAGAGCTAGAGGCTCTGAGTCCTGGCAGTGTTTACCAGGATCCTAACTTGTTGGGTCCTGATATGTATTTGGGTAATGTGTGTTGTAGAATAGATGAGGGAGAAACTGGCAACTCCCAGAGCCTCTCTCATCTGGAATTTCTGAACGTGGAAACTCCAGAGATTGTATTTCACAGGCTGTCTATGCTCCTCACCAACTCCATAAATACACCCCCAAGCCTACATAACTCACCCTGGCTATTTTTTTTGTGGGGGGAGTTATGTGGGTGAGACAGAGGAGTACATATGGGATATTAATTCTTGGATCCTACCAAAACCTCTCCCTTACCTGATCTCACTGGAATTGGAGTTTGATCTGGCTATTACATGAATATTACATGAATAATAGAGAAAATACTAATAATAGAGAAAATAATAGAGAAAAAACTTAATTTAACCTGTGTATAGAGAAGAGGCAGGGATGAAAGTGAGTTGGTATAGAGAATGGTCAAGAGGGACTCTATTTTAAGCCAAGGATCCCTTCCCACCTCCTCTCATCTAAGTATCAGAGAGAGTAGAAATGAATTCTTTAATTCCTTCACTGTCCCTAGCATTAGCAGCATTCTTAACCTCCGTATCTACTTTCAAAGAAAGCTTTCACAGATGTAAGCAAGGAAAATAGCCCTTGTACTAATGTTAACTGACTTGTGTCTCATCCTTCTGCTGTGGATCTCGTGATGCCTGCCAGGCTCTGATTTGAACTGTGCACATGCATAGTGACTGGTGAGAGCTATATTTGGTTTCTCTGGTGCCACAATTATTTCAAATACTTTAATACTTCAGTGCATCTGTGATAATATTGCAGTTAATGACTGTAGTTAGACCTCACCCACTTAGAGCACTGGGTCTGGAGTCAGGAATAGCTGAGTTCAAATTTCGCCTTAGACACTAACTAGCTTACTTCTGTTTATCTCAATTTCCTCAACTAAAATGGGGATAATAACTGCACCTACCTCATAGCAGTATTGTGAGGACCAAATTACATTATAATTTCAAATATTTTTAAAGTGATTTGCAAACTTCTGTGTAAATGATATTAATTTTATTATTAATGTGATACTTATTCCATTGATATAGAGAGAAACTCATCTACACCTTCACATCCTGAGTGATTCTCTTTCATGTTCTCCCATAGATATTACAAAACTTTTCTATCTCTATGTGCTGGAGGTTTTTTTTTACGTGTAGATTCCAGTACAGAACTCAAAAGAGTAGCCATCTGTCATCTTTTGCTCTTTCTCTACATGACTAGTCTATAAACCTTTTCTGATCACACAGTTAATATTATCCTATTATACTATGTAAGGAACTTTTTGTAGGTATGGCATTTTGGATATGTGTACCTATTATGCACCTTTCCATTGCTTTTTGAGTCACCTGCAACCCTGATGCTTTGAAAACTGTGTTCCAATGCATCAAAATTACCTTACTGGGAGAGTCTGGTTTTGAAGCCGAATCTTCACAGGGTGCCTCCAATGAGGAGCTTATTTTACTAATGCAGATTGGGGACTTTTTTGCAACTTAATGTCTTGGAGTGCACTGTGGGGCTCTGAGAGTTCAAGGCATTTGTCCAGGGTCATATAGTTAGTATGTGTTAGAAGCAGGACTTGAAGTCTTCTTGACTTCTGGGGCTGGATCTCTATTCACTATTTCATGCTGTTTTTACATAGAAGAATATTTGATTAAAATAAGGGGTTTTGTGTCAAAAGTCTGTTGGTATGGTCTCACAAATATAATCTGTCCTCCTCTTCCATACCCAAGTCATTATGCTTTTACAGTACTTTTAACTCACACACACACAAGCACATACACACACAGATTGATTAACTCAGTGAAGTGGTCATTCAATTGTAGGTCATAGCATGGACAATAGACATTTTTCCTGTGAAGATTATTAGGCCTATTTCCTTCAAGTTATCATGACTGTAAAGGAGGATGTCTTGTAAAGTTCTAGAAGCTAATGTAGTTAGCACAATATTATCTGAAAACAGGAACATACGGAGGACTTACCATGTGCACCTTGCATAGGACATCCTTTATGACAGTCTTGGACATGACATCTCAGTACTTTATTACTCATTTGAAGGTGATAGTAAAGTATTTTATTTTATAATGAGAAAAAAAGAAAATTGAGTTTTTCTTTTTACCCATTTTTTTTACCTTCTCTCTAGGGTCTGTGGTTATGTCAATACCAAATCCACTGGTTCAAAGTGGGTAATTTCTTTTGGCATTTTTCATGGACCATTGGCTCCTAGTTTAACCTACATTGCTTCTCCTCTAATGCAACTTAGATTGATAGCCATTGGATGCAATTCTAGGTGGGAAACAGGGTGAGCCTTTATTTTTTTCCCTATTGACTTTTCATCACACTATCTATACTTTTTATTTTAAATCTTTTCTTTTGATCTCCTACACTATGTCCTCCTCCTTCCCTCTCAGCAGAGAACAGGGACTCCTATTTTAAAACAAAGGCTATCAGATATAAATTATCTCCTTACATGAAGGGTTATAATGAGGAGTTGTTTTGTTTGACCCAAGAGAGTAGTGGTAGGAACAGTCTCTAGAAACCATAAAGAGGAAGTTAGGCTCAATATCAGGAGAAACTTTCTGAGAATTGTCCAAACATAGAACAAACTCTCTAGAGAGATGGTAGATTCCTTTTCTTTGGAATTCTTCAGGCAGAGCCTGAACAGTCACTAATTAGGTGTGTGATAGCTCTATCTATCTATCTATCTATAGTGCAGAATCCTTTTTTTGAATAGGTTGGAGTGGATGGCTTCTGAGGTCCATTCTCACTCTCAAATTTTGTGATTTTCTGTAATTCCACTTCTCAAAACCATTCTTCATCATTCTGTATCCTCTTTTCCTTTAATTCAATCTCTGGTGAATGGACCTTCTCCTTGCTAAGGTTAATTAATCTATTTGTGCTCTTTAGCCCTCCCCTCTCATCTCCTCTGGAAAATTTCTGCCTCTGTCATTTCCTTCCTTTCTTTCATCTTTAGTCTCCCTTGATCACCTGGCTCTTTCCTGCCATCCACAAATATGGCTAAGTCTTTTTCATCCTTTATAACCCCCCTCGGTTCACCTTTGTCATTTCCTCAAGCTAACATCCTATATTTTTCTTTCTTTCCTAATCAAATTTATAGAAAGGTTGCCTATCTCTTTTGCCTCTATTTCCTCACTTTGTATGCACTTCTCATTCCCTTGCAATCTGAATTCCAGACCCTTTATTTGATTAAAAAATGCTCCTTCATGATCATTGCTGATTGCTTAACTGCTAAATCCAATGCCCTCTTTTCAGTTCTCATCATCCTAGACTTTTCTGTAGTTGACACTATTGGTTATCTCTCTCCTCCCAGGCATTTTCTTCTCCCTTGACTTTTATACACCACTTTTTCTTAGTTTTCTGCCTATCTATTTGACTGTTCCTTCTCATTCTCCTCTGTTTGATTATTTTCCTCCTCCTTCTCCTCTACTTCCTCCTCACTGAGTGTGGCTTTTCTCTAAGACTCAATCCTGGATCCTCTCCTCTTTGCTTTATAGATTATCTCCCTTAGTAATATTGCCCACTCTGATGGATTCAATTTTTGTTTCTATCTAGATAGCTTTTCTATCAAAGCTGTCCCTACAGTCATAATATCTGTCTTGAACTCTAGTAACATGTTAATAGCTACCTACCAGATATTTCCTCTTGATTTCCCATAGGTCTCTTACATTCAATATATCCAAATTAGATCTTATTTATCTACCCCAACCCATTCTTCCTCCAAACTTCTTCATTTCTTTTGATGATATCACCATCCTTCCAGTTACCCAGGTTCACAACCTTGGAGTAAACCTTAAGTTTATCCTTTCTCCTCTACCCATTTGGAAGCTTTTACAAGGTAATATTTTCTGAAAAGATATAGAAGGACAATCATACAGACATTTCCCTCAACACCCTGAGGTCATAATTCAACAAACCCTTTGGATTTTGGATGGGTAGATATGATTAGGTTCACAATTTAGCTCAGTTCCTACATAGCATTGTTCCTACAAAATTCACCTCCAAAATTACTACAGATGTCAGGCCTGCTGCAATATCTCCTATGTCCATCCCTTTTTCTCTACTCATTCATCTTCAGGCCCTAATCACTTCCTGTTTGGATTATTGTAATAGTCTCATGACTAGTCCCTCTACCAACAATACCTGTCTCCTCTTCATTCCCTCTTCCACACAGCTGCCAAATTGATATTTTTAAAAATACATGATTACAGCACTCCCTCCTTGAATATTTTTTCATGAATCACTATTGTCATTTGGATAAAACAAAAAATCCTCAGGCCAGCATTTGAGACTCTCTACAATCTAGTTTACTTCTACTGCCATAATAGTCTTATTTTTTATTAATTCCTTTCATGCAATTTCATTCCAGTTGAGCTGTTCTGCTGACTAATTCTCATCTAAAATCTTCCATGAATTTGGACAAGTAATCTCACATGTCTGAAATGTACTCCCTCTTCACCATCATGTCTTACCATCACTAGCTCTCATCCAAGTCTACCTGCTACTTCTTGAATTTTCTTTCTTGAATTTCCAAGCAACTAACAGTGTCTTGGAATTACTTTATACATATTTTGAATTTACTTAGGTAAGTTGAATGCTCTGGCCCCAACCCTTCAAGTCTAGTCCTATTATATCTTCCCTCTCAGGTATCCTGATGGAGTTGTGGTGTCTTTCCATCTCTTTATCATCAGCTAAAGTCCCTATTTGTTGTGTTCCCACAAATTTTAGGGGGTCAGCAACTAGTACCTGAGTTCCACTTAACCACTTAATATTAGATAGCTTTTACAAAGGAATGTTTACTTCAAAGATATAGCAAGAACATAGAGACATTTCCATCAGTACCCCAGGGACAAAAATCAACCCATCCCACCATGGCCTCTGGGTGGATGGGCTGGATTAGGATCACAATTTAGCTTAGTTTCTACATAGCATTGGCCCTACCAAATTCACTTTCAGAGTTGATGTTGATGTTAGGGTTAGGTATACACCTCAATACTTGTCCTGTGTGCCTGGATTCACAGATCTCTGTGGCTTGAACTCCCAGCTGGTCCAGATCAGAGACTCCATACCTTGAACCTAGAATGGAAAAAAATAAATGGAAAAACCAAGGTCCTAGGCCTATTTCTTGCCAACCATTTTGCTTCATGTGTGGAGGCTGGGGGAGAACAGGGAGAGAGAGAGCATTTGAAGAGGGTAGGGAAGACCTCATAGTTATTCTTATAGCACAGTTTTCTCATAGGAAGCCATTAGTGAAGGAATCACCTCAATTCCCCACTTGTGAATGCAGTTGAAAAGACAAACAAACAAAAACCAAATTCATGTTAGGTGCTGACTTAGGCCCTTTTGAAGAATTCAATAGCTTCCACTATAGAGTCAATGTAAACATGCTCCCCCCAAGCATATGGAAGGCCATCTGAAAAGAGTTATGGAATGTCCACTCATGTTCCAATTCTCAGATTTCTCCCATAAGCAGTTCTCTAATTTCTTCCATGTAGATAATGCCATCTTAGCAAAGTGATGGGGTCTGCACATATTCCAGATCCTCATTGCACTTACTTGCATATGTATTGTATCAATCTGATAGAATGTAAACTTGAAGCCAAGAACAGTTTCATTTCGTCTTTCTATCCTCAGGGCTTACCAGTGTCTTGCACATAGCACACACTTAATAAAACTTTGTTGAGTTAAATTAAGCATATGTGTTTATTCAGATTTGTTTTATTTCTTTATTCAAAGGAAACACAGTGTAGTAAAAAGAACGTTGGATTTGGAGTCAAGAGAATATAGTATAATGCAAAGAACAATGGATTTGAAGTGATAGTGCTTAATTTTGGGATCCAGACTCTTCTACTTAGCATCTTTATGACTATGGACAATACACTTAACCCCTCTGGGTTTCCATTGCTTTTTGTGTCAAACAGTGGTTTGGCATTACGTGTAGTGAGCAAGGCTTGTCAGTCACTCTCACTTGCTCTCTCTCTATGCTTGGCTACTTTTCCCTTTGGGCATGACTTTACTTCCATCACTTCTCTTGACTTCTTTTCTCTAGAAGGGTCTTTCCTGTCAAACCAACTGGGGAGAACTGGACAGGTCTTCTTTTTAGTATAAGCACCCGGTCAATTGGGTAGCTTCAGCTGCTACTGATTCCCCTCCCCATCTTCCTCTTCATTTCCCTCTCCCTCTTTTTCTCCCTCTCCCCCTTTTTCTCCCTCTCCTGTAGCTGCATTTAGCAATGAAACACATAGATTAGCAATGCAGTACTTAAGAGCACTTAACATGATTGTCTTAAAAGACATAGTAAAAAGAAAGGTAAATCATTTTTAAAGAAACGGATTGAGCTTCCTTTGCCAGCAAGGAAGGAATCAGGTTCCTACCTTTTCCAAAGAGGAGGAAAAAAGGGAGGAGGTGAATTAAGTATGGGCAGCACTGATTTCAGGAATCCAAACCAATGAATCCGCTCCATGTCTCATGCATGCATCAATCACATCATCTCAGGCTTATGACTGGGGCTGATCAGCTTCTTCTGGCTGTTCCCCGTCCACGCTATTCTGTTTCTAATCTCAAGATCCTGAACATTATTTCTCTGCCACTGCTACTCCTATTATTCTTCTCTGTCAAGATATTAGGAGACACCCTGTTTTCCAGAGTTAAGACTCAGCAAGCAAGCAAAGCCCTGAGCTTGACATAATAACAATCCTTTGCATTTGCCCTCTGGATGATCATAGCTACAGCAAAATTCCAGAACTGGTTCTGGTCGTGAAGTCCTGCTATGAATCAAACTTGTCACTTTGTTACTCTTACCCCTCCTTGTCAGGGCTTTAGCTCACTGTGTAGCCATAGGTCTAAGAACTGAGATCTTCCTATATGGCTGTACTTCTCTCGCCGCCCACCAAAGGGTGGGGCTCCAGCACGTGTGTCCTGGCTTGCAAGCCATTATTTCCCTCACTTTGAAATTAAACTTCTGTTTGATTCCCGATTCTCCTGTCTAGACTGCTTTGTTGGGCTCCCGCCAACCACAGGTTAGAGGTCAATTCCATTCAGATGTAATGGCAATCAAATTTGAATCTTTTGCTGTTTTGTTTTATTAAAAGTGCCTCTGATTGAATAATGTGATTAGAGAAGATCTTCCTCATCCATTGATGTGCCTGCCCATTGAAGGAAGCTTGATTGGGGGAGTTGTTTTGTAGGAGGGTTCCAACTACTTTTTGTTTTTTCTATTGAGGCACTGGGTAAGAGGGTTATGCTCTGTGGCTCTGAAAAGCGTATAAATATTCTGAGGGTGAGGTTTTAGTTTTTGTAAGAAGATTTGAGTGCCAGATGAGAGTCTGGGAAGCAGCACCCTGGCTTTTTGGAAACCCAGATATTGGTGCTTCTCTCTCTGGTTTCTGTGTAGGTATGCGAATGGTCAGGCATATGGAAACATATCGGTTGATTTTTGATTTCTCTGAAATTTTGATTTTCTCTGATACTTCTGCTTGATTAAAGTGATTGTTAACCCCTCAAAGCAGATCAAAGAACATGTGGTAGCAGGCCCCTTGTATATGTTGGTGTACTTACTGATATGTTCGGTTAACATCTCCAACTTCTATATGCTTTAGCTTCTCCCACTGGTTTCCCCTCTCCACCTTTCCTTAGTTAAAGTAGGGCTATCCCACATTTCCAACATTTGGGCAAAATTCCCTAGGAGATTAAAGAATCAGAAATGCTGGGAAACCTCCATGACCAGTGGTCATTCATCTCCAGGGTCATGATCTCTTGGGCAACATCCTTGGTGGGGCATGGCCCAAGTAGCACTGCTATGTAAAAAGAAGGCTTTCTTTCCATTTCTACATCCTATGATCCCCAATTTATAAATTAGCAAATTGAGACCAGTAAGGGTTAAATGATTTGCCTCAAGTCATGTCATTAGTAAGTGAGTTGAGACTAGAACTTAGGTCTTCAGATTCTTAGTTCAGTCCTCTTTCTGATGAGGGCTGGAAGGTGGGGTGAGACTCCCACAAAGACTGGAGTATCAGGGGCAAGTTGCCTGGAATGAATTCACAGACTCAAGAATTGTTGAGGTCAAGGTAAGGATTTGTTACATTTTCAGTGGGCAAGAAATCTTAGGGAACCTGAAATCTTGGAGGGGTACAGGTAAAATTTATATAGGATATTCTATAGTATCACTTGTGCCAAATATGCTAACTAGGTGTTTTGGGGTGAGATTAGGGAGTGGTTACTTCTTAAAGGAGCATGCACTTTTGGTGTTTACTGCTCAGGTATTTTATCCAAAATTCATTGGAAAATAACCCAATGTGGGACTATAGGGAGGTGTGGTTTTAGGCCTGAAACTTCATTAAGTCAACCAACAGTGAGGGTTGATTCAGAAATGCTCTGGCTGCTCTCATCAATGTCTTGTTAGACAAGATAAATGTCTAATTCTAGGGTACATATGATTGATCAGTGAGTATTAAATGTTGTTATGACCCATTGCACAGCCCAGTCAGCCAGTACACAGCTGATTAAGACTAATAAGTTCTATAGGTGAAGCTGGCTGCTGTATCAGGGAGATAATGATTGTTGCTGAGGTAGGTTGTGTCCTTGGGCTGGGGAGAAACTGCCTAGGATAGTGTTTTGGGGCTAGGGAGAAATGTGATTTTAAAAGAGACATGTGATTTTAGAATTGAAGCCCAAGTACATGCACCCAAGCACCCCATCATTTCCACTACACTTGTGATTCCAGAACTATTAAAAGGAAATGGAGAAAGGAAATTTGGTAAATCAGGTCAAATTTCCTAAATACAGTAACGAAGAACTAATCTAAGAGGAGAATAAAATTTATTTAAAAGTCTGTTAGTTATCTTGAAGAGAGGGTGAATTTATAAATACGATAGAAAAAGTTTAGACAATTTCAAGAGTAACAGTCACTTAATAAGCATTTATTAAACACTTAATATAAGCCAGATACAATGTTAAATTCTGGGCATATTAAGAAAGATTAAAAAAAATGTCCCAGTTCTCAAGGACCTCAGAAGTCGAAAGGGGAGACAACTTGCAAACAATTATGTACAAATAAGATACATACATACATGCAAGCATACATATGTAAGTTCATACATGCATACTATACATACATATGAGGAGGTAACCAAGGGAAGGCACTAGGAATAAGGGCTCAATAAAGCCTTTTAGTAGAAAGTGGAATTTTAGTTGGCTCTTGAAAGAAGCTAGGGAAGCCACGGAGTAGAGATGAGGAGGGTCAGAGAAAATACATAGAGCTGGGAGATGGAGTGTCTTGTTCAAGGAACAGCTGGGAGGCCAGTAACAGATTTATGATCCATTATTGAGAGAAACTCTGATGGTGCATCCATAACCTTTGAGGCAGATATTAAAGACTACAACCACATCTTCACTTAACTGGTTTCTCACTGCCTTCACCTTAGAAAAATCCTGGGCTAGAGAATTTGTGGGGCACATCCAGATGGGCATGTTTGAGATCCAGATCTTAATTTGTCTGCCCTTAGTAGGGTAAATGCCCTTATTAGGGCAAATCAAATGATAAAAGGAAGAAACAGCAACTACATTTGAGGATTTTAGGCGCTAACTTCAGAGTAGGAGATGGCTGAAATGAACAAGACTAGAAGACAGAAGTGAACTCTTGACAGTACTCTCTCCCAAGGCCCTAGTCTGCTTTCTTGTTCAAGTAAGTACAGTGAAACCTGGATGAAGTACAAACCTGGAGGAGATCTTTTCTTTTGATAAATTAAAATGGGCAGAATATTGGTCATAATGACTATAAGGATTTTTTTGTCTGGAAAAATTAGTGACTAAAAGCAAACTATCCAGTGACAGCGAGAAAAACTTAGTTGCAAAAAAGGGTTTTTAAAAACAGTATTATTCAGGAAAGTGGGGGAGAAGGGGATAAGTAGGGTGGTGAGGATGATGGAAGGGAGGGCAATAGGAGGAGGAAGCAATTGGAAGTAAACACTCTTAGGGAGGGACAAAGTCAAAAGAGATAATGGAAGAAATGGGGGGCAGGATAGGATTGAGAGAAATATAGTCTTACACAACATGACTGTAATGGAAGTGATTTACAAAACTACACATATATAGCCTATATTGAATTGCTTGCCTTCCCAGTGGGGATGGGTGGGGAGGGAGGAAGGAGGAGAAGTTGGAACTCAAAGTTTTAGGAACAACAGTTGAGTATTGTTCTTGCATACAACTGGGAAACAAAAAATACAGATTATGGAGTATAGAAATTTATTTTGCCCTACAGGACAAAAGATAAGGGAAGGGAGGGATGTTAGAGAAGGGAGGGCAGATTGGTGGTAGGGGTAATTAGAATGCTTGGCACTTTGGGGTGGGGAGAGGGGAGAGATGGAGAGAAAATTTGGAACTCAAAATTTTGTGGAAATGAATGTTGAAAACTTAAAATCAATAAATTAAAAATTAAAAATAAAATAAAAAAACAAAAAAATTAAAACAGTATTATTTCTGATAAGGTAAAGGTAGAAACAAAATATTTGCCAAATGACTGGAGAATTTGTGAAGAAATTATGACCTATGAATGTAATAGAATATTATAATAAGGAATTATGAATATAAAGAATTCAGAGGAAAATGGAAAGACATATTGAGTGGTGCAGAATGAAGGCAGAGTCAAGAGAATGGTATAAACAATGACTATGACAATGTAAATTGAGTCAGCATAAGCACCAAAATTTTGGTCAAACATAATGACCTCAGTTTTTCTTTCAATAAATGTAACTTCTCATTTGCTTTCTTAGGAGACTGGGAGGTGAATAAGTTTGAAGATTTCCATAGTTGTTGGAGATAGTAGCTTTATAATAGATGAAGTTGGGAGAATCAGAGTGGGGAATCTATTTAAGATTGAGTGAGAGGGTACTGAGGTGGGGGGAGGTATAAAGGTTGGATATAGGAAGAGAGTAGTGCTTTTACAAATGGAGATTAGACCTTAATGTTGAGAAATAACTGATCTTGAGCCCTGGTTTTGATATATCTCAAGGGTGTTTGTTTAAGTCATTTCAAGAAGTATTACAATATTCTTAAATATTTCCTAAAGGAGTATAAATTTCATTTTATTTTTTGAGATCTTTTGTTTTTACATAATTTACATTTCCTAGTGTATTCTTCTTCCAGAGAGTTAGCACTTATGACAGAGTTTAAAAGAAGAATAGTCCTGAAAAGCTCATCAGCCAAGTGTTAAATTCAGTATTCTTCACCCATAGTCCTCCCACTTCTACAAAAACAGGGATAGGGGTATATTCTTACATTTTTCCTTTGGGGTTAAGTTTGGATATTACATTTTATAGAATTCAATTTTGATCATTTCGCTGTTGTTCTTCCTACTTACATTGTTGGGATAATTATATTTTGCTGGTTCTGCTTATTTCACTTTGCATCAGTTTATATCTTTCTATTCTTTTCTGTATTTATCATATTCATCATCTCTCATAGCACAGTGATGTCCTTTCCATTTACATACTACTATTTCTTTAGCCATTCCTCATTTGGTCGACATCTACTTCATTTCCCTTTCTGTGCTAAGAAAAAAATGTGCTGCTATAAATATTTTTGTTTATATAGTACCTTTCTTTTATGATAGACCTGCTTGGGTGTCTTGGTTTAGCCTCCTCTTGAGCTGGGCAATAAATATTTCACCAGCCAGTCTTTGCCGCAAGTGACTTCTGGAGAGACAGAACTACCCTGAGCTGGACGCTGGGTTCTTTCAGGCCCAAGTCTGGCGTGCCATATAACCACAACACGGTGTCCTGCTCCAGTTTTCCCTGTGCTTCAGTTCTCTGACTGAGTTCTGCTGAAGTAGAAAGTGCTGCCCTGCTACCTTCCCAGCCTGAGTAAACTTCTGCCATCTGGATTTCTAGGGCACTGGGTGAAGTAGGAGGTAGATTTGAGTTCTGTGGCAAGCCCATGGTTGGTTCATATAGTTCTGTTGCTGGAGTATGGTAGGAGAGTCTTAGGAGCTAAGGAGTAGTCTTCTCTGTTGTAGGTCATTGATTCATCCACTTCCTTTGGGCTCCTGATGTCCTAGACAATAGAGAAAACTGAAATTGCTTTATCACTTACACATAATTCCCATTTTGTGGAGATTTGAGAGGTTGAGAATACTGGAAAAAAATGTCTAGTCCTCTGTTTTGTTGGCCACATGATCCTTAGTAACTTTCTAGGTATATTTCCAAATTGTTTTTCAGAATAGTTAGATCAATTTACAAATCACTGTATTAATTTAAGTGTTTCCCTCCAATATTTGTCAATTTTACCCACTGGATAGCTGTGAGGTTGAACCTGAGTGGTTTAATTTGTATTTCTCTAATTTGTAATTTCTCATAGTGATTTTGAAGCATTTTTTCCTAACTGGGTATAGGTAGTGTAAGTTCACACTATTCTTCCTTGAAGACTGCCTGTTCATATCCTTTGACCTTTGAACAACTGGGCAATACATAACCTCTTAATTGATAAAACCAATGACTATATTTTAGTCCCCATCTTTCTTGACCTCTTTGAAATATTTGACATTGTGGACCACCCTATCTTCTTTGACACTCCTCACTGGATTTTTTTGACTGCTTTAATTTGGTACTGATTATACTTGTCTGCTTGCTCCTAAGTTTCTTTTGTACAATAATCATCTATGCACTTTCCACTACATGTGAGGGTACTCAAGAATTCTGTCTTGGACCTTCTCTTATTTCTCAAACTGTATCTCTTGGACCTTGTCATATCACCTCTATGCGGATGACTTCCAGATCTATATATCTGCTAATTGTACTTCTCCTGACTGTCACGCACATTTACCATCTCAGAGAATTCCCCAGTTATTCCCTTTCCTTTACTTCTCTTCAGTCAATAATTTATCATGTCTCGTTGGTTCTACCTCAATAACATTTCTCACATCCATCCACTTGTCTCTACACACATGGCAACTACTCTAATCTTAATTATTCCTCTCCTGGAATATTTTGTTAATTTTTTAAAATTTTGTTATCCTGAACTTGACAAGTACCAACAAAAGTAAACATTTCCATAAAGAACAGAAAAAAGAGGATCAGATAAGAAATTAAGAACCTCTATTCTGTACAGACTGCTTTAAATATATATCATATATTAATTATATTATATTATGCTATATTATATTATCTTTATTATATTATGTTATATTACATTACAATATTTTATATTAATTATATTCAAAATGTGGATTTAAAAGCTGTTCTGTTCATCTGTACCTCTTGAACTTCCTTCCATTTTCTTATGGACATTGATAAAATTGTTTCAATACATGCTCTTATCTTTCTTTTCTTCTTTTGTATTAATAACCCCCTATCTCCTCTCTAAATTCCTCTTGAAATTAGGAAAAAACCACCTTTCCTTGTGTAACTGAGGTTCAAACCTGGTGCCTTTGCCTAAGACTCTCAACATTGATGGAAAGAAAGACTACTCTCTATGCCTGTATGAGAAGCAGAATCAGGGAGAGCCTGGGAAAGTAGATACATTTTTGTTTCTCTCTTTTAGAGAAGAGATAGTCATACTCAGATCTCTTCAGGGAGAAACTCCCAGAAGAAAAGGAAACACTTTAGGAAGTAGAAATCTTGTCTCAAATGTGGGAAATAAGGAAGTTCTGTTTTCCATATTTCTAGGTGACAAGGTTTTGTGACCTAGCATGGACAGGTTAGAGGTCAGAAACTAAAGTACAGACTCAATGAGCTGTGTAAGGAAAAGCCTATCAGAGAGGAGAACATAAAGTCACCTGGCCAGGGGATGATATTGAAGGAGATCCAAAGTTTGGAAAACAGTATAAGAAGCTCCATTTTTTTCTAAACGTGTTGCAGTCTTCACATAACCTTACAGGGGAGGCTATCCGTCCATTCAGGGGGAATGGACATTAAGATTAATAGAAGCTTTCCTGATTTCACAACAGGTATTGTTCTTTGTTTAAGGTGAACATGTTTCTCACAGTTGGGGGCTTGTTAGATGGGCTTAATTCTAACACCAAATATTCCTGATTTCTTGCTTGCCTTACTAAATATTTTGGGAAATTTTTCCTTGGGTAAGATCAGGGATTCTCTCTGACTCTGTATCTCACTCATCTTTTCTTGGTCTTTTTTAGTCTCTATCTCTATTTGCATGTCTATGTCTGTTTCTATGTCTCTTTCTGTCTCTCTGTTGAGATAATCTCATTTTCTAGTGAGAAATCTCATTTATTTTGTGTACACTTTGTGTGTTGTCTGATATATTCTAATATGTATATATGTGTGTGTATACATGATTTTCCTGATTCTTGTTTGCTGTCTTGTTGGAAAAAAGGGGTTTGCCATTCACTTTCTGTGATGATCTTTTTTTTAGCTAGCATTCTGTGGGTAGGGGTCAGGCCTTTTGATTTAAGCATGAAACATTTCTTCCCCTCTAAAGTATAGTAACCAGGGAAGTGGTTTGAACCTAATAAGAAATATTTTCTCCTAGACTAGACTAGAAGCATTTGGGAATTCTTTTTTTTCACATTAAATTT
>CM053769.1:289386380-289405568 GCA_028658325.1 Potorous gilbertii | reverse complement strand
CACGATGGGGTTGGAGGGTCACTCAGGGGAACCTAATGCAAGCTTCACAGCAAGCCTTACTTTCAGAGGCTTCTGGAACCTTTTCTTCACTCCTCAATGCCCAATGCCCTGACATCACTCCGTGATATCAAACTTATTCTCAGGAAAAGTACCATCCCTAGTCTCTTAGACCTAAGGAGAAAGCAGTGTGCAGAGGAAAGAGCCAAAGGGCTGGGCTAGAATGCCAACTCTGCTACTCTTACAGTGTGACCTTGGACGGGTTACTTCATATGAAGTCAGGAGTCCCGACAGCAGAACCTTGGCTTCAATCACAGGACAGGCGGAGCTTGGACTTGGCAAGACCCAGAAGGTCACAGGCAGGAGAGAAGCAACAAGACATAAAGGAAAGGATTTTATATTTAAGCAGAAGACCTACGTTTGGCTCTTACCTCTGCTACTTATCATTGTGTGACCTAGACCAACTCTTAACCTTGCAAGTCTTAGCTTCCTCCTCTGTTAAAAAAAAAAAGAAGTTGGACTAGATGATTTCTAATGCCTCCTAGAACCACACTTCAAATTCCCAGTATGAGTACTTCAATGGGCTTTCCTCTCTGTGATACCTGCATAGCAGGGAGGCTATAAAGTCCAATTCCATCATTATGAAGATGATTTTTTTACACTATAATTTGGTTTTGAGAGAGTTAATTTGAGTTAAGAGGTTAAGCCCAGCATCAAACATCTAGTAAGTGTTGGAGGTGGAATTTGAACTGAGATCTTCGTTAACCCTCTTTGCTGATCTCTGAGCTACCCAGCTAAATGAAAGGCATTGGATGAGGTAGACAGTGAAAACAGACTTAGGCCTGAGACACTAAGGCTCTCACTGCCCTAAGAGAGAATTTCCAAATTTTGACACCTTTTCCTTCCCTCCCCTGTTTCTCAGTCTTACAGCAAAGCCAAGCTGAGCCAAGTTTTACAGCAGACATCTCCATTCAAGGTAACCTGGAGCAACAGCCCGCAGAGGGCAGCAAAGACAAGACACCAGGGGACCAGGCTGCTCCCTCCAGACTGCAACCCAAGATAAAGCAAATTTACTCTGCTGCAGACCAACACTCAGGAAGCATCTACCCTATTTGATGCAAAGAACAGCTGTCCAATACTCACCTTTCCCTGGGTATACTCCTTTCCTAAAGCAGCTTAAAGCCTGAAGCAGAGCACATCACTGGCTCTCCCCCAAGAAGGGACAGTCACAGCAAATGCTCAAAACCTGTTTTTTTGCTGCCACCTAATGTCAAAATGAAGCAGTTCAGACTGAGCAACTAGCTCCCTTTCTGATTTTTTCATTGATGTACAAAGCTCTCCATTGGTGTAGAGAATTCCCAGGGAGGAACCTCTCTCCATCAATGCAGATGAGTTCCTCTTATATAACTTCCAGTCCTAATGAACTGTCTGAGACATTAGGAAGTTACATTGACTTTCCACAAGTAGAATGTGTCAGAGGAAGAACTTGAACCCAGGTCTTCCTGACTCCAAATCTGCCCCTTTCTCCATTACATCAGGCTGTGTCTCCTACAAATGTAAAAAAAATGCTTCAATCCTCATTAACCCAGACGTTTTAGAGCCCCTTTAACAAAGATAGCTTGTGGAAAAACTTTGTGATTCCTATTTAACAAATATTTGTTGAACTGAATTGCTTATCATCCCCTCCTGCCCCACATACAAACGCAGGGGGACTGTGTGGTCAGAAAGAAGAGGTAGGTGGAGATTCTGGGTTCAATTTCTAGCTCTGCACCCTGTGTGACCTTGGAAAAGTTATATGGCCTCTGAACCTAAGCTCTTCATGCACAAAATAAGAGGGTTAGATTTGGTGACCCCTAAGATCCCTTCCAGCTCTAAATCCAGGATTCTTAACCAAGGGTCTATGAACTTTTAATAATTTGATAACTGCATTCCAATGCAACTTGTTTTCTATAGATTTTATTTTGTGTATTTAAAAACATTACTCTGAGGAGTCCAGGGGCTAGCAAAAAAAAAAAAAAAAGGTGAAGGAGCCCTAAGGCAAATCTAAAATTGTATAATCTCAGAATTTGAAGGGAAGGTCACCTAATCCATGAATTCTAGGATCCAACAAGGCCTCCTCACTGTCACTGTCTTCCCACTCTTTGAAATACACATTCAATTATTTCCCCCCCTTCTCTTTTTCGCTTGTGTTGCAGCCCCACCTGCAATGCCCTATTCCTCCTTCAAGGTACCCCTTACATTCCACCATATCCAGCCTTAGATATTCTAGCTCATAGTAATATCCCCTCCTTCCAGACCTCCAAGAGTGCTTACAGATACATATTTTTAACTTTGGATTACATTTACCTCTCTGAAAATCCTCTTTTGATCCTTCGCAATGCCTAGAAGTTATTCTGGGCTCTTGCAGCCAACCATATATAACAATATACAAGCCTACCAAGATGGAACATATTCCCTATGTATCTAATTATTTGCATGTTGTATCCCCTATTAGAACGTGAGCTTCTTGAGGACCTGGATTATTTTTGTCTTTCCTTGCATCCTAGTGTTTGTTGATTGACTGACTAGCTAAGGTGAGAGGCTAAGACCTATAAAGAGAAGGCTGGCCACGTGGTGATAGTTTGGATGTGGCACTTCGTAAAGACCGTTTAATAAGGCATCTGTGTAAGAAGAAAGGACAACAGGACTGATAAGATCTTTTTAAATATTTTAAAATTAAATTTTGAAATTTGTTTTATACCAACAAAATTTTCCCTTCTATCCATCCCTCTCATCTACTCTCAGATGTCATCCCATATAAAAAAGAAATGAAAGAAAAGAAAAAAATCAACATAACCAATCAATCCCTCAAAAAAAAAATCTGACAATACATTCAATGTTCCATAAAAAATGGTTCCATAAAAATGTCTACAAAGGAGTCAGGTGGCAGTATTTTCTTGCATTTCATCTTTGGGGTGAAGTAGTTTCTTTGTATTTTTACAAACTTCATTTTTTAAATTATTTTGCTGTTATTCTTTCCATTTACTTTGCTGTGGTCATTGTGTGTTATCTTGGTTCTACTTACTTTATTTTGTATCAACTAACATAAAATGCTTCTCCGTATACATCATATGTATTGTTTCTTACAACACAATAATGTTCCATTACATTTATTCATCACAGTTTGTTTAGCCATTTCCCAAACATGATCACCTACTTTGTTTTTAGTTCTTTGCACCATAAAAAGTACTACTATAAATATTTTGGGATATATGGGATATTTCTTTTTATCAATGGCCTCCTTGAGATATATGCCTACTAATTGAATCTCTGGGACAAAGGATATGGACATTTTAATTGATTGTGTTACATAATTCCAAACTGCGTTCCAAAATTATGGTTCTAATTCGCAGCTGCATCAGTAATGCTTTGATGAGCCTAGCTTTCCACAGCTAGGCCAACATGGACTATTCTCATCTTTTGTCATCTTTGCCATTTCTTATGGGTATGGGATGAAACTTCAAGATTGTCTTGATTTGCATTCCTCTTATTAGTGATTTTGAGCATTCTTTCATATTGTTGCTAATAGTGTACTAATTTAATTTAATTTAAGTTGCTAATAGTAATTCTTCTTTTGGGAACTGTTTGTTCACATCCTTTGATAGTTGTCTATTGGCTTTTGATCATATATTTCTGTTAGTTATCTATAACCATACCCAAAGAAAAGTAATACAAAGAGTTTTCCCATTAAACTACTTTTCTTCTTATCCTAGAATTGTGTTTGTGCAGTTTTTCTATTTCATGAAATTAAAATTATCTATTCACCTGTTGTGATTATTTCTATCTCTTGTTTACTTAAATAGACATCTCCTACCTATAGCTGCCAAAGGTATAAGATCAACCTCTTTTTCTATGCTATGATCCTTAATTTTCATGAAGGCTACATACTAAGGCATCTGTGTAGGTAGAGAGGGCAACCAGACTAAGAAAATCATGGATTTTTGAAGTATGAAAGCAAATAAGAAGCAGCATGGTTTAATGGCTAGAAATCTAATCTTACAGTTGGGAAAAGTCAATTCAAGACCCATCATACACATGACGTCTCTATGAAAGAGAATAAGTCACTTCACTTCTTATTACCCCTACATAATTCTCTAAGGCTATCAATTGCAGAGCAGATGCTGCCTCTTAATGCAAACATGGGGAATTACCACATTGGAAGTTCCCTATGCCATTTAAATAAAAGGTCTAATGAGAAGTTATATTAATTTTGTGACACAATATTTTGGATTATTCTACTGCTTTCAAGTGTGTGAATCTTACCTTCCTAACAAGAGGCAAACTTCTTGGGGGAGGAGAGGCATAAAGGAAGCAACAGATCACATCTCCTTCTCTTACATTCTCTTCTCAGTGCCATGCTACTCCTACAGCAGGTGTCCAATTATTATTGGTTGAATTGAATTGAATTACATCTTTCCTGAGGAGACTCTTGAAAAATTAGGGATGTATGACAAATATTGCTTCCTTCCTCATGCTGCTAAACAGAGAGGCAGAGTGGTGTAGTAGAAAGAGACTTCAATCATAATCAGACCTTACTCGAAGTCTAGAGATCTGGGTTTGAATCTTAGCTTTGACACTTAAGAGCTATGTGGTTATAGAGAAAACCCTTCTTGCCTCTAAGCTACAGTTTCCTCATCTATAAAACAGGGAAATAGAAGAATCAAACATATATTAAGTGTGATGTGCCAGGTACTATGCTGAGGGCTGAGGATACAAATAAAAATCAAAAAGAGTCTCTGTCATCATGGAGATTACATTCTAATAAGGATATATACACACATATGTGTGATTTGTAGTATATGTTATGCATAACTGATAGTATATACTATATTAAACCACACGTGCATAAATGGGTCATTATAAGACTCTCACAGTAAATTGAAGGTGAGCTTAGAAGGCACTTGCACCTTATGGGACTAAGAAATACCTCTTGGAAAAGATGGCATTTGACTCAGTCTTAAAGCAAGCCAGGGAATCTAAGAGATTGAGGTAAGTAGGGAGAACCTTCCAGGCATAGGAGACAGTCAGCTCAAAAACCCATAGAAAGGGAACCCAAAGGAATGAATTATTGTGTGCTGAGAACAGCAAGTGAGGCCAGTCTGGCTCAGTAATTAAGAAGACTGGAAAGATGTCTTCTAAATCCCAGAGGAGCTGATTTTTTTTATCCTAGAAGTAATAGGGAACACTGAAATTTATTGAACAGAGACATGGTGTAGTCAGAACTGCATTAAAAAATATATTTTGGCAGCTATGTGGAGGATAGATTGGAGTAGGGAGAGACTTGAAGGATAGAGAGGCCAATTAGAAGTCTATTAAAAATAATCCAAGAAAAAAGAGATAAGACCTAAATTAAGGTGAAGATTATGCAAAGTGAAAGAAGGGGACAAAGTATGTTATAGTAGAAGGAATACTGACTCAAAAGTAGAGGATCTGAGTTCAAATCCTATTCCCGATGCTTGCTACCTCTGTGACCAAAGGAACAAAGAATTTGGGCTTTTTATTCCTTAATTTCCTCATCTCTAAAATGAAGGGATTAGACTAGAGAGCTTCCAAGGACCCCTCTAGCCCTGAATCTATAATTCTATGAACACAAGAGACACCATTGAGTTAGAAAGAAGATTTATATCCCAGCCCCATAGGGTGGTGGTGAATTAACTAATCCATAAATGTTAATCACTATGACAAGCACAAGTCAATTACTAATATCCAACTAAAGAGTGACAGAAGAATTTCAGATTCCTATAGCAAGACTACAAGGAATGCTGCCCTCTCATTTCCATATGCAAGAGATACAGGTTTAAGCATCAGAATATTAGTTTCCAAAAGGGAAATTAGTCTTGGTATGTGCTTCCTCCTCCTACTGCCCACCTTCACTAAATCAGGAAGAACAAAGGTCAAAAAATGTTTCCAAAGACACAAATAGGATCACAGGGGATTTTAGGAAGGGAACATAAGAACCAAAGACTCCTTAAGAGACTACTTGGAAAAGCTATCTTACATTTCTAAGACCATGGAAGATGATGGAGAGGATAATCACTCCATTTATATGGCCCTTAACTCTAATCTGCAGTCAACTCTCAGTTATCATTGCCAAGGACTTGTGCCACAGAAAATCCACAGAAGCATTAAGTCTTTAATTCTTGTATTTGATATTAAGGCACCTAGGTGTTGTCGTGGATAAAATGCTGGACTTGGAATCACTTGTGAAGTGCAACTCCATGTGTGACATGGGGGCCTGTTGTGGAGCTTGAAGGGAAACAGAACAGATATCTCTAGCACACACACACACACACACACCCTTCTCCAAAGGACACTTTCAAGGGAGTGGAAGCAGGAGGTTGGAGTTGAAGACCACCACTCTGTTCTCCTCAGAGAGGGGAGCTACTAGACTAGACATATATTGATCTGCTTCCTAAAATTTTTTTCATCTAGGGGATATGATTTGGTTTGAGTTAACTTTTGACCACTTTGTCATATGGTGGGAAGGGAGACTGCAAGTTCTATATCCAAGGCTTGATCCCTTTCTCACTTAATATCAATTCCACAATGAACACACATGGCAAATAACAAAAGAGCCCATTTAATCAAATTGTAGAAAAAAAAAAGCAATCAGATAAGAAATACATAGGAGAATACATACCAGATGATTCAGAATGAAGGAGCTTTTCACTGGGAGTAAGGTAATGCAGCTCAACCAAGATAGAGGGTCCTAGATCTCAGCCAAGGTAAAACTCCTCAAAGTCTCTAGAGAAGCAAACTGGATACAGAAAGACAATGGAAACTGGAACTCCTCTCATGTCTTCCTAGTCTTTTCCTTCAGCAACCTGAAGTGGGGTTGGCCTCTTACATCTTCTCTCAAAGCTGAAAGCCATCGGTGCCTGAAATAACTTGACACTTGAAAAAGACTTGAAGTGTGACTCCTCCAAAAAGGACCGGCCCTCAAGGGCCCCAAAGGGGAACTCAAAGGGAACCCCCTCTTGGAGAGTCCCAAAAGAGCCTGCTGAAAGCTACAGCTCTCTGACTTTGGTCAACTCTCCTTCACATAAGCCAGGGTCTTCATCTCCACCAGTAAGGAGAGAGTCTCATACCACTGAGCTTTGGGACAGGGGTTACATAAGTAAAGCGCTTTAAAATCTTTAGAGTGCTTACAATTGCTAATTGTTATTCTCTGTAATTGATTTAACTTCTTGATTAATAAGCAACCATAGTACTATGAATTTTCATAGTCAGAAGGAGCCCCAGAAAGAATCTAGTAACCCCTAGCAGATCAGGAATCCTCCAACAATATCCCTGACAGATGCTCATCATGAAGTCTCTGCTTTAGATCCTTCAGGGACTGGGAATGGAATACTTTCATTCCACTTTGGGACATTTAAATTGTTAGCATAATTTATATTGCCTGCTGAATTCTGGCTTTCTGCCTCTTCCCCTCATTACTTCTACTTCTGTCCTCAGGGGTCAAGCAAAGCAATTCTAATTCCCTCTCATATAGCAGCTCCTCCTATGTTTTAAGAACTTGATCACAGTAGCTGTATGTTTTCTCTTCACCAACGTTTTCAATGGGTTTTCATTTGAAAGAGTTCTGCAAGCTGTTCAAGTCGACCATCTCTGATCATGTTCTCAGTTAGCAACACTTCTCCCATATTTCAGTGGATCCATGATATTATATAAGATTTCTCAAAAGATACCACAGCAGAGATAACTGTTAAATAATACTCTGATTATCAATAGCAAGTAAGGCATAAACAGGAAAGCATAGTCACTGAATCAGTTAACATTTGTTAGGAATGTACCATGTGCCATGCACTGTGCTAGACACTGGAGACAAAAAAACAAAAATGAAACAACTTCTGCCCTCAAGGAGCTTTTATTCTATGGGGGAAGGAGAATGACTTGTATACAGATAAGCAAATATGAAATACAAGTTTTTCTAAAAGTTTAAGCTTTCGTAGTTTAAAATTGCACTAAGGCTTTGGGAAACCCTGTATATAGGTGTAAATTCAGTCTAATTTTGAGGAGAGGGTGTTATTAACATAGAACTCATGGAAGAGGATGAGCTTGAACTTCCTTAAAGGAAGTTGGGGCTTCTAAGAGTTAGTGGTGATAAAGATGTATATTCCAAATCTCCCTGTGCAAAGGTGTGGAAACAGATGGCACTGCATCAACTAGGAATAGGCAAGCTACTTTGTTTGGAGCTTAGAATGTAGAAAGGGGAATTTCAATAATCCTGAAAAGGAAGCCTAGACTCATATTATAGAGTGTTTTAAATTGTCAAACAAAAGAATTTGGAGTTTATCCTAGAGGCAATAGGGAGCCACTAAAACTTCTTGAGCAGAGGAGAGAT
Source organism: Potorous gilbertii (assembly GCA_028658325.1). NCBI lineage: Eukaryota > Metazoa > Chordata > Mammalia > Diprotodontia > Potoroidae > Potorous > Potorous gilbertii. The sequence continues at coordinate 289,397,188 of CM053769.1, read as the reverse complement.
GTAGGCAGTTCTGCACTTCAGAAATATTAATTTGGCAACTGTGTGGAGCATGCATTGCACAGGGAAGATAATGGAGGCAAGGATATCAATTAAGAGGCTGCTGGAATAAGTTAAGTAACTAGTGACAATGACCTAATGAAAATATTGTCCATGTAAGTAAAGCTGTGAGAGATGTGGGAGAAATAGAATCAGCAAAATACTCTAACTGATCAAATACAAAAAGGGGGGGTACATGTGTGTGAGAGAGAAAGAGACAGATAGATAGAGAGACAGAGAGAGACAGAGATATAGTGAGAGAGAGGGAGAAAGAGAGAGGGAGATGAGAAGAGAGAGAAAGACAGAGAGAGAGAGAGAGAGACAGAGAGAGAGAAAGTGGATGATGTAGGACTACATTTCAGGAGATAGATTAGAGTTAGGAAATCTTTAGATCTGATAGCTGAATCAATGAGAGTTAAAGGTATTTGCCATCAAACATGAAGTCCAGAATGCATATACGTGTGTGTGAATATATATATATATGTATATATGTATATATATATATATATATACATATATACATATATATATATATATCCATAATATGAGATGCCTCCTTGGTGTAGAAATTTTTTGTACCAAGTCAAGCATTTTTTTTACAATAAGCAATAAATGCAATGGAATCTCACATTCTTTTACCTTTCTGTTAATTGTATGACTAAAGAGATATTCTGAAAAAAGAAAGGCACAGAAAACCATTTGCCTCCCTTTACATATTTATAAAAGATATACTTCAATATTTATCTAAATCAGTCTCACAAAATTTTTCAATGTCTTTCCTAAAATATGGTTCCCTAGAATAAGTACAATATCTTAGATTGCATCTGACCCGAGAAAAATAGAGTGAAATAAATATGTCCCTCATTCTGGTCATAAAGTCTTTCTTGATACTACCTAAAATCATATTACCTTTTTTCTGCCATGTAATATTTTGACTCAAACTGATTGTGCAATATAGTAAACCTCTGAATCTTTATCATAGGAATGATCAGCAGTTTGCATCTTCCCTATCCTGTCCTTGCAGAAGTGACTTTTTTTTAACTCAAGTGTAGGCCTTTCTATATCTCTCCTACTTAGCACAGTGCCTGGTACATGATAAGCAAACCCAGATTTCAACCAAAAAGACATTCCCTGTGGTCTCTAGCAAACCAAGCTAGAGATATTGACGTGATTAAGTTTCAGACTTTCCTACAGTCTTTCTTTTTCTTTGGGGACCTTTCTCTAAAGACAAATCTGGAAACTATGTTTTTCAAAACTAGATGCCATAAGGAAAAAGATATCTCTTCTTTCAAGCTCCTCTCCCAACACTACCCCTCAAACCTTTACAGAGTCTTGAGGAATTATTCTCCATCAATGAGGAGAGTCTTATGCAAATAAATTTAAACCACAGGTTATACCATTAATAATGTACCTTCTACCTTTCTTTCTTTGTTTTTCCTTTCCTATCTACAAAATAGAGTATATTAAATAAGATTAGCCCTAAAATCCCTTTGAGTTCTAAGCTCCATAATCCCAAAATTCATCTTTTATTTTAGCCCATTGCTCTATCCTTTAGTGATCTAAACTGGCTCAGGCTGATGTTGAAGTAAATTTGACCTCACCCTGACTGACAATGCAATGGTGACAAGGGAAGAACGATCCACTGGAGAAATAAGATTGGGAATGTTAGGGATGGGACAGGGGGGGACAATTTATCTAGATTTTAGCAAAGCACATGATAAAGTCTCTCATCCTAGTCTTTTTTTTTCTTTTTTATTCTAAAATTAAACATGAACAGGTATGAGTATTTCACAACATAAAAAGAGGACTGTATATGAAACTGGGAGTTTCTAGTATATACAGTTTGTCTTAAAAGGTATATATTAAATTTAACACAATAGTAACAAAACTTCCCTGTCTGTTCCTTGTTTTGAAGTTTCTTCTCTCTTCTCTCCTGCTGTTTTTTTCTGGAAAAGGTGTAGAGATAAAGACTAGACAAAAGGATTGTATTGAGGGTGTCTAGCTCTACCATCCTTAGTTTAAAAAAAAAGGCATGGTTAACAACTGATTCTTTGCAGTTATTTGAATGGTGAAGGGAATTAGATACCCAACCCCTCTCTATATATAACTCCAGTCAGTGAAGATGGTTCCCAAAGGGGTCAAAGGATTGAGGAAACTCTATTATCAACAGAGATGGGTTGGTCCCCAATTAGTCATGTGTCAAGATTTAAGAAAACATATTTGGATTTATAAATGCATTTTTTTCTGGAGGCACTTCCAATAAAAATGCGTACTATCATCCTTGGAAATGAAGCTGAAGTCCAGCCTTGAGTCCTAGCAGGAAGACACATGTCTGCAAGCATATTGCATCATTTGACAAGACATAATAGGGATTCTTTTACTTTGGGATTTGCTTGCTTTCTCTCCTTTCCCTTCTAAATAAAGACAGAACAGCAGTTTTCCTGCACTGTTTCTACATTTCCCTCTTCCCTTCTATGAAGGAAAAGCCTCTTGGTTCTGCTGTCACTTCATTTTCATTTGATTGAGCAGAGGTAGAGAGAATAGGGAGGCTTCTTTGCTCTCTCACTCCCCGCTTCTCTTTCCTTCCTCCCCCACCCCCAGAAATGGATGGGAAATTCACATGGTCTTAATCAGGTAACTCCCATTCCCATCTCGGGCTTAACATTTCCATAATTATTTCTGAGAATTCTATTTTCAATATGTAGGATTTATTCTTGTTTTATGAGTTAATGGCTACCATATGCTTAGTAGTTCAATTTATGCTTGTTACCAAGCTAAAATTTCCATTTTAGTTTATATACAAATAGCCCTTATTAAACCTCTCTTTCTGAAACATAATTATTTCTTGAGCTAAAGCTTTGTAGATGGCCTCTGACCAAGGCCACAAAGGTGCCAAGGCTTAAAAAGATGATAAGCTGCCATGAGAGGCATAAGAATATTCAAGTCTAGACAGGTGAAGGTGCTGCTATACGACAATCTGGTCAGACCACAACTGGAGCATTGTGCTCTGTTCGTTACATTTTAGGAAGGCCACTGGTAAGCTTGACAATAGCCAAAGGATGGCAATTATGCTCTCTGGGGATAAGATAGCAAAAATAAATGTTTATGATTTGTTTGAGATTTGGGGGGCATGGTAAGAGCATTATATCTTTGTGGAGTTGATTGAATGGGTTATTTAGATTAGACTTGTTCTGCTTGGTCCCAGAGGACTGAACTAGGAGAAATGAGAGGAAATCGCAAAGAGCCAGATTCTAGCTTGGTATAAAGAAAACCTTCCTAACAATTAGAGCTGTCCAGAAAAGAGAATAGGCCCCCTCAGAATAGTGGGTTCCGTCTCACGGGAGATCTTCAAGAAAAGACTGGAAAGCCACAAGTCAGTTACGTTATAGAGAGAATTCTTATGCAGCAATGGGTTTGTACTTAGTGGTCTCTGAGGTCCCTTCCAACTCTGAGATTCTGTAAGTATCGAATGTGGATAATCCTCAAAGTGGATAATTGGGAGTTGCCAAATTAATTCCATTGCTGTCTTTGCGAACTCTAGATTTCTTGGTGACTGACTATAGAAGAAACCGTTCCATTCTCCTTCCCTTAGGGACTCTCTACAGAGTTTTTATGCAGCATTTGCTATTCCCATCTTCCCCCTAAAAAAATGAGTTTAAAAAATGGACACAATGGAGAGATCCAGGGATGTTTGGGGGGGGGGAGGATAGGGGAAGGCCTGGGAGAGCAGAGAACTCTGAAGGAAATTTGAATCTATGTGTCTGTTAAGAATCCTTCTTCTGGAATGGTTACAAGCATCCTAACTGCTAATCAGCACCCTTCCCTGAGTGTGTGCAGAAGGGAGAGGATACATTTAGTTTCCTAAATCAGCTTGAAACAAGCATCAAAGAGCTCAATCCATCTCCACTACAATGAACGAGTCACCTATCTCACCCTGAACATTGAAGCCTGTGCCTAAATCCCAAGCAGCCTGCTATTCTTTTTTTATGACTCTAGATCAATCCTTAGCTTTCTAAACAAAGAATTCATTTCCTTTGGATTGGGGATATCCTGAATGAACCCTGTCCCAACCCTTGTTGGAAAGTTCTCCATGTGGGCTAAATCCATCTTACTGATCATGTATTGTTCTATAAGCAATAATCATTAGATTTCAAGTTGAGTCAGGATGAACATTTTGCAGAGCTGCTCCAGAGGTGATCCCTGCATTGAGTGAGAAGTTGGACTGACTGAGCTCTAATCTAATCTACAAACACCTGTTAAGTGCCTGCTATTTGCCAAACACTCTCCTACAGAGTCAGAAATGAAATAATCTCTGCCCTCAAGAAGATTACATTCTATTGAGAGAAAACAACATGCGTACAAATAAACTTGACTTCTCTATGAAGTAAGTATCAAGTGGGTTCTGAGACAGTACTAATAATTGAGCCATTAGGAAAGGTCTTATGTAGGAGGTGGCCCTTCAAGGTATTCTAAAAGACAGAGATAAGAATGGAAAGCATCTCAGATCCGGTGAGATAAGAGAGTGCAAAGGTTTGGAGGGAGGCAATGGAGTATTTTCTATAGCAAGCAGGTCAGTTTGGATGCAATATAAATAGAGGGTGTAAAAAGGAAGTGTATAATAAATCTGAAAAGGTAGGCTGAAGCCAGAATACGAAGGGCTTAAAATGTCAAATAGAAAATGGAACACAGACTGAAACAGACTATTTTCCCTTGTGTTACGTTTTGTTTTGTTTTGGTTTTTATCATGGTTTCTCCCATTCATTTTAATTTTTCTATGCAACATGACTAATGTGCAAGTGTGTTTAATAAGAATGTATGCGTAGAACCCATATAAGATTGCATGCCATCTTGGGGAGGGAGGGGAGAGGGAGAGGGAGAAAACTTAAGACTTATGAAAGTGATTGTTGAAAACTGAAAACAAATAAATTAATTTTAAAAAAATTTTTAAATGTCAAATAGAAAAGCTTGCATTTGACCTTAAGGGATAAAATAGAACTCAAAGGTTTTTAAATTCTAAGAGCCCATGCTTCTATCATTCTAAGGTTCTGTGAATTTCCCCAAAATATTTTTAAACCTCCCTACCTTTGGTTTTACAGCCTGCTCATATGATCACCCATCCTACACTGGATCCCTCTATTTTCTCATAATCCATTTATTTTCAACTGCCTCATTCTGCCTCACAATCTACTTTACCTATTCAACTGATACATTTCTCTCAAAGGTTACTAGTTACCTCCTAAGTGACAAATTATAGAATTTTTTTTAGTCTTTATTCTCCAACTTTTCTGTAGCATTTATACTGTTGCCCACCCTTTCTTGATACTATCTCCTTCCTGGCTTACAGGACACGATACTATCTGGATTCTGTTCCTGCTTCTCTGACCATTCCTCCTCAGTCTCCATTACTGGCTCTTTACATCCCCAAATGATGTGCATCCCTGAAGACTCTGATCCTGGTCATTCTCAGAGCTCTCTCTAAACTCTCTGCCTTAACAATTTCATCCACCCCTATGACTTCAATTAGCATTTTTATCTTGATTCCCAAATCTATATGACTAACCTGTATTTCCATCTGCCTTCTGGATATCTCAGTGTCCTCCTAATTCCAAATTCACCATGCCCAAAACTGAACTCATCAATCCCACCCCCATTCCCACCAACACCACCTACATAATATTAACTCATGACCATCACATTATATATTGGTAACTTATTGTTTTCATCATGAGCCTCTAAGTCACATAGGCTCAAAACACAAAAATCATCTTTCATTCTTTTTTTTCCTTTATCTCCAACATTGAATCAGTTGTCAATTCCTGTTACTTCTACCAGCACAATACTTCTTATATCTGTCCTCACTTTTTACTCTCCCTATGATCACCCAAGCTATGGACCTCATTGCTTCTCTCTCACCTGAACCATTGTAATAGCTTCCTAACTGGTCTCCACTGGCTCCATTCTCTACCTCTCCAATCCATCCTTCACAGAGACACCAAACTAATTTTACTACTCAAAAGCCTTCAGCATCTTTACAATTTCCATCCATTGCTCCCAATTCTGCCTGTTGTGGCTAAACGAGCCCCTTCTTTCTTTTCATTCTTCTCTACTACATCAGCAAGTACATTGTTTCCCCTAGTTATGAGTGTATCCCAAGGCTCTGTCCTGGATCCTCTCCTCCTCTCTCTCTGTCTCTCTTTCTCTCTCTCTCTGTCTCTGTCTGTCTCTGTCTCTCTGTCTGTCTCTGTCTCTCTGTCTCTGTCTCTCTGTTTTTCTCTCTGTCTCTGTCTCTCTGTCTCTCTCTCTGTCTCTCTCTCTCTCTCTCTCTCTCTCTCTCTCTCTCTCTCTCTCCACCCCCTCTCTCTCCTAGTGATTTCAACAATAAACTTGGGTTCAATGATCTCCTCCATACAGATTATTCTCAAGTCTACATAACTAATTCTACTCTCTCTCCAAAATTTATTCCCACATAACTGCATTAGACATTTTAAACTGTATGTTCTAAAAGCATATCAAATTTAGTGTGTACAAAAGAGAACTCATTATCTTTTCCCTAAAACCTCTTCTGAACTTTCCTACTTATGTTGAGGACATCATCATCCTTCTCTTCACTCAAGTTTGCAACCTCAGTCATTCTCAGCTTCTTCCTTTCCTTCACCCCTCCATAACCAATCACTTGCCAGGTCTTTTCTATTGTTAGTCTACATCTCTTACACCTACATCATTCTTTCTGTTTAGTACCTCTCACCTAGACTGTTTTAAAACCATCCTATTTGGTCTCCCTGCCTCAAGTCCCTCTCTGCTCCTATCCAACCTCCATACGACTCTCAAAGTGATTTTCCTAAAGCACAGTTCTGATGATATCACTCCCCTTCTCAATAAACTCTAGTTGCAGTCGATTGCTTTTAGAATCAAATACAAAAGCTCCTGTTTGGCATTAAAAGTCCTTCACAATCTGTCTTCACTCTCCCTTTCTAGGCATATTATACATTACTGTCCTTACTATTCCTCCCACACAGCAATCTACCTCCCATCTCTGTGCTTTTGCAACTAGATTCCCTAAGCCTAGGACACGCTTCTTCCTTATCTCCTCCTCTTTGAATCTCTAGCTACCTTCATAGTTCAGCTCAAGCATCACTTTCAACTTGAGACCTTTCCTGATTCCCCTAGCTCTTAGTGCCTCTCTCCAATTTGTTTGCATTTGTTTCATATATATTTACCATACATACAAGTCATCACCCTCCCCCACCCAATAAAATATCAATTGCATGAGGGCAAGAGTTATTTGGGATTTTTTGTTTGTTCATTTTTTCTGTCTCAAGTGCCTAGCACAATGCATGGTATAGAGTAGATATTAAATAAATTTAGATTTATCAGTTCTCCCCCATGACAGTCTTTCAAGTTCATGAATGCAGCTTTATTACACCTCATTAGACTTCTCTTCTAATGAGGTCAAATGTCTCCCCCCTTTTTCCAACTGATCCTCATATGACAGAAGTTCAGAACTTTTTCTCTTCCTGGTCACCTTCTTATGGAAGCTCTCCATTTTACCAATGAAAAAGACCATATGCAAATCCTTCTTTTGGACCTAAGGAGCTGATTATCCACGGGCACATTACTTAACTTTTGTAATCCTCAGTTTCCTTGTTTGTAAAATGGAGGTAATACCTGTAATACAGATTTCATTGGATTGTTGTGATGTTCCAATGAAATAAGGTGCATGGTGTCTTAAAAGTCTTAGTGAAATTTTTGTATATGCTTTTAAACATCCAGTATATAAAATAGTCTGTAAACTTTAGTGAGCTTCATAAACATCTGGTGGCAGAGGTAGTAGTCATGGTCATAGTAGAGCAGCAACAGCAGCAGCAGCAGCAGCAGCAGCAGCAGCAGCAGAAGAAGAAGAAGAAGAAGAAGAAGAAGAAGAAGAAGAAGAAGAAGAAGAAGAAACAGAACAGAAGGAGGAGAAGGAAGAGAAGAAAAAGCAACAGCCAATAGCAGCAGTAGCACTAGTCCTAATATTCAGTACTCAGAAGTCACTGCAATATTCCAGATGTCATCTAACTAAGGTAGAGTAGAACAGGATTGTATACTCCATAGTCCTAGATGCTATGCTGGGGCATGTAGGTGGTGCAGTGGATAGAGCACCAGGGCAGGAGTCAGGAGGACCTGAGTTCAAATTTCACCTCAGACACTTGACACTCACTAGCTGTGTGACCTTGGGCAAGTCATTTAATCCCAACTGCCTCTTCCTGGGTCATCTCCAGTCATCCTGATGAATATCTGGTCACTGGATTCAGATGCTCTGGAGGAGAGGTGAGGCTGGTGACCTGCATAGCCCTCCCTCACTCAAAACAAAGTCAAGTGCAAGTCATGTCATCATTTCTCTGATGGCATAGTCTTCTTCAGCAATGAAGGATGAACACAGACAGATGCTATGCCTCTAGATATAGTCTAAATTTGAATTAGCTTTTTTGGCTGCCATACCATGTCCTCCTCATGCTGAACATAAAATCCACTAACAACCCCAGAACTTTCCTCTCCAATCTGGTAATTGTGAAGTTGAATTTTTTAATTCAGTTATAAATTTTACATTTAACACTATTGAATATTGTCTTATTAGATTCATTCTAATGTTCTAGTCTGTCAAGATCCTTTTAGGAAGAAAAGAAATAAATATTTATTAAGAACACACTATGTGGAGTCAGGAGGACCTCAAGTCCAGCCATAGAATATTTACTATTTGTGTGACCCTGAGCAGGTCGCTTAGCCCCAATTGCCTTCCCTCCACCTCCACTCACCTCCCCCCAGTAAAAGAACATAGTATGTACTAGACACTGTGCTAAATTCTGAGGGTACAATTACAAGCAAAAGAGAATCAGTACCTGTCCTCAAGGAGTTTACCTTCTAGTCTGGGAAGACAATACACAAAAGTAAGTTTAAAGTCAACATGGGAAGAGGCAAAGATGAAGGGACCCAGTATAGGGACATAGATTTGAAGTCCAAAACTCACAGACATGACTGGAAGGAAAAAGAAGGCTGTATGACCTGGAACCCTCCTCATAAAAGAGGGCCCAGGAAGAACTCACCAATGTGAAAAGGGATGGGATACTCCAGATGAGATGGCTCTGGGAATGGTTTGTGCCTCCAAGGAGATGAGAGCCCAGATACTAAGGGAAGTTCCAGGATGAGACAGCAGCAGAGACATGGTTTTGAAGTCTGGAAAATCAGGAGCATAGTCAAGAGGGGAATGGCCTCTCATAGACCTGGACACATAGGAGATGTCAGTAAAGGAAGATATGGCAACAGAGGTATGGTTTTGAAGTCCAGATATCAGGACCAAATCTGAGAAAGATATTTTCCATCCTGACTGTCACCCAAAGTGTTCGCTATCCCACCTAGCTTTGCATCATTGACAAACATGATGAGCACAATATTACTACATAATTCAAATTAATGATGAAAAAATAAACAGTACAGTGTCAAGCACAGATTTCTGGGACACTTCACCACAGAATACCTTCCAGGTTGGTACCTAATCATTAATGACTACTCTTTGGGTTTACCCATACAGCTAGCTCCAAAATCTAGCTCACTGTACTATTTTCTAACCCATATCACTCCATTGTGTCCATAGGAACAGCATGAGGGACTTTGTCAAATGCCTTGCTAAAATCTAGATAAACTTTGATCTACCAGTTCATTGATCTTGCCAAGGAAATGAGGTTATTAAGTCCTCCATCATTACTATATCCATGCTTCTATACTAGACTTGTGACCTGATTTCACAACTGTTCAATTTCTTCTTTCTTTCCAGATAAGTCTGCATTATCCTCCAATAATAAAATAGTGTCTGATTCTACCTCTACTAATCTTCACTCCTATATTCTCCATCATACCTTTCTGGTTCCTGGATTTTTTTTACATAACTATATCTTCTTATATATTATAATATATATATATATTATAATATACAATGCTGCTCTATCCCCCACCTTTTGCCAACGTTCTTCCTTAAGAAAAAGGTATATACCTTCTAGAGAATTTTGCAAGGTATGACTCCCATTGTATCAAGTCTCAGTGATACTTAGGATAACTTGAATTAGAATATCTAGTTAACACTGTTTGTTATTTATGTGTTTTATAACTCAGTAAAGAGTTCTGAAGTCACTGTTTTATTGCTGTCTTCTTTCATGGATTTTCTCTCCCAGTCAATGCCAGTCAACAAGCATTTCTTGTGTCTACTATGTGCCGGGCTCTATACTATTGGAGTTATTCAATAAAGAGAGATTATTAGTGATCAACAATAAAGTGAAAACCCTAGCATCAAAGGGGATCAGATAAAATTTTTTGTAGAAAGTTCTCACCTTTTATCTGGAACTTTAAGGAAAGTAGAAAGCAGATATAAGGAGAGGGAAAACTCCAGGTGTGATGGACAACCAATGAAAATACCCAGAGTTGAGGAAATGGAGTATCTTAGGTGAGAAACAGCAAGAAAATCAGTGTCACTAAATCACAGAGTATGCTGGGATGAGTAAGGTATAAAAGACATGGAAAATAGAAATGGAATAAGTTAGGAAAGGTTCTGAAAACCAATGAGAGGATTTCATATTTGACCCTAGAGATGATAGGGAGGCACTATTTCCTTTTAATTTCTGGATCTCTGTATTGCAATTCCTCTTCCAAGATTTCAGCTTTTCTATGGTATGTAGCTTAGTGATTATGTGGGGACAATTTTCTTCCTGTCAGCTTGAAGAACTTTTAATTAGATTTGCAAG
>CM053769.1:289359247-289385880 GCA_028658325.1 Potorous gilbertii | reverse complement strand
AGGGGACAAATGGGGAGAAAATTTTGGAACCCAAAATCTTGTGAAAATGAATGTAAAAAGTTAAATAAATTAAAAAAAAAAGCATGTAAATGCCTATGTTCTAGGAAATGATACATAGATTAAAAAAAAATAGAACCTGAAAAAAAAAAAAAGGAATAAAGGACCATGAAGGGGAGAAAGTTCACCTCTCCTATCCCTTTTCCATCCTATCCTAAAGGGGTAATGCTGCATATCTAGAGCTATCTTGGGACATAGATTAATGTCAAAGGCATATACCCTGAAGCCAATTTCTAATCCAATTGAAAGTGTAAGGGAAAGTCCTGAAGCTCCAAGGAAGCCCTAAAATGTGCCGCCTTTACTGTGAGCCTTGTTTCTTTCCAGCTCATTGTAAACTTCATCAAAGAGAACATTTGTTCTTCTCTCAAGGAGACAGACTTCCCTCCCCCCACTTTTTCTCTTCTGGAAACACTTTCATGTCCTCGGCAAAATGTCAGGAAAGGAAACAAAAAAACACCCAGGGTAAACATGAAATACTTCTGCCACACTGGCTGCTAATTATATTTTCAATATAATAAAGGGCAGAGACTCTCATGTGGTTACAGCTTTTTTAGGTTGAAACTTAAATTACCTTCATGCCTTCCTCTTCTTAAAAGTTATTTTTCTGCTGCCTTCATGACTCCGTGTCATGTGTCTATCTCTGCCTCATCTTTCTCTGGAGACCAGCCGGTCAGTCCTTGTCTATGATGTGCCGTGACTCCACCAGTGATAGTTATGTACCCAGATTTTTTTTTTACCTTTAGATGTTCAACAGCATGAATATTCTTATTTTTTATTTAAAACTAATTTGGAGTTCTCACTCTCCAAGGGGCTTCTAATCACCAAAAAGTGCCCCAGGCAAGAACTGATTGACAGGAAAACGGTGAGGCTTCTGAAAAGTAAATTGGCTATTGACAGAGCAGTATACAAAGAAAAATGCTAAATGCTTATTATTTATGAGCTATTAGGGAAAATGTTATTAGCATCTGTTTCCCACATGGGCAAAAACACCTGTCAGACATCAGGAAATGATAAAACGAGGCACATTTAATAGTTACTTTGTTTTAAAAGTCATTAAAATTGAATGTCAGCTAAAACTTAGGAAAACATTTATTCTTCAAACCACTTTGAATCTGGTTGTTGAGGAAAGGAAAGATCCTTTGCTAGTGGGGACCAGTACATAGGATTTGACAATAGAAAGGCTAATGCTCCGAGAACAGGCACAATAAAACAGAAAAGTAAAAGGACACAGGAAGAAGTAGAAGAAATGGCAGAATGTGTATATGGGTGGAGGACGAGGTCCCTAGCCCTTTTGACCACTGAGTTCAGTGCATCCCTTTAAATGGGAGGGGATATGTCCTTACCTTACTGAAGAGGATCAGTGAATGAAGCTATCATCTACCTTGAAAGCTCTCACTATCTCTCTGACTTTCTGAATTTCTGTCGGTCTGTCTCTTTCTCTCTTTATTCTATATACAAATTAATTGTTCTTGATAACTGAAAAGATGAGCCTCCCCTCCCACCATGTCAGCAAGGGAAGCAGAGCAAAGAGAAAAGAAGCTAATCCCCTTCAATTCCCAACCTTCCTCCCCCATCTTTATCCCTGCTGGTTCCCCATCCATGTTTTAATCCTGCTCTGAAGACACAGTAGGGCATGTCCCTTCCATGAGAAGAATGCTTGGATGCAGGGTGCACCCCATGTTCCCTATCACTGCTGAGAACTATAGCAAAGATGCCAATTATGGCCAATTGTAGAGATGGGCTTGTGATGGAAAACCTATCTGCTCAGCCCCCGGATGAGGTCATAGGCAGGGGTCTGGCAGAGAGGACTAATGAGAAAACCAAACCCCATACCTAGAGTTTAGAAGAGAACTCTCCACCAAAGAAGACTGGAACAGCTATGTTCCCCACAGGGTCTGTCCTTATTCCCCAAATTCCTACATAGTGCTGCTCCCAAAATAACAGATGGTTTACAGAAAAACAAGTACTGGCTCAAAAGAGATAGCCTGAGGCCCCATTTGCTCAGTATGGACCTGGTATTGGAAGAATAGCAAAGAGTCATTGAATTAAGACAGAGACTATAGTCAACTTAATTGCAGACAAATTCCCCACCTACAAAAAACACAGACACTCCCCAATTTATATTCCCTCTACTAAGATAATACACTGAGAATTAGGAAACAGTCAACCACCACTAAAACTTTCCTTCCTGTTTTCTTATGTGAAATTTTATTTTTTAACTTTCTTCCCTGTTCCACCCCTTCTACCTAGATTTGTTTCCCCAACCTCTACCCAGTTGCCACTTCTCATTACCACTAAGAATTCAGATATGATCTACAATTCTGGTGGTGAGTTAGACATGGGAAGGAAAAAGAGGAGGTAGACCTTGGCACTACTTCTCCCTCACTCCCAGTATGGTCACATTCCCTGCTTTCACCAAGATTCAGTACCTGATAACTCCTGTTCCATCTCACTATCACTTCCCCAGAAGTTTCATACTGCTCATCACCCAACATCTTTTGTGACAAACTTTCCAGGACCACCTGAAGCACTGGTCAACCTTAACTTCACTCACGTGAGTACTTGCCCTACTGAATAAAAAGAGAAGGGAAAATAGTGTGGAGAAGAGGAAGGAGCCTTTCTACTTCCATTTTCCCTTTTGTTTGAGCAGTAAACATCTTTTAAAGGGCTCAAAAGCAGAGTATAAAATTAAGTATATTTTGATTCTGAGACTTAGAGAAAGGATAAAAATCCTAGTTAGAAACTGCTTCAATGGAAAGAAAAGCAGACTAGTTTGGGGGATATATAGAAGAGAAGAAGACAGGAGGGCAGTGAATGGATTCACACTGAAAGAATACTCCAAAAAGCACACTAGTGAATGAAGATGAGGAAGGGTTACCCCCTATCCAAGTCAGTCAGGATGCCTGAGAACATGGAATGCTCTTAAGAGCCCTTAGTCAAAAAAGTTCTCTCTCCTACCCTAATCCCCGCCCCGCCCCCCCCCCGAGGTATCTGACACAAAAATGCCAAAAACTCTTGAGAGTTTGGTGTGATAAAGGTATGAGGAAGAACCTTAAAATTTCAGAGACCTTAAAGTACTTTTTAACAACCAGAACGTTCTATCAAGCATACAGAGCCAAAAAAAAAAAAAAATTACTCCAGTCGGTAAGCTTCATCAATCCTTCAGAACTCTCCGTGGTGCTGAACTGCTTCAACCTACATCCCAACAAAGCAATCCTCTGAATTTGGCTCACTCTGCCAAGCTTTTCCCTTGCCTCTCCTGAGTTCAACTACTGCCAACATCTGCTTCCTGCCTCGATCATTGCCCTTGCCTGACCCTTGTGCCATCTAATTCAGCTCATCACTCTAATACGATTTTCCTCACCACTTGGACATGACTCCAACTGACCAAGAAATGAATTCCTTTGTCTATTGGGGGCCTAGAAAAGAGTTTGTATGAACTTGGATATTTCTCAGGATATCTACCCACCTACTCAAAACCTCTGACCACCTTAAAGTGATAGATTCATTCTTCTTATTATTATTAATGGGTACGAAAGACGGAAAATGGGCACCGGAGAAATGTGAGACTTCTGCAAAGAGGTCTTTTTGCTAAACCGTGGAATCATAGACTCAGAACCTGAAGGAACCTCAAATATTTACTAGTCTAATCTACAAATAAACAAGAATCTCCTCTATTGCATTTCAAATAAATAACAGTTAAAATGTATAATGTTTACAAAGTCCTTGACATACATATATGTGTATATACATATATGTGTATACATACATATATATACACACTTTATACACACAAACACACACATGTAACCTCATTCTCTCATTCTATCTCTGCTTGAAGAATTCCACTAACAGGGAATTTACTACACCTTGTTGCAACCCATTTCACTTTTCAACAGCTCCATTTTTTAAGATGTCCATCATATTGAAGTCTGAATGCCATTGAAAGTATATTATTTTTGGAATTTTTTTCATTTATGTTTTCTTTTACAATGTGATTAATATGGAAATGTTTCACATGATGGCACATAAACAACCTATGTCAAATTACTTGCCTTCTCAATGATGGGGGAGGGAAGGGAGGTAGAGAATTTGGAAATCAAATTTTTTTTAAATGAATGCTAATATGGATTTTGTATGCAACTGAAAAAATTTAATTATTTAAAAATATTTTCATCATATTGAGCCTAAATCTCCCTCTTTATAACTTTAAACTACTTCTAACTCAGCCCTCAGAGGCCAAGCAGAAATACTTGAATATAATGTAAGGTATGTGTGTAACCCATGTAGATTACATGTATTCAACAAGTGTTTGTCTAAATGCAGTTTATGTATATATAGGCTTCTTTAGATATCTCTGGAATCTCAATCCACTCTTCTCCAAGGGAGAGAAATCAATCTATCTGGAGAAGAGCAGTTTTGGAGTCATGAGGATAGCTCACTCTAACCTTCCTCAGAGAGAGGATTATATAGACTGGAATTGTATCTATTTACCCTCCTAAATTTTATGAATAAAGGGCAAATGACTTTTAGGCTCAAGCTATTTTTAACTTGTTGATATCCCTTAATGGGAAAAGAGAGGTTCAAGCTATATTTGAAGGCTTGACTCCCTTTCCACCAAATGCTAGTTTCACAAAAACTGACACATAGTGAATAATAAATAAACCAATCTGATAAAAATCAGAAAAGTTATATAAAAAGTAATATTTTTACAAAACCAGAGTGAATAAGGTTCTCTCTATCACCTACCCTCCTCTTGGGAAAACAAGATAATCTCAGGTCAACCAAGAGACAGAATCCTAGACATAACCCAAGGGGAAAATTCTTGGAAGTATGACAAGATGGAAATGTGGTCATGTTCAAGATGTTTTTTTTTGGCTTCTTCCTGGAGTCTTTCTCTCCCTCCAAGCACCTCTCCCTGAAGAGAACCCAGAAGCACATGAGTCAGCTCTCAGAACTGGAAACAAAAATAACTCTCCCCTAAGTTCTTAATTTTGCTCTTCATGTAGGCATAGAGAATCAAAGAGTTATTCTTTCCAAAAAAGAGGAGTCTTAGGAAATGCCTAGGTTTGAGCTCCAGGTTGCAATGGCTATCAAGTGTATCACTTTCCCAATAAGACTTCTCTTCTAGGTTATAGATCCCCATTTCTTTCAATTAATCTTCATAAAGCAAGGGCTCCAGGCTTCTCACCATCCAGTTGCCCTCCCCTTGATATATTGACTTAATGTCAATTTTCTTCCTAAAATGTGTTCTAAAAATTGAATATGGCACTTCAGGCATGTTCTAAGTAAGGAAGAGGGGTGCATGTTTAGGAGGACTGGCACCTCTGGTGTGATGGCTTACTGAACCCTTTGCAGGGTTGCTCATCCAACTTTGGTGTCCACTTATTATCCAACATTCACCTATGGCTTCAAGAAGTAACAGCATGCATAGCAACCACACTTTGGTAAAAACCATCTTGGCAGATAGCCTAAACCAGATTGAGAGTAACCAAAAGGTCTCAAATCCATCAGTGAGTTAGGGGGATGTCTATCTTAAGTATGTGAAGACTTTTCCCAGTGGAGTGAGTAGATGAAGTCAACTTAATCCAACAACCATGAAGGCAACTAAAACAGGCACTGTGAAGGGCTTAGAGTTTGGTCAGACAATGAAGACACCAAGGTCATCCACTGTATCCTGGACCATCATCAGTCATCTGGACTCTTGTCTTGTCACTGAACATCGATGACTATGGAAGAGGGTGAGGCTGCAACTCTGTCTTACTTAAATCCAATTCATATGCAAATCAAGATAATATCCTAAGATGTCACTGGTCCTCTTTGAAACAAAAGACAAACAAAAACTAAGGAAGAATAATATAGGTCTAGGATAAATAGCAGGGGACCATCTTCTCCTTCATTCTAGTGATAAAAGAGTTGCCTATAAGGGGGCTCAGCTCAAAGTCATGACTTTGAGATTAAGAATTATATATTCATTATCTGAGTTAGCCTATGAGAGAAGCATTTTCAGGGTGGTGACTGGGAGACTTTGGTGGAAGCTATAACTCTTTCAAGCCACCATTTTATTATTAAATTTTCAGTTGTTACTTATTGATAAAATCTTCACTAAGAACTCCTTTGTTGTCTGAATGCTATATGTACAAACAGATGTTTATATTTTAATACATCTATCCAAACCAAAGATGTCCAATGAAAAATAATTAATTGTAAATAACCCCTTTAGAAAAGTACTAAGTAAAGTCACAATGTAGCCAGTGTAATGTAATACATTTCTAACAATAAAATCTTAACATTTTCCACCTTTATAGGATATGCTTGCTTGCTTGTAAGAATTGTATTTCAGACTATTCTTCAGAGAAGTACATAAAAACCTACTTTTCCCTTCACACTGGATTACTGAAGAGTAACTGCTGAGATTCATGCATATAAAGGAAATTTCTGATTCAAGCAGTTTGAAGCTAAGGACAGTCATGCATAATATAGGAATACTTGATAATACTAACATCTGTTGAGTACAATGATTTTCTAATTTTTTCATAAGAATAATGCTAATTTTTATATAAACCTTGATAGATTATAATAGGTTTTGCACATTTTATTCAATTTCAGTTTAATATAACAAGTTTCATTAAACCCCTACTGCATGTGAAGCACTGAGTTATTCATTGAAGATACAAAGACAAAATGAAAATCAGTCTCTGAACTCAAGGAACTTATGTTCTGTATGGGAGGATACAGCTAAACACATAAGCAAATACAATGTAATTTAAAGAGAGAGAAAGATCTACCTGAGCTGAACTTTGAAGGAAGCCAAAGACTCTAAGAAACAGGGAAAATAAAGAAGGGCATTCCAGGCAAGGAGAAATTTGCAGAAAGGCAGAAAATGAAGTATCACATTCAGAGGGCAACAAAAAGGTCAGTTGACTGGAATGGAAAATATGTTAAGGGGACTAATATGAAATCAGTCTGGAAAAGTAGGCTAGAGCCAGATTGTGAAGGCCTTCACATTTCAAGCTGAAATGCTTGTACTTATCCAAGAAACAATAGGAAAGCACTAAAGTTTCATGAGCCACTGCTCAAGAGAAGCAATTTTATCAGTTTAAGGAAGATTATTTTTGCAGCTTTTCATAGAATGGATCAGAGGTTTAGATTTAAAGCATTGCATTCAATGAGAAAATTATTTTAGTAGACTAGGAAAAAGGTGAGATAGTTTGAACTACAACTGTCTAAGGCAGGTAAAGCAGATTTTCTGTATCCACATTTTAAAGATAAGGAAATTATGCCTCAGAAAGTTGAAATGGTTTACTTGAAGTCATATAGCTAGAAAATGGCAGAGTTAGGTTCCAAATTCAGGTTTCCTAAATCCAAATCTGGTATATCTGAAGCAGTCCTACCCCTGAAGGGTTATATGACACCTGAAACAAACACTTGTAGGGCTACAGTTCAGATTTTGTTGGCTTCAAGGGAACATGCTTATGCCTGGCTCCAGGGAGAACCCAGTCCCACATCTGAAAACTAAGAGGACATAGTTCTATTTATGCAAAGGAATTCCAAATTAACATCCTTTCCTTTTTTCCAGAAATCGCAGTTGCAGAGGCAGTAACTAAACTAACAATGAGTGAGTTACTTGGGGAAAAGGCCTACAGCAAATAGCATGTCAGTGCCAAGGACAAACCAATTGAGACACCACTAAAAATGCCAGGGATATGTGACATAAAATATAACCTGTCCAATTAAATTATTTAATGTATTTAGCATTAATTATCATACTCTGAACCTGAAAATGATTCATATTTTCCCTCCTTCCACTAGTCTGGAAAACTTAAAGCCATAATTCAGGCCAAAAATATATTTTAATGTTTTCTTCTGCTCATTTCAAAAGAGATAAGCGTTGTGCCAACTTTCTGAACTTTGGGAAAATATAGTGGAAAGGAACTTAGTTTAGAGTCACAGGACCTATGTTCAAATTCTATCTCTCTGATTTAAGAGGCCATATGGTATAATGGAGACCATAAGATGTGGCTTTAAGAGACCTATATTTGGACTCAAGTTCTGACAGTAGTTATATAGCCATCAACAAGATAGTTTCTCTCTGTGTGACTAGGTAAAAGAATAGGGTTAGACTAAATTGAATCTAAGGTAGCCCTCTGGCAAAATCCTATGATTCTGTGAAGTATACTTCCAGGATCTTATCTCTTTTGTCAGCATTTCCCTGCAGGAAGTGAATTAAACTACCTTCCCTAAAGGTCACAACATCTAGGAGAGAGATTTCAGGATTCTTTACTCAGCTTCTGTCTTATGTCCATTTTTATGCTCACCTGTATATATGGTTTGCTACACATAGGGATGCAGCAACACTAGTGGAAATCCCAGGGACATCCAAATAATAGAGTCTGTAAGATAAATAAAATCTCAGCAAGTTAGCTATTTTTTCTCCCAGCCCTACCTAGGGGGAAATTGGAGAAAAGATTTACTGTAGAATTGTAATGCGGAATTCTCATGGTAAGGCAAAGGCCAGCATGTTAGAGATCTGAGAAAGCTCCTAACAAAGATAACTGTAAAGAAAGGGGCCAGAACTGTCAGGTTAACTTCAGACACTGTGGGCTGGTCACTATACTTACAGAATACTGAACTGAGATTCAAGAGGCAGGCAGCAGAGTCTGTCTAAGAGGCACAAGTAGGTACCAGGGTCAAGAGAGTTTTGATTTAGTCTTTGGGGTTAGGTATAAGAGCTTATTTACAAGAAGAAAAGAGAATTTGAAATTCACATCATTCAACACATTTTCATCATTTAACTTCTCCTTGACGTGTTCTTTATACATGGGTTGTAAGGTAAGCTCCATCTTCCAACTTCTCCTTGGTTAGCTGGAAAATTTAATACCATACTCGAGGCTAAAAATGTATTTTAATATTTCCTTCTGCTAATTACATTAGAGAGGAGTACTGCACCAATTCTTTTAATTTCAGATAAACATTGTGGAAAGCAATTATATATAGAATCAGAGGATTAAGGTTCAAATTCTGGTTCAAACTGTTAACAGCCTTACTTTGATGGGAAAAAAATAGCTGTCCTTGTGTGACTTAAAGGCCATCTATCCAGGAGTTCTTAACCTAGGATCTGTGAAATTTATATTATATTATATATGTGCACGTGCATGGGCATGTTGTGTGCAGCTATTTCAATATAATCAGCTTCCTTGATATCCTATGTTCTCTATTTTGTGCATTTAAAAAACATTATTCAGACTGTCAAAAGGGTCCAATATACAAAGAATATTAAGAACTCCTGGTCTAATTCATTCTTCTGCCTCTATCAGAAGTATCTCGTATAACTGGTCTTACATAACCTAGTGCCGTACCGCCAACCTTTGCAACATTCTATGCTGAGTCAAACTAGAGTTCCAAACTCTCTCCTCTTTAACCCTTCCCCTATGCAGCTATCAGAAATCATCTTCCTATGACAAAGTTCTCAACATGTCACTCCCTTGCTCAAAGAATTTCACTTACTTCCCATTCCTTATATGATAAACTGCAAACTCCATTCATAGTCTTGTTCTCACATACATTTCCAACCTTACTTCATACCACTCCCCTTTGTGTGATCTACATTCTCAGCTTAGCTATTATGTGAAGACTTGTGTGATCCCCCAACTGTCAATGTTCTCTCCCTCCTCAGTTTCCATGGATGGATAGAGAGAGGAGAGAGAGAGAGAGAGAGAGAGAGAGAGAGAGAGAGAGAGAGCAAAGAAGGAAAGTGTAGACAGCTGTAGACATCTAAATTTATTTCTCCTAGTGCCCAGCATAGTGCTCTACATAAAGTAGGTATTTAATAAATAATTGTGGAAGGAAGGGAAGGGAAAGGAAAGGAAGGGATGGGACGGAAAGGAAAGGGAAGGGAAGAGAAGATATACCTATATAGAGATATATCTGTTGAAAGAAAACAAAGAAAAATATACCAGGAACCTGGGATAACTAGAATTCATTCAGTGCTAGGATGGGATTTTCATTTCCTAGGCTTGGTAACGATGAGATTCATCTTTCTGTTTCCTCTCTGTAAACTTCTCTCCCTCTCTTTCTCACAATCTTTCATTCAACTGTCAAATAATTCTTTCTCTTAGTAATATGGAATCAGAGACCATAGAGCTGGAAGGGACCTGACAGATCACCTAATCCAAACCAATCATTTCTCACAGAGGACATTGAGGCCAAGTGATAAGTGTCCAAAGTCATAGAGAGAGAGTTAATAGTAAAGTCAAAGGATAGTTTTATTTTGGCTGTAACAACCAAAGATACAATTAGTTTTCATAATCTTTATCAAATGAGCCAACCCAAATTGACCAAAACATTGTTAATAATAGTCTCTGAAGAGACACAAATTGTTCAGCTGGACTGTGTGGTTTATTGTCAAAAAGACTACACAACAATGGACATTGGTTCATGATGGCCACAGTCAATACTGTCATCTGCAAGAATTGAGACCATTTTTTTCCATTTAGTGAAGATATAATTTCTTGTTTCATAATATTGTATAAGTACATGATTAAATTATTTCAGAAATAATTACTTGGGTACATAGAGTTTTGAGAAGACTGTGTAATGTGCCATTACACAATAAGATTTTATAGTGTATTGACATAGTTTAAAGGAAACTTTTCTCATAACTCTATAGATTTTCCTTGTGACCCTGAATAGTCTTCAACTTTTTGCCAGACATAGAATATTGCCAAGCAGTCATTCCATTACACTTCAGACATGACACTGCCCTTGCCTTCATCCAACAACATATCACTAATTTCCATTCTTAAAGCTTAACAATAAAAAACACTCAACATCTAAGACAACAATTGTCAGTTTTAAAAGTGTTTGTTGGCTCTATGCCATTTTCACATTATCTCATCAATCAGTGTTACATAACTGTGGCCTTTGACAGTTGTATCATTAGAGGAAAAGAAATTAGAGTAAAAGCAAGATTCTGAATCCCTAGATAGGCTGTATTCTGATCACCTGTACCAATATTTTCAATCGTACCTACATGATTGAAAATTCTATATTTCTAGTTTCACTTCTGGTGAATATACATAATCTAGGCTAAGAAGGATATCTTGATAACTTATACAGGTGTTCCAATTTATCTTATATTTGATAGCTTTGAATAGAAATTATATGATACAAACTAAGAGACAAAGTGTGCTAGTCATTGTTTAGTTTATTGTATACATTGGAACTGATGGTGGCAATTATCTTCATATAAGTTATTAACTAAGCAATCTTAAGTATTTGCATTACCATCAGTGCATTTATCATAATTCTTGTACTGAACAGGTAAGATTGCAAAGCATTAGTTATACTCCTTTTCTTATCCTAACAATTGAGCAACCTACATTTTAAAATCAAAAGGGTGTATTATGCAATTAAAATAAAATGTAAAGTCACAGTTTTGACATGCTATTTCGGTTGAGTACATGAAACAAAAATTATAAACCATACGCTTCATTGGGCATACCTGACACAACTACCATTCAGAAAGAAAGTGGAGAATCAATGGTAATGCCGTGTCATAGCAGTGGGCATACATGCTATGAGAGAACATGGGTTTCTAAATATTTCTATAGCTATTTGGCACTTGATGCATAATACAACAATCTATACTTTAAAACTGAAAGGGTGAATCATGCAATTAAATTAAAATTCCAAGATTTTATTTTAGAGACATTAAGATATACCTAGGCATACTTGGTATATGTCCCTTGTAAGTGTGCTCTTTCTTAAGAAATTTTTCTTTTGTCATTGTTGTTACTACCATTAGTAGAGTTGAGAGTGTAAGATTCCACTACATTTATTGTTTAATCATTTAAAGGATGTATTTGACTTGATGGAGCAAAACACATCTTGTCAGATAAGGTGCCAACATCATGAACATTAAAATAATACAAGCAAGGTACTCATGGAAGACATCCTCTTTGAATTCTGAACAAAAGTAAGAGTTCTTGGCAATGATGTTGTTCTCCAGTGTTTCTATTTGTAGTTGATGAACTACCTTGTACTAATTTTACTGGTCCTCATAACCACAGCAAAGTCTCCTCAGTGAAATCTACAGCAACTTACGAGAAATTGACTTAACCAATAATACTTGAAAAACAAAAAGGATGAAAAAATGCGTATTGCCCAGAAAATGGGAGGCATCTAGACAGTCATTCAGTCAAGATATATACACTGACAGGTACTATATATGGGTAATAAAGTAGGCCCAGATATGAGTAGAAGATTTTATTTGAATCTATTTCCTACAGTGCTAGAAACCAGAAGAGCCTTTACCATTGGGGAAATTTTTCTGGACTTTCAGAGAATCAGGAAATTGTGGAAATGCTTTCAGTAATACCAAATTGCTCACTAGCACAAAAGCCCATCTAATTAACACCACTATTCTCCCAGTAACGCTATATGGCTATAAATAATGGAACCTGATGTTCTCAGAAGAATTAGAACTTAAAATAATGCAAATGAAAATGAAAAAGTTATGTGGTGGGTGTAAGTAGGCTGCAGCATATTTCTAAAAACTTACATGGGAAAAGTAGTAAGAAGGGCATTATGGAAGACCCGTATGTCCAGAAAAGAGGTGGACAGAGTCCAAGGAAGAGGGGAAAAGTGACTATAAGCTTTAATTCTTTAGAAGATTATCCTCCAAAATAACTAGCTGATTGCAGCTGATATTTGTATTGGGGTTCATTTTGGTAGGGATGTGCTGGTTATTGATAATTGATAAATAGCTCATTATGAGCAAAAGTCTGCCATGAAAGAGACATTTAGGAGCCATGGCTGAGAATAGCCATGGCATTAGATGTTTTGCCACAGCAATTAGCAGGAGGAATATCACAGAATACAAAATCCCAGAATTTGAAAGGATCTCAAAGGTCATCTAGTCGAACTCTTCATAAAAACTCACAAGTATTTTTTCATCTTCCACTTACAAACCTTCTGTGAGAAAGCATCAGGAATCACTCAAAGAAAGTCAATTCACTTTTTAAAAATTAATTTATTTTTAGTTTTCAATATTCATTTCCATAATTTAAATTTTCTCCCACTTCTTCCCTTTCCTTCCCCCACCCCAAGATGGCATGCAATCTGATATAGGTTCTACATATACATTACTATTAAATATATTTTCACATTGGTCATGTGGTATAGAAGAATTAGAACAAATGGGAGGAACCATGAGAAAGAATAAAAAACAAAAAAGAAAATAGTTCTTTCTCTGAATGTGGATAAGCCAATTCACTTTTTAAAAATTATTAATTTAACCTTTTATTTTCCCCAATTACATGTAAAAATGATTTTTAACATTCATTTTTTTGACTTTTGAGTTCCATATTCTCTCCCTCTCTCCCTCCCCTACCCCTCATTGAGACGGCAAGCAATTTGATATAGGTTATACATGTGTAGTCCTGCAATACATATTTTCATATTAATCATGTTGTGAAGAAAAACACAGAACAAAAAAAGTAGATCAAAGATGTTTTTTTTTAAGTATGCTGTAATCTGTGTTCAGATTCTATCAGTTCTTTCTCTGGAAATGGATAGCATTTTTCATAATAAGTCCTTCTGAATTGTCTTGGATCATCATATAGATCAGAATAGCTAACTCATTCACAGCTGATCATAGTACAATATCGTAGTGTGCACAATGTTCTCCCAGTTCTGCTTACTTCACTTTTTATCAGTTCATGTAAATCTTTCCAGGTTTCTCTGAGAGTGTCCTGCTCATCATTTCTTATAATACCACAATAGTATTCCATTACCATCATACATCATAACTTGGTCAGTCATTCCTCAACTTATGGACATCCCCTCAATTTCCAATTTTTCAACCCTACTAAAAAGGCTAGTATAAATATTTTTGTACATATTAATACTTTCCTTTTTTGTTTTTTATATCCTTACTATATAGATCTAGGCATTGCTGGGTCAAAAGGCATGCATGGTTTTATGGCCATTTAGGCATAGTTCAAAATTTGTCTAAAGAATGGTTGAATCAGTTCACAATTTCATCAAGAGTGTCTCAATTTCCACACATCCCCTCCAATATTGGTCATTTTCCTTTTCTGTCATATTAGCCAATCTGATAGGTGAGGAGTGGCACCTTAGCGTTTTTAAAATTTGTATTTCTCTAATTAATAGTGATTTAGAGCGATTTTCATATGACTATAGATAATTTTGACTACCTCATCTGAAAAACTGCCTGTTCATATTCTTTGACCATTTACCAATTGTGGAATAAGCCAATTCACATTTGGAAGACTTTCCTAACATTAGGTCTATGTTTGTTTTTCTCTAACTTCCACCAGTTGTTCTTTGGTTCTTCCCTCTGGGAAGGAAATACAACAAAGAGAACCTCACTTACAGGACAATTCTCCAAATACTTTAATGTTTACATCTCCCAGGTTTTCTCTTCTCTGGACAAAACATTACTAATTGCTTCCACTGATCATTGTATTCAATTCAATTCTACCAGTATTTTTTAGCTCCTACGATATGCAATGATATACTACATACTGGATATATAAAGACAAAAATGAAAGTCACTGTCTTCAGGGAGCTTACATTCTAATAGGGGAAGGGATACTACATATACTAACAGCTGATGAGATCAATAAAGGCTTCCTATAAGAAGGAAACTAGGAACTGAGGAATTGAAGTGAGAAAGAAGAGCATCCCAGACATGAGGAACACTTTATGCAAAGTTTGTCTTTAGACAAAGGATAGAATGTCAGGGAGAGGACTGGAATGGGGAAAGGGGGAGACAGTTAGAAATGTTATTCTGGAACTTTTATGGAGGGTGGATGACAGAAGACACAAGATACAGGGAGACTGATTAGGATGCTACTGTAATAGTCTAGGAGAGAAGTGATGAGAGCCTGAGTCAGAGAGGTGATCATGTGAATCAAAAAAAAAAAAAGGTAGCAAGTGGGGGTAAGTGAAAAATATTATAGAAGTATTATTGATAAGACCTGAAAACTGATCAGACATGTTGAGTGAAGAACAAAATGTCAAGAAGGACTCTGAATTTGCAAATCTGGCTGACTAGCAGAAATAGGAAAGTTAACAGGAGGCATGCATTGGGGAAAGATAGTGATTTCTGTTTTGGACAAGTTTACTTTGAGATACCTATGGGATATTTAGATGGTCTTTGATAATTGGTGATGGAAGACTAAGGTTCAGAAAAGATAATGGTTAGATATGTAGAGATCAGCGTCACATGCATAGAGATGATAATCAAACCCATGGGAGTCAATTAAATCACCATATATATGTATGTATATGTATATATATATACATATACATACATACATATATATATATATATATATAAGAGAAGAGAGCCTAGATCAAAATCATGGGCCACACTTATGCTTAAAGGAATGGAAGATAAATGATGACCCAACAAAGGAAGACAACAAAATAGACAGTAAGTCAGGTAGAAAGATAACCAGGAAGGAATAATATCCTCAAAACTGAAAGGCAACAGAGTATTCAGGAGGAGATTGTTACAGTATCAAAAACTGGGGGATACAAAATGAGAAAAGGCTATTCAATTTTTCAACTCAGAGATTGTTGGGTTTCTTGGATAGAGAAGTTTCAGTTTAATGGTAAGTTCAGAAATCAGATTACAATAGGCTGAGAAGGTAGGAAGTAAAGAAGAGAAGACAATATGCATAAATAATATTTTCAAGGAATTTGGGAAAGGGAAGAGAGTAATAGGACAATGTCTGAGAGGATTGTAGAGTCAAATAAAGAGTTTTAAGGATAAGATAGATCTTGGTACGTTTGTAGACGAGCAAAGGAATCAGTGAATGAGAAGAGATTGAAGATTAGAGAAAAAGAGGGAATGATAAACAGAGCAAACTTTGGGAGATAAGAGGAAAGGAGATCAAAAGCACAAGTTATGGTGGTTGGCCTTGGTAAAGAGAGGCAGCCTCTTTATCAAAGACTATTCAACAATCAATTAGTAAGCATTCATTAAGCATTTTCTATGTTCTTGGTGCTGTGCTAAACACTGGGCATATAAAGAAAAAGGAAAGCAGTTCCTCAAGGAACTTATAAGCTAATAACTAGAGAAAATAACCAGTGTATCTAAATCAGAATATATAATATAAATACATAGTAGATAGAAAATTACCAAAGAAAGGATAACATTAAAAGCTGGGGGACCTGAAACAACTTCCTGGAAGATGTTGTACTTAAGCTGAGTCTTAAAAGAAGCTAAGTATCCTAAGAGCAGAGAAAAGGAAGAAATAATGGGAGATAATGTCAAGATACTTGAAAGTGTAAAGTTAGGGTGAAAAGAAACTCAGGAAAATCTGTATTTTCTTGGTAAAGCTTTGATGTGAGGGTTCTCTATCAAGAGATAGTGAAAGGAGATAGACAGTACAGGTAGTTTGATGAGAAAAATGTTCTCTCACCCTTCTGGTTTCTCTTCTTCGGATATATTCTAATTTGTCAAAGTCCTTCATAAAAATATAGGGCCTGGAGCTTAAGGCAGTATTTCAGCTATGACTTGACCATAGCAGAGCGCAATAAGGACTATCAATTCCCTCTTTCTGACAGTATGCTTTTTCCAGTGTCATATGATATCTTCACTATTTGTCTATCATGCCATACTGTTGACCCAATTTAGGTTTTTGGGCCACTAAAACATCAAAAATGTTTTAGACATGCCATCTCCACCCTGTCCTTGTCCAAGTGAATCTTTGAACTCTGTTTTAAACTTTACATTTATCCCCACTAACTTTTATCAATAAAATGAAAATCTACCAATTGTTTTAATCTATAGAGGTCTTTGGGGATACTGTTTTTGTCATCCAACATGTTATGTATCCTTTCCATCTTTGGTTCATCTAAAAATGTGGTAAGTATTTCATTTGTGCACTGATCTACCATTGATTTAAAAAAAAAAAGGACAGCATTCTAAGAGAAGATCCCTAGGGATCTTCACTACAGATCTAACTACAAATACGCATCAGTCCAATAAATGGTTACTCTTGGAATCCAGTTATTCACAAATTTCTGAATCAACCTAACTCTATTATCAATAAACATACATCTCTCCATCTTATCCAAGTTAAACATCTCAAATTCTTTCAATTAATCATCATGTAATATGGTATCCAGTATTCAGTAGATAGGGAAGCTACAGAGAAACAGGTCCCCAATTTCTTCAAATATGAAAAAGTTAGTAGTACATGTTATGTTTTTGTTTGCTTTACAGCAATAAGAAACTGTGCATACCAGTTAATACTGGTTTATCTACTAGAGAAAACATGAAAAACAGAAAGATAAAAAGGTCTAGAAAAGATAAAGGTCATATAAAAACTTCTTAATGCTCTGGCTTGTTGAAAAAAATTAGACCTTCCTTGATAGATTTGAAGAAATGATACTCGTGGGAAATAAAGAAAAATGCTGTAAAGGCAGAGGAGACTCTAAGCCTCTGATAAGAAGTTGAAGAACAGAGGGAAATGATACCAAAGAGGAAGGAAAAAGGAGTGCTGAGTGTTGAAGATTCATAATAAGTCAAAGTTACCTACTAGACACCCATTACTTTAAAAAGCATCAGTACCTACTGAAGAAACTGTAATTTTCAGAGTGATACAGAATAACAAACAGAATCTATAAATGCCCAGAGAAAAGTGAATACCCATTACCGGAATCCTGCAAAGAGACTACGCAAAGAAGATGGAACTAACTACTCAGTTCCTATTCTGCTTAATTTTTCTTTGCCAAGAAAAATGGCATTTCAGAATGGGAAAGCTAGAACAAAAGTTGTTAATAGGAAATTGGAACCCAAATGAGGACATGGCAAGAGAGGAGCACTTAGCTTCTTTCAATGAGTTTGGCATAAGACCTAGATGAACTACATTCTTGTGCATTGAAAGAATTTGTTCCTGCAATTATTGAGTTTTACTGTCAGTGAGTTCTGAGGCAACTAGGGGGCACAGTGGATGGAGTTCTGGAAATGCAGACTGAATCTTAACAAGATGAAATTTAATAGGGATAATTAAAAGGTCTTGAACTTGGGTATTTTAAAAAATCAATTGTACAAGTACAGGATGAGGGAAATGTGTCTAAGAAGCAGTTCATTTCAAAAAGACATAGGGAATTTAATGTAACTCAAGCCAACAAGGTGACATAACAGCACAAAAAGCTAACTTGAAGTTTCAAAGCATTACCAGAAACACAATGTCCAGTGTGAGAAAGAGGATAGTCCTCCATCCTAACCTAACTACAGCCAGAATAACATTCCCTGCTTTGAGCACTGCGTTCTAGAAATGATATTGACAAACAGAAGAATTTCCAGATAACAGTGGCCAGAATGGTGAGGGGACTGGAGAACATACCCTGTGAGCATCTGGTGATGAAACTATGTTTGTTTATCTTGGAGAGATATGCTAGCTAGCTATTCCTAAGTGTGTAAAAGGTTTTCCTGTGAAAGAGGGAAGGATAGGGCACTGGTCCTACAGCCAAGAAATCCTGATTTCAAATTTTGCCTCAGACTTACTAGCTGTGTGACCTTGGGCAAGTCACTTAATCTCTGCCTCAGTTTCCTAATCTGTAAAATGGGAGAAATAATAGCATCTACAGGGCTGTTGTGAGGATAAATGAGATTAAAATTCATAAAGTGCTTTGAAAACCTTATATGTTAGCTGCTGCTACTACTACTATTACCACCACCACCATCTCTGTCACTACCACTACCACTATGGTGATGACAGAAACAAGGATGTTGGCACTGCCTCTGTCCCCAGAATTGAAGACCAAAAGGAATTAGGACAGAATTTCCAGACAGGCAGATTTAGACCTCACATAGTCATAGTCAGGTGATTTAGAAAAACAGGGCAAGACTTGGACTTCTGAAGGAAAATGCTATTCACCTTCAGAGAAACAGATGATAGGAGGAAATAAGTATAGTAAGGTCTTACATATATGTGTATGAGTGTATATGTATGTATATATTTATAGATAGCTATGTGCATTCATGCTTAGTTGTAGCCTTCTTTAGCGTGGTGAGGGGAGGGAGGGGGCGAAAATAAATAAAAAGTTCATAGCAGAGAACAAAAGAAAAGAAGCAAAAAAAAAGCTAGGCAGCTTTGAAAACAATATGTAGCATTTATTATATAGGGTTTTTTGAAATGGAAATTTATTGTTTTATATAGAATCTTATCTTATGATCTACTGTGTATATGACAATGTTTTTTTCTTATTTTGTATTTGTTTAAAATTTTAAAAACTTTTTTTAAAAACGGAGAGCTGTCCTGAAAGGGAATTGGCTTTCTCAAGAGGTAATGAGTTTCCCCTCTTTGGAAGCCTTTAAGGAGAGGCTAGCAGATGGTTTGGGAATGCTGTAGAGCAGTGATATTGATCTCAAATAGAATAGATTCCCTCTGGTCACATATTGAATTAGAAAACCACAAATTTACATTTTATTATATCTTTTATTTATTTTGTTAAACATTTCCCAATTACATTTTAATCTAGTTTGGCCCTCACTCCTAAATTCTGCTGGCAGCTTGGGCCTGTAGGTTGCCAGTTGGACACTTCTGAGGATATTCCTTATCAGTTACAAGATAGACTAATCTCTGAAGCCCTGCATTCCTGCTCCAGTCTAGGATTTCTGCCTCTTTTTTTCTAAAACCTTACTGAAAACCTACCTTATCGCTCTGCCTCTCTCGGAGATCATGGCTTCAGTGTCCTTATATCATTTTTTAATATTATGTTTGTTTTTATCTAGTATATAACAAAGACAAGACTTCAAAAAACAAAGTTTCAATTTGTGCCAAAGAAATCCTCTAGAGCCTAAAATACTGACTAGAATTTTATGCTGTAAAATGCTCCTGGATATTGTTAATAGCCAAGTCTTTCTACACAGAGGAAGAGCAGTTAGATGGGAATGGGGGCAGGGGCAAAAAAAAAAAGAAAATGAGGGAGTTTGATGGATTCTTTATAGGGCCTGGTTTATAGTATATACTTTAAAAACATGAAGGAAAGGAAAATCTATCAGTGAGTTGTTATATGGCCTTAGGCAAGCCACTGCCCTCTCCGGACCTCAGTTTCCCTACTGTAAAATGAGGAGATTTTAGTTTTCTATGGTTATGGTGAAAAAGTCTCGTCAATATTAAACCTTTTTTCTTCACTGGGTTTATATGCTTAATTTCAGACATTCAGAAATAGACAACACTGCAACTAGGGAAGTGAATGAGAAACAAAAATACGAAAAGAAGACATTTCTCTCTACTGAGGCCTCACAGATCTTGGGTTCAACAATTGTAATTGGAGGAATGTGTAAGGAAATGCGTGAATGAATGAATATTTCAATGACTAGAGAAGACAGAGGAGATAAGCAGATGCTGGAGATGGGGGGAGGGGAGAACCTGACCAATCATCTCTAAAAGAAGGTAGCCAGATAATCTTCCTGTTGTCCTTTTCCTCCCTGATTCTCACTAATTGTGAGAATGGTCTCGAACTCAGGCCCCTGTTTCATCTCACTTGACAGGTACCTTTCACCTAAGGTTATGCCCGTTACTACCTAATCTTTTCTTTCTTATTCTCTAAAAGTTAGAAACATCTTTTGTATTCCAAAGGCCAAAGGGCTGAACTTGCCTTTAATTAAAATGCATATCCTTTAATTAAAGGCCCCATAACACATGAAGGGCATTCATTGAAATACGATGTGTGACATAGTCATTACCCTGCTGTTAATTACTAATTAATGAAGCTATTTCAATTAATAGCTTCCCCACTGTCACTCTCCCTTTGACAGGGCCCCCTGCTGAGAGCTGTCCTGGAATCACAGACAATCATAACTCCTGGAACATCACCAAACGCCGCTGGTTGAATATTCATGCTAGAGACTTTAACACTTTTCAATTAAACATAATAAAGTAAAATTCCTGTCAAAAGTATATATCAAACATGCATCAGTTCTTTCCTTCTCTTCCTTCCTCCCACCCCACCCCCCATTCCCAGCTTGTCTGAAATAACCAAAAAAGAAAGTGGGAGTTATGTTTTGGGTTTCCCTCTTTCCCCTCCATAAGCTTGGACAAGGGCTGAGGTCCATCTGAGGGAGCCCCTGGGAAGATCATCAAGAGACCTGCTGGTTCAAATATGTTCTTCTCCATTTTTCCACTTATAATTCTCATATCCTACCTTTACCATGATCTAAATGGCACAAGCTAGTCTTGGCCCTTCCTTTCAAGTGCAAGACTAGATCTTCCACATGGAGATGAACTTGGGCTCTTGTAATAACCTCCTAACTAATAAGCTCCTAACTGATCTCCCTATCTCTACGCTCTCTCCTCCACCATTCATCCTTCACAACTCCCAAAATAGTCTTCCTTGTGTATAAATCTGACCAAGTCTCTCTCCTGTTCGCAAGCCTTCAGTTGCTCTCTATTGCTTTTAAAGAAGAAATAAATTGGTTAGGCATTTCAGAACTCCAAAATTTGGCTCCAAGCTCCCTTTATAGACTTCTTTCATTCTACTCTCTTTTGTGAGCCAACCAAACTGGATGACGTGCTTTTCCCTATCTTGTCCTCCTCAAACTAGCCTCTGAACTTTCATTTCTGCATGCTCTTCCTCAAACTCAGAACACGCTCCCTCTTCATCTCTGCCTAGTGGAATACTTCTCAGTTACTGCTTCCACCATGATGCCTTCCCTGAACCACTCAGCTAAAAGACATCTCTCTCCTTAACATTCCCCAGAGTATTTTGTCAGGACATCTACTTTGCCCCTATCAAATACTCCCATGCAACATAATTATTTGTGTATATACCATTTTCTCCAATTAGATGATAAAATCCTTAAAGATAAGATGTTTTCATCTTTTCACCTCTGTCTTTGAAGCCTCCTCACTCCTCAAGTATGCTCCAACCTGAAAGCCCCTTCCTTTAATTAGTTCCTCTCAGAGTATCCATCTTAAGGAAAGTCCCTAGGGATCTCCAGCATCTACTCCTGGCTTTCCAGATTTTTTTCCAGACTCTTCACATGTGGGTAATCCCCCTTGGGGACACACATACATACACACATAAACACACATACACATACACATACACACACACACATACGTACCTTTCAATTTCCTTTCATGTTTATCTTCTCCCATTAGAATGTAAACTCCTTGAGGGCAGAGACTGTTTATTTTTGCTTATATTCATATTCTTAGGACTTAGCACAGTGCCTGGCACATAGTAAGTGCTTAATAAGTACTTATTGCCTGCCCTTTCCCACCTCCAAGCAGATCCTTCTCTGGGGATTTTATTGGAAAACCATACCCCAGCTCCCAGAATGGTTCAGTTACAAACTAGTTTTATAATTTTTAGACAACCCCTGGGATATGACCAAGTTCTTTCTGTTTGTATTTATATTACCAATGCTTAGCACTGTACCGAGTACACTGTAAATACTTACTGAATGCTTGTTAGCTTAATTTGACTTTGTATCCTCAGCATGCAGCAGGTATTTAATGCTAATTGAATTTAATTTGTTGAGTTATTATACTAAGTGATCTAAGTTGAGAAACAGCATGATATAGTAACTGGAGCCTGGACTTGAAACCAGAAAGACTTGGGTTCAAATCTTGCCTCTGACACTTATTATGTAATATGGGTCATGTCACTTAATAGCATGATACTTCAGTCTCCTCATGTGTAAAAGAGGGGACTGGACTAGATGACCTCTAGGGTCCCTTTCATATCTATTTTATGATTCTACAAAGTAAGGTTTGGGAAAGGGTGCTGAGGAAAAGACATTCAACTAAACCTCCTGTATGAACCCTAATCACATCACTCAGTGTGAATTAGTGGAGAAAATTCTAGACTAGAAATCAGGAGACCTGAGTTCTACTTCTGACTCTGACCTTGCTCACTGTGTAACCTTGAATAAGTTATTTTCCTTTTTCAAAAATATCTTCCATGTATATGCAGACTAAGAAGGGCTTTCTAATCCACGATATCATTTGATAATCACAACAAACCTATGTTGTGGACATGGGTTATTTATCCATATTTTTCACAGGATTACTTCCATTTTACAGATGAGGAAACTGATGGCCCAAGAAGGTACAATTTGTCCATTGTCACATAAATGGTATTCAGTGGAGCTGAGATTTGAACCTTGGCTTTCTTCCTCCTACCTCTTTCTACAGCAGACAGATAGATTGACCTGGACAAACATGTCCGAACTGCGTAGAGAAGTTTCCTGCCTCAGTTCAGCATTGAGAAGTTTATTCATTTTTTATGTTTTTAGTTGTAAAGCAATTATGAACTGATTTGACCATTTTGAGGGAAAAAATCCTCTATAATTAGACAAGAAAAGTTAAATAAACAGTTCATTCCTTTCTACGCAGAGATCCTACTACTGAAACTCTATCTTAAAAGGGATTGTTGAAAGCAAATAGCTATAAAACACCATTCATAAAACCACTATTGTGATAAATGCTAGAAACCAAATATGTATCCATTAATTGGGCAAATTGCTAAACAAACTGTAGTATGTGGGTGTAACAGAATTATTGCTACAATATAAGAATAACAAATATGAGGAATTCAGAGAATCAAGGGAAAACTTGCATGATGCATAGTGAAAAAAGTTAAGCCAAGAGAATAATACACAAAATGACTACAACAACATTGGGAAATTTAGGCTATGTAAAAACAAAATATAGCAATTTGATTTTGTTCTAAAATAACAAAGTACATAAAGTCAATAGAGAGAGGCAACTGAACCCTTCTCAAATACAGTGGTCAACCCCAGTCCCATTTTACCTAAGTCAAGGGACTCTTTCTTGTTAACAATTAATAGACTGGTTGTTTTCCAGAGAATGGCTGTTTTTGGATTAGGGGTGGAAAAAGCAAGGCATTTCAGAATTACTTATTATTTTTTAATGCAAAGCATTCTAAGTGCAATGTCCTTAAGAGATGCTTCAATTATTACATTTGTATCCCACATAAGCTCTAGGGCATTTTTAAAGTAGTTCCCACTCTCACAGATGGGTCTTGAGTTCTGAAGCAGGGCTACAACACTTTCTCATAGTTAGTCAATAACCTGAGCAATTCTTCCTCTGAGGAGTTGGGGCAAATCTCTAATGACATTGGCTCAAGTTCCATCAGTGTGTTTCTCCCTGAGATTCCAAGCTGGGAATAATTTTATACAGCCAGGAAACCTTAAGTAACTTATAGAAAGGGGTCTAAGGTAGTGCAGAAAGATCAGCTGATAAAAAATATTTTTCCAAAAGTCTGTGACGCAACCTCGCACAAGTGCTTACAGAATCCAAAGGAATAGGTGGTATCAAGTTCAGAGAGCACATGTGGGAGACAGGGCAATTTATAGCTTTCTGGTTGCTGAAAATCCTTTTCTTCCACTTATGGGGTGTATTCTTTAGGATGTGTCCTAAAGGATACATCTTTAAGTGATAAAATGAGCAACCATCTTATGATAGATAGATAAATGGATAGATAGATAGATGGATAGATAGATAGATAGAAGATAGGTAGATAAAGCATTTATTATATACCAGGGACTCTCCTAAGAATGGGGAATACAAAATCCAAGAAAATAAAGTGTTAACTACTCCCAAGGAGCTTACATTCTAAAGGGTGAAATAATTTATAAAGGGAAGCTAGGGAGGGGGAGAGAGATGTATCCTTTAGGTATGATGCAGTTTTGGAGGGGGTTTCAGTTTTTTTGTTTTTGTTTTTGCCGATTTCCTTGTAGAGCCGTGAATTGACATCCAATATATCCTAGGTTCCCAATGCAGACATTTTCATCAGCTGATTCAGGGTTGCCACTTGGAAGTCCAGCATTCTCCCAAACCATCAAAGTTCAAAAGGTCCTCCACTGAACAAAAGAGGACAGGGAATGGAGATCTTACCAAGGTCAAAGTCAGGGCCCCTCTTCTCTGACTTTGCCACCATGCCTCAGCTTCCTTTTATTCGAGAATATCCCTCAGCACCTGGGACCTCCTCATCCTAGAACTTCCATATATCACTACAACTTTCTCACGCTTGAACATCACTCTACCATACCAACCCTCTCCTACCATTAGTAAATTACTTCTGAGGCTTCTATTTGGAGGAGGAACCCAGACCAGACAAGCTCCATTCTCCTTCTAGCTCTACTTCTGACTTTCCAGATGATACTATGTGCCACCCTCCCATGAGTAGCCACCTTTCATCTTCCTTTGGTGTGTTGTCTTCTGCCATTAGAAGGTAGGCTTCTTGGTGGCAGAGCATATGTATATTTTTCCTTATATTCATATCTTAGGATTTAGCACAGTGCCTGGCACATAGTAAGTGCTTAATAAATACTTGTTGCCTGCCCTTTCCCACCCCCAAGCAGATCCTTCTTCTCTGGGGGGTTTTACTAGAAAGTCATACCTCAACTCCCAGAATGGTCCCAGTTCCAAACTAGTTATACAATTTTTAGACATCCCTTGGGATATGAGCAGTTTTATCACCCTATACAAACTTTTCTTATTATACAGCTCATTCCAGTTCCAAGTACTTTTACTAAAGCCTATGATTACACCACCCTGTGACCAACTCAATGATTGGTGAATCTCTTCCTAGAACCATCATGCTATGAAGAACCCCAGCCTCCCTGTTGACTCCTGGTTCACTCTCTGGCCTAGTCCACCTCCAGACTGACTATCTTGTCATCCTGCTGGTACCCCCCACCCCACACCATTCTCTCCCCCAATCCCTAGCTTCCCTTTGTAAATTATCTCGTCCTTTAGAATGTGAGTTCCTTGGGAGTAGTTAACACTTCATTTTCTTGGATTTTGTATTCCTCATTCTTAGGATAGTCCCTGGTGCATAATAAATGCTTTATCTACCTATCTTCTATCTATCATAAGATGGTTGCTCATTTTATCACTTAAACTAGTATGAGGTAACTTGAGTGAGTAAATTAATTAACCCCACCCTTACACCTTAAAGCTTAGAATGGAAATTTCTTCATTAATTGATGTGCTCAAGTCTGATCTGTCATAAATTCTATCTTGTCGTTAAGGGCCTGTGCTTCATGCCCTTTGGAGAGCAATGACAGGCATGCAGGATGAAATTGGGTAAGAGGGAAAGACAAGCCTAGGGGCGGCAGAGAGAGGGGCTGGTTCTTGCCTATAGGCCACCATGGAATTATTCATCACTTCTCATTTACTTTGTCACAAAAGCATTTCAATACTTTTCTACTGAGTCCTGTCTCTCATTCTCTGTCTCTCTCTTTCTGTCTCTCTTCAAATATATGTGTGTATAAATATATATACACACATATGCACTTAATATATTTATATAATGCATTGTGTGTTATATAATTGAAATTATAAATGTATTTATTTATTACAATATATATTTCCATTTTGTATATATGCTATTGGAGGCAGGTTATAATAAGAGTCCCCGTAGTACAATAGAAAGAGTATTAGCCTGAGTGTCCAGAAATCTAAGTTCTTATGATCTTGGGCCAGCTGTTTGACTTTTCCACCCCTCAGCTTCACCAGTTATAAAATATGAATGATAACCCTTGTCCTTCT
>CM053769.1:289330483-289359147 GCA_028658325.1 Potorous gilbertii | reverse complement strand
CCCCCCCCCCCCCCCCCCCCCACGGATAAAAGTGCTTGCACTCCCTATCTCACTGGTTTGTCATGAGGAAGGCTCTTAAAGCTCTAATAAAATATAACTTGTTATTATTTTAATGCTGAAAACAAATGCAAGGAAACTGGGGCCTCTCTTTCTCATGTATCAGTGATTCAAGAAGAAAACCAGCTGGTCATAGCTCAGGGTTTTTCAGGCTGGACTGGTGGACAGAGGCCTGTCCAATAGCTCCCTCTGTTGGGCAACAGTGGAATTATCCATCATACTCCACAGAAGGAAACATTTTCCTGGAAGCCTTTGCTAACTGCTTGTTTCTTCTGGCTATCAGTCAGTCACTGTACAAGCATTTACTAAATCCTTAGTATTTTCCAGTCACTATGCTAGATGCTTGGGGTAGGAATAAGGTCTGGACCTATGACTTCATCAATACAGGGAATAGATGGCAGCAGAAAGGAGGATGAGATGAGAAATCCCCTCCACTGATACAGGTTGGTACCTTCTCTACAACTTGTAGACTTAGAGAGTTGCCTAGAGCACTAAGTTTGGCGACTTGCCCATAATCACACAGTCAATGTATGTTAGAGGCAAGTTGGCCTGCCTTGAATCCATATCTGCCTCTCCTGAAACAATCTGTCTATTTTAAAAATTCAGCAAACACTGATTAACAATATACCATATGAAGAGGTCTGTGCTAGGCACTGTGGCTATACAAAATTTAGGTAAGACTCCATCCTGCCCTCAACAAGCTTCTAGTTGTCAGTCAGTTAATACACATTTATTAAACACTTACAATGTGCCAGGCATTGGGCTAAGAACTAAGGGATAAGACACCAGCACAAATAACTATAATACTTAAGAACACATAAATACTTTAGAGAAGCACAGCTTGTTACTGACATGGAGACTCAAAGAAGGTCTCACTGAGCACGTGGTGTTCAAAGTGTGTCATGTCATCATCTCTCTCATGTCATGGTCTTCTTTGGCAACAAAAGATGAACACGTAAAAGCTAGTTAAGGATTTGACGCATGAAGTGGGAAAGGGAGGAATTTCCAGACATGGAGAATCAAGGGAGAATAGGATGAAGGGGGGAAATTACAGGCCCAGTTTGGAGGATAGGAATTGTATTGTAGAATGCATGATGGGGAATAATACTAGATAAGGCTACAAAGATAAGTTGGTTCCAAGTGGTGGAGGGTCTTCAATAGCAGGGAAAAAATCATATGAACTTTATTCAAGACAATAGAGGACCACTGAAGATTTTTGAGCAGATGTGTCACGATTAGATTAATGTTTAAAGAAACTCTTAGTGTATCCCACTCTAATTATCTCATCAGATATAATAGATATGCAATCTATCTATGTATCTATTTATTAAATTAAATCTATATTATTATAAATTAAATTAAATCTATATTATTAAATATAGATAGGTTATATATCATTATATATTGTACATATATCATTATATATTGCATATATAACAAGATAATTAGGATGGGAGACTGGCATTATATATGTCAATTTACTTAGATATATATATGACAGATGGTATCTAATAGTGGATAGAAAGAAGGATTCAAAGTCAGGAAGACAGGGATGCTAGTCTCATCTTTGAAACACATCAATAGCATGACCCTGAGCAAATCACTCAATCTTTCATTGTTCTAAGAACCAAACTATTAAGTGAACTAAGCAGGCCCCACCAAGACCATAAGCTGCAAAGAAGTTACTGACTTGCACTGGCAGAAGGAGATTCTTCACCAAGGAGTTTCCCAAACCAAAGAAATCATCCTGTCCCAATCCAGTGCAAGCATATGTTTCTCTTGAAAGAAAATAGACTCTTTGAGGACAGGGATTGTTTTGTTTTTGTGTTTGTATCCCTAACACTGAGTATGATGCCTAGAACAGAGTAAGAATTCAATAAATTCTGATCCATTGAATGGACAAGGAGATATATACATATATCTATAGATCTATACATATACCTATAGAGACGGAGCCTCTGTTGTTTTTACTCAGCATGTCTCAGTTTGCACTGGCTTAGAGATAATCAAAAGAAAAGGAGACAGTTCTGCCTCAAGGGAGTTTATAACATGGAAGAGATGACAAGAAAAATCACAGAAAATAATAGCCTGTTCAACTTTTATTTCCTTCTCTGGTTCCATTCCATTCCAACATTTATTTCCATTCTAAGGAATGATATGTAGTTTCAGAATGGGAACATCCAAGTATTGGAACTCCCTTGACCAAAGCAAATGGCAACCAGTCTGTGAATTAGGAGAGAAGTCATCTATCTCTCTCCAGGTCTAGCATTGTATCCACTACACCACATTGTCTCTTAATGCAGATTAAGACTGTTCCCTCATAGTGTGGTTCCCAGTAAGATCCCTCCTCCCAATACA
The DNA here is from genome assembly GCA_028658325.1 of Potorous gilbertii. NCBI lineage: Eukaryota > Metazoa > Chordata > Mammalia > Diprotodontia > Potoroidae > Potorous > Potorous gilbertii. The sequence continues at coordinate 289,356,732 of CM053769.1, read as the reverse complement.
TTCACTTGCTCACACATTTTCTTTACTTCATTCCTAACACTGGCTACCATTAGCCCTTTTGACCTACACTCAAAGTTCTGTGCCAGATAAGCTATTGAGAAGGGTCGAGAAAGGGCATGGTAAAGAATTCACAGGGTAGATAATAGAGTTCACCCTATAGTAATAATGCCTGCTCCCAAGGAGTTTACGTTCTAATGAGGGAGACAATAAGTAAATACTATAAGTATATAAGAAATAAATATATATATGTGTATATATACATATGTGTGTGTGTGTGTATTTTATGACAAATGCAGAATCAGTGCAAGACAGAGTAGAAAAGCACTAGAAGCTGGGGATGGGGGTGGCTTGGGAAAGCTTCGTGTAAAAGGTTGTTCCTGAATTAAATAAAGCAAGTGAGGGATTCTATGACACAGAGGTACCTTCTCAACACAGGTATGGCCAATGCAAAATCATGGAGACAGAAGGTGTGGTACAGTGTATAAGGAACCTATGCCGACAGTTAAATGTAGGAAGGGGAATGGTGGATCATGAGGCTGGAAAGATAGGTCAGGGCCAAGTTGTGAATGGCTTTAAAGTGAAAACAGAGGAATTTACATTTTATTCTATAATTAACAGGGAACTAGTGGCCTTTAATTAGTAAAGGAGCATCACAATCTGATCTATATTTAAGGGAAATCACTTTGGTAGCAATGTGGAGAATGCATTGGAATTGGTAGAGATTTGAGACAAATATCAATTAAGAGGTCACTTAAATAGTCTAGGAGAGAGATAATTAGGGCCTGAACTAAGATGGTAGCTGTGAGTAGAGAGGAAATCAGTTGTGAGAGATGCAAAGGGAGAAACCCCAATATTTATAAATTGCTTAGACAAGTGGGATAGGTGCCCTCCTTAAATGGAAGTTTGGGGAGTAGCTCTCTACTCCTGCCTTCCAGTCAGATGGATCCCAGTGGCAGAGGGTATTAATTAAGGCTGATGTGATCTTGCTTGATAATGATGTTATTGGTAGCATGATGGAGAAATACAAAGGAGATCTATCGGGTGACAAATGAGGGATCTGACATATCTTCTACCTTTTTATTAGGGCTGCTCTGATTAATATAGAATTATAACTGTGTGAGGCCAAATTCTATGAAAAGTCTGAAAAATAATTAAATCATACTGAGAAAAGCATACATATAGAGCAAAAAATTATTTGATAGTTTTAAGATTAGGTCCAGTCAAATAGAGATACTTTGAGAGTATGTAAGAACCTTAAGAAGCAGAAAAATCAATTAACAAGTTCTTGCAATAGCTCAGGCATCACATGATAGAAGCCTGCCTATACCAAGTTGGTGGTACTGTCAGAGGAGAAAGGGAGAGGGGGTACAAGAGACATGCTATGAAGGTAAATTGACAGGTTTTGGCAACAGACTGGATATCAGGGTGGTAGGGTGAACTCTGAGTTTGGAAGCAGAAGACATGGGTTCAAGTCTTGACCTTGCTACATATTACCTATGTGACCATAAGGAAGTCACTTAGCCTCTCTGACCTCAGTTTCCTCATCTGTAAAGCCAGTGTATTGGATTAGATGATGGCCAAGGTCTCATCTAGCTCTAACTCTATGAGAACACAAAATAATCTTTTCACAACATTGAATATAATTGAAAGAGCACTGAATTTGGAGCCAGAGAAATTGGATTTGTATTCAGGCTCTGCCTGAGCAGTGTGATTTTAAGCACATCATTAAATCTCAGGGTTTTGATCTGTAAAATGGGGATAATACTGCCTAGCATAAGGGAAAGTTTTGAGAATGAAATGAGAAAAATAAATGTAAGGTGCTTTTTAAATTTGATTGCTATCGTCATTATCATTAGTCCAGTTATTTTACAAATGAAGAATTGAACCCCAGGAAAGGTAGGGGACTTTTCTCAGGTCACACATTGAGTTAGATAAGAGCACAGCTCAGGTAGAAACAGAGGTCTCCTGAATCTCTGGTCAGTGTTCTTTTATTTCTGTATTCTGGGACTCAACTCCATTTGCATAAGACTCCCATTATGGATAGAGAACAAATACTAGTTGCATGCATGAGGAGTGGAATTGAAAAAACTTGGAAGAGGTGGGATCCTACTTCTGACTTCTGGCTGAGACAGAGAGAAGAAAACACAAAGCTGGGGCTGGGGAGGGGAAGAAATAAAGACACAGAGAGTGTGTGTACACACATTTCCATGTACTCTTCAGGGAAGGATCCCAGAAATTCGAGAAATAGTCTAGGAAGAAGACAACATGTAGGGGAGCATTGGATCAATCATGTTCTCAGCTTATTCACATTAGAGACTGTGGGGAATTCCCCTTCAAATGAATTTGAAAACTCTCATTCTTCCTCCATCTCTCTCTCTCTCTCTGTCTGTCTCTCCTCTCTCTCTCCTTCCCTCCTTTTTTCTTTCCTCACCCTCCACATTGAGTTAATTCACTCACAGAAGAACTCATTCACCCTGAGTATCCTCTGAATGTATTCTAATCTTCATAACTTCTATTGATTTCTGTTTACTATCAGCCTGGATAAAGGGATTTATTTGCTAGTTACTATGTGCGATGGTATTCAAGCCTTGGAATATGTAGCTTCGGGCACTACTTCTTCACTAAAGAGAGTGACCAGGAGCAGAGACTGAACCTAAAAATTATTCCCTTAGACTAGAAATGATTAGGAAGGTAGTCTTAAGTCCCCATCTCAGAGCAGAGCAATTGACTTCATGGACTTGGTCTCTTGTTTCCCTCCTGGCAGACAAGTGTATGGAGGTTACAAAGTAAGGTTCTAGGGAGATTTCTGATACCCATTAGCTGTTGAAAATCTCTTCTTCATAAGAGGGGGTAGAATTTTCCTTTTCATGAAATGTAGACAACTGAGAGGAGGGATAGAGTACAGTGTCCTGAGAATAGGTCGAGGAGCAGAGAGAAGTCAACTTCATTTACTGTGGGGGACTTAGCTATATGCTCTTCTCACCAGCAAGTCTCATTCATTGCACCTCTTTCTCCCACCCCACCAAAAAAAATTTAGAAAATGACACTCTACTTTGAGAAAACAAAACTTCATGCTAGTGGATCCAGAGGGAGAAAGTTGGACTAAAGATTTAAGGTTCAGTTTCCTTTCTTATGCCCGGGTGCACTGCTAGATTAGATTGTTAGTATTACATTTTACAACCATTACAAATGGAATTATTCCACAAGTCAGTAGAATTACAAGCCGCCAACTCATAATCAATGGTACATCAGAGCTGGAAGCAACCTTAGAAATTACTCCTTTCAATACCTTCATTTTAGGTAAGAAAATTGAGGCTCAGGAGGAGAGGATTTACCCAAATCTCATGTAAAGTAAAGAGTAGAACTGGGGCTTTAACTTTGTTTCATGCCCTTTCCAACATAACACGTAAAACTTGGTCATATTCCCAAAACTGGACTTCATAATTTAGAAAGTGGAAAATTTATCTTTGGTTGTTTCATAGACTCCTTCTTCACCTCCACCTTCCGTCAAAGTGGAGTCTCAAACAAACTCACTGGCAATGAAGTGTTCCCTAATATCAGAGATGTGCTGGAGGCAGCTCAGACCAGCTCATTAGAACCAATCCTTAAATTTTCAGCTTCACACCTCAGAAAGAAGCCAATCTTACAAATCAGGGCTTGATTTGGGGTGGGGGGGGTGGGGGGGGAAGGTTTAAGAAAGTAATGGAGAAAATATTAATGCGGATTAAATTTAAAAGTGTGTCATGCATGTATTCTAATCTTCATAACTTCTCGATTTCTGTTTACTATCAGCCTGGATAAAGGGATTTATTTGCTAGTTACTATGTGCGATGGCATTCAATCCTTTGAATGTGTAGCTTCGGGCACTACTTCTTACCCCTCCCCCAATCCAGTTGTTAAACATTTGCTAGCATATCACTGCCTACTAGGAACTTTTTTTTTTAATATAACAGAGGACTCTAGAGAGTGTAATATTTACCCTCAAGAAATAAATCTCTACTTGGACAGATCAAAGAAATTATTAATCTTTGTGGTATAGTGGAAAGAATACTGGACTTGGAGTCAGAAATGAAATGATCAGAGTTCCAACACTGCATCTAACATTTACTAGCTGTGTAGACATGAGCAAAGTAACAGCTCTAAACCTGAGTTTTCTCACCTGTAAAGTGGAAATAATAATCACATAGTACCTACCTTACAGAGTTGCCTTGAAGATTAAATGAGGAAATACATGAAGTGCTTCATAAATCTTAGTTTTACATAAATACCAGCTATAATTATTCCTCAGATCCCCCTAATGCTGACAGTTATCTCTTTCTAATACTGGTCCCTCACAACCATCATGTATCACTAACAGAAGAACTTCAGACACCAGGACAGGTGCATGGAGAAGGGAGATGGTGGAGAAGGAGAGAGATTTGGGAGCCTTCACAGTTTTCTTCACATCCTATCAGGTAGACAGTCTTCTGTTTCAAAGACTGGTTCTACACATCACCATACACACAACAACTGTTCTAGTTATCAGCGGTGGTCATCTATGGTCAGGAAGCAGTTTTAAAAATAACTAGATACTACCTAGTTTTGCCTAGGAACAACCTGGTCCTCTAAGGGATTATGGAGACTTTTGGAAGAACTAACGTATGAAAAGCAAGCCAAGGACACCTCTCTGAGACAACTTTGAATCCTCCATCTTCAGTCCAACTTTCTCCCACTGGATCTGCTAGACTGAAGTTCTGTTTTCTGAGGGTGTGCTTCATTCTCCAGAACTCTTTCTTCGGGGGAGGGGGGCTACAGAAGGGAAAGACTCTGCAGGTGAGAAGGGTACATGCCCAAGATTCCCACCTCAAGTGAAACTGACTCCCCTCTGCTCCTAAAACTGTCTTCAGGACAGTATTCCACTCCTCTCAGTCGTCCACATTTCATGAAAAGCAAATTCTATCCCCTGCTATGGAAAGGAGACTTTCAATAGCTAATAGGTCTTAGGAACTTCCCTAGAAACTTAATTTATAACTTCTTCACACGCTTATTTTAATGAAATTTGGAAGAGATCTCTCTTCCTTAAAAAAAAAATAAATTGCAGCTAGCCAAGTAAATTAAAACACACACATACACATACATGAATAAATGAACTAAAATGATGAAGACAGCCTTGAGTTTTACTGGTCTTTTAATGGCCACCATTTAAATAAAATTCTGTCTGGTTTATTCTTCTGTGGCATTAATATGTTGCCTTTTCCTTCAAAGGAGAGCCTCAAAGGAGACTTAGTGAATGTCTTCCGGAAAAAATGTCCTGAATTCCCCAGTCATGAGGTTAATCAGTCTGCTAGTTACTTAACAAAAAGATCCATTAATAATAACCACACTTTTTGAAACTACCTTTATTCTAAAGAGCTTAAAGCACACATCCCTCTATGATCTTGGTAACCTCATAATGGCCTTTTGAGTAGGAATGGGCAGCATGGATATTTTTATTCCCATTTTACAGAAGGGACAACTGTGGCACAGAGATAAGAAACATCCTTCCCAAGGCCTTGTGGCAATTTGAATTTCCACTGAGATCTCTTGGACTCCTTGAACAACATTGTTTCTCTGAGCCAGAGCTGGTTAGCTTTCCCCTGCAGTGAAAAGAAACCTATACAAATCCAAAAAATTGGTATCTGGTTGGGTAGAACTCAAAAGACTATGCATCCCCTATTGCAGAGGAATCCCATAGCCAGTTGCCATTTAGCTATGGCTTATCTGGAACGTCTCCTGCATTCTCAGAATGCAAAGTAAAAACACACACAGAGTTGCCGAGAGTGAGAGAGCAAGAACACGTGTGTGTGTTGTATCCACAGGATCAAATGGGACTCAGCTGACACTTTTCTATTGACTGCATGGAACACAACTGGTCCAACTAGATCTGAACCATGCCCTGGAAGCAGTGGAAAAAGTCCCCAGGGATCCTTACCCTTGGGGATTTCACACCTGGCTTTCACAGACCAACACATTGCCCTTGGGGAAGGAGAGGTAAAGACAGTAACCTAGAAAGTTCTGTTGTCCAAAAGGGAAAAGACCTTTGGGGCACCAGGAGAAGAAACCGGTCTCCGGTGCCAATGCACAAACTGTCTTGTGCCTGAGATTCCTCCCCAAAATTAAATGCTCCTTATAGGTCAAAAGACTAGTCAAGGCCATGTCTCCCTAAAGGTATCCTGAAAGATAACTTCACCTCAACCTTCATAGAGCAGGCTCTTACTATGATCAGGAAAGACCTAGGGGTAGGATCTAATGTCTGAACAGGTCTTTTTGTCTCTTCCCCATTTTCCTCAAGCCCACAATGTTTTTCCTTTGCCTCTGATTTTCAGTATCGGTAGAATGAACCAAACCTTTCCCTTAGAAAACTGGGTATTTCCCACCATGAACAATCAAATGGGAACACAAGTCTTTGTTGGCTGAGTGCTCAGCTTTCAGTATGAGGCTAGGGAGTTAAAGTTCTTCATAAGCAGAGCTGAAATCCACCCTCTGGGCTTCTCCAAATACCAGGAACATGCAGAGTCCGAGATTACTAATTATGGCCACAAGATTGAAAACTGAAGTCCAAGAGCCGGTAGCTTCAATCAGATATCCTCCCAGGCATACCCCAACAACACCTGAATCCAGGAGAAAAAGAAGAAAGAATTCACAATTAAATGACTCACATCATCCTGCATTAAGTATATATGAGGTTAAGAGTGGGCTGTGGAACCAGGGATGCTTTGGGGAGATCTCAAGTGATCCTCTCAAGGGTTTGAGACATGTTCCAAACAACTGTAACTCCTTAAATCTTATATCCGGATCTGATCATCATGATTTAGGGGGTCTATCAACAAGCAGATTGAAGAGAAGATGACTGGGAGGTAGAAGTCTCTGGGAATTAGGTCATGTGAGAAAAATCTTAAGGATCTAGTTTGGCAAATTGAAGACTGGGGGAGGCAGGACATGACAGCTGTCTTCAAATATTAAAAAGACTATCACGTGCAAAAAAAGAGCTATGTTCTGTATGCTCTTCTGGAAAGGACTACTAAATCCAATGGCTAGAAGTTACAAGATAGATATGTAAGGAAAACCTTTCTAGGAAATAAAGCTATTACCCACTTTATAAATAACAAAGCATTCAAGCAGTAACTGGATTGTCCCCCGTGAGGGACTGCGGAGAAAACCTTTGGTCTAAATGGGAAGTCAAATGAGATAACCTCTCAGATCCTTTCCAACCAGGGGTGTGCTAGAGCCAGCTAAAACAATTCATAAGAACCCATTGGTCATTTCAGTTTAATCATTTACACCTCAAAAACCAGCAAAGCTACACATCAAGACTTGATGTCTTGATTTGTTGATAGTCTGGACTTAAAAAAATGATGGAGAAAATTTTAATAATGTACATTAAATTTAAAAATGTGCCCCAAGTACCTTTCTTCTCCCTAGAGAACTGACTGTTAAACAATGACCAGCATGCCCCTGCTTCTAACTGAAATCCTAAGATAATAACACCATTATAAGAATATTAGCTACGGCTCTCTCAACTTGGCTAGAACTAATGTCTATTTTTAGCTGATAAACAACCTTTCAGGGTAACAAGTCCCATGTGCTTATTGCCTGCCCCAACATTTAGTTAAACACATAATTTAAGTCTATGTCTGGGCCTTGGTCTGCAGGGCAAACAGTCCCTGCATCATAAGGCTTTCTGAGGTCCTCCAGAGGTCACCTTGAACAGGAAAGCAGTAACCTTAACCATATAAATGAAACAAAATGGACTATGTCCATTCTGAGAATAAGGTCTCCAGACTGATTTTCCAAGTGGCTTTAGTTTTGGAAGGTACAGTCACTTACAGCATAACTTTCATCAGTAAATTAGGAAGGTTTGAACACTGACTGAGCTCAGGATCTAGTTCTCTGAGCTGTGTGCTACTTACCTGCCAAGGCTCCAGCTGTGTTCGCTACACCTAGGAACAAGACAGAAAGGAAAGAAAAGTGATGGCAAACATTCCTTCTGATAGTTAATGGAAGTGTAGCCTATGTTGACAACCTCCATATTTGTGCTTCCCTGGGGGGATATGGCAGCAGAGGGCTTGAGTCCTTAGATACTGCCCAGTGGCCTTCCCTTCTAGAGACAGGCAGGGAAACAACACGGAAAAGGCCTCCTAGCCAAGGAATGATTGATTATAAGGCTGGCTCCTCTGGGATGAATTCCTCCCCAGGGGTGGGGGAAACAACCTTCTCTATGCAGAGTCAAAAATGCATCCTCACCAAATAAAAAGCCAGCACAGGATGGGGCCAGGTCTTGAATGTTAACTGAAATTCCACTATTGTAAAACAGAAAAGAAAATGAAGGTGAGTTCTGGCAGAAAGTTGGAACAGTGAATTCAGCAGGTGACATCCCTTCACTTGGCTAAACTTTCCAGGAATGATAAGAAGGAAAAAATCAAAGGAAAGAATGATATAAATCCAGTGAAGGAAAAATAACCAAAACCACTGAAAAGGGCCACCCCAGCAAATACTATAGCCTTAAATCTATTAGCAAGGCCCCCAGTTAAGTACATGTAGACCCTAAACTCTAGGGTAGGATTTGAATTAATCTGCTTTGTGATCTTGGGCAACCCATTGTATTTCTTGGTGCTTCAGTTTTCTCATCTACAAAATGGGCACAGTAGCTCTCAGTACAGCAGTGTAAAATTATGAGTGGAAATGACAGGAAAAGTAAATAGCAAATCATGCAAATGCCAATTGTAATGTTCACATTGCAATATAGTAGTCATTCACTTAAAAAGCAATGCTAAGTGGTTCATTCAAAAGAAATTATCTGAGTTTACCATGTGAACTAAATATTGTTACTATGAAAGAAGGGAAAGAGAAAAAAGAAAGAGGGAAGTTGTGGGGAGACAGATGTCAGGTGATCATACATTAAGTTATCTTTAAAAGATGCAAGTTAACCAGTATAAAAATCAAACCAGTCTCATTGGGCAGTTTTCCTTTTCAAAACCCTCATTTCAGTATTCATAATCTGCTCAGTGCTCACAACACCCAGAGATGCATGGATAACTTTAGAATTCATCTGCAAGTGAAATCCATGGGTTGAGCACCAATCTGTTGGGTATCTGCTATGTGCTGATCCCTGTTCTGGATGATGAGGGTGAACGTGAAGGTAGCACAGAATAGATGATAATCCAGTAGCTAGAGAGACAGGCCCCTTACCTGTGGTTAAAAGTCTGGAGTCCAATCGAAGCTGATGCAAATATAATAGATTTACAAAAGCTCCTTGTGTGGCCCAGAAACAAGGCAAACACGCTGGACAGACCCAACCCCATCACCTGTTAGAGAAACAGAAAAGTCACTAGCACTGACTCATGGAATCAACTTCAGAACAGGAAAGAATTCCCCATCTTGGGCAAGAGAAGCGGGAATAGGTCATCCTTAATTCTCTGAAACAACCTTCATGAATAAAGCCAAAATTTCCCTGAATAGTAGGATTGCTCTCCTCTCGACTAACTTCTACATTTGGCAGAGGCTGGCACCTCAGTGGACAGTTCCAGCTGCTGTTCTCAGATGAGGAAGGAGGTAAATGAGCTCGCTAGTTTGGTCACGAGGAAATTAAGTAGGAATTGCTCCTACTTTATAAGTAAACCGATTTACAGAGAAAAGATTGCCCAACAAGTCAGAATAGAAAGAAGGCCTTGAAGAGTTGAAGCCCATCACCTCATGTGTTAACCTTTCTACCACACTTTATACAGAACTATAGGTGAACAAGACATCATCTGACTTATGCTAGATGTGTCACACGTGTCACAATGTCACAGTAAGAGGAGAAGCAACATTAGGAATATGGATCCAAATATCAGGGAAATTTCCTGGTCCATAAGAAGCTGGGCACGGAGGATCTGAGATAAAATTCAAACTTTATTTCATACCTGCATCAGTTTGCGCACAGTGATGGTTCTATAGCCTAAAATAGGGAAAATGAGAGTGTTACTCCATACTACATACTACGAAGAATCTTTGATCAAAGAAAAAAACCCAAAAAGGTATATCAGTGACCAATCTGCTCCTGACCTCCCTGAGGCCCAAGAGTAGTCTGCTAGGAAATCATAATGCTGGCTGCTCAAGAAAAGAAGGAGGTAAACTCCTTGGGGAGCAAGTTTATCTTTTATCTTTTGTATCCCCCATAGCCTATCATAATGCCTAGAACATAAGAGGAACTTAGTAAATGCTTTTGTCATTCATTCATTCATTGCTGAATTGAATTGAGTTACATAAGTATATACATGTATGTACATAAACACATGTGCTTATAAATATAGATGTGCATGTGTGTTCAAGTTAATATATCTCCAAATGCTTATATGCATGAATGTAAATATTTGGTATGTATGGAGGGTCATGGGGATATGTGTGTAGGTGTCCCTCTATTCATACCTCTGAACATACAACTATTCACCATCACCTGGGAGCACCAGGATAACATGGTTCAGTATGACATGGATCTAGTTTAAATAAGATGAGAGACTTGAAAGTACTTGGAAAAATTCCAGTGTACAGGATTATCTTCATGTGCCACAGGTCAAACCATAACAATTGACCAATGCCCAGATGTAATACGGTCAACCCACAAGGATCAGTGAAGTCCTTCAATCCAGAGTTAGGAGAATTTACAATTTGTGGGGTTTTTTCTTTTGTTCAGTCTGTCAAACTCTTTGTGACCTCATTTGGGTTTTCTTGGCAAAGACACTGGAGTAGTTTGCCATTTCCTTCTCCAGGTCATTTGAAAGATGAGGAACTTAAGGCAAACTTAATATTAGGGTGTGATTCGTCACTTGCCCTGGGACAGACAGCTCGTAAGTATTTGAGGTCATATTTGAACTCAGGCCTTCCTGACTCCAGGCTCAGAACTCTATCCACTGTGCCACCTAGGTGCCAAGTTACAACAACACCAACGTGTTCCTTTAAAAGAATTCAGCTAGGAGAATCACAGCCGTCCATCCATGTGGTTTTCCTGCCTCTCATGTTTTTAATGACCTAGGCTAACCCTTTCATTTTAACAGAAGAAACTGAGGTCAAGAGAAGGTAAGTGACTCAGTCAAAGCTTAAGCAACTAGTACTTAGTGGCTGGGCTTGGACTAGAATCAAGGCTTCCTTATATTTAGTCAAGTGCTCTTCCTGCTTCTCCATCCTCCTCTTGTTTTCAATATTCGTTCGAGTGCTTAAAGATGAGGTGGAAACCACTCCCATTTGGCTCTGGCCCCTTGACTAGAGAGGAACGCTCTGTGATTCAATCCATAGCTCTCTTTTTTTCTATTAGAGCTAAATGGAGTGATTTCGACCCTTGCTTTACAAAGGAAAAGCCTTCACTTGTCTTCTCAATGGGGAGGTGAGGAATAGAAGGAAGGAGAAAATTCACAATTCAAAATTTTTGAAAAATGAATGTCAAAAATAAAGCAGTAATAAGTGTTTTAAGCCCCAATTATACATAACGGTTTTGTATGATATACAATATTCTCCTTATGATCTTCTTTGTATAGGAAAATGTTCTTGCTTATTGAAAAAAGAAAAAAGGAAAAGTCTGAACTCCAGGCAGTATCTCCAGAAACCACTAGACATTCCTATCCCTTTCTTGTTGATGAGGGTCCAGCATATCAAGTGAAAAGGGATGCAGTGCCATTCTCTGCTGTTCACCCAACAACTTTTCCTCAGCCCCAGGATCTAGCTCTCTCCACACATATTTTTTGGGGAAGGTTGGGGCAGAGAATAGGGGATACAAAGAGGGGCTCTATCTCAGGAACTGGAGACCAGACTAGCAGGAAGCATGAGGGGGCAGCAGACAGTTCTTACCCTGGCTGATGAGGTGATCCGAAAGAAACCCACTAAACACGCTGGTAGGGATTGCAATCAGCCAGGGGACAACATTGAACACCCAGCCCTGAAAAAGATAATATCCCCAGAGGGAAGATTAAGCAACCTTCTAGAGGCCAGTCAGGTCCTTTCCCAGGAAGTCAGGCTACTGGATCAAGGATTCAGGGGCTTAGGTCACATGCCTCTGCTACTGACTCCTTGGAAACATCCTCTGCTCTTCTGAGTATTTTTTCCTACAAAAAACCTAAGAAGCCTGGGCATAGAATTGCAAGTTACCACAATAATGCTAATGGTGGGTCACCAAGGCTTTACCACAATGGTATAAAAACACAGAAGAAGGCTGGTATTTAAAGGGGGGAAGGGTTAGCAAGGCAGTTATTTCATCAGCACAGGATCCATATCAGAATCTGTATGAAAACCTAGTCCAATAAAACTATGTAATGGTGGTCACACACAAGAAAAGAGAGAGAGCTAGGTAATACCCTGGAGTAGCATATTAATGCAGTTAGAAATGTGGAGGGTAGGAAGTGGGCATTTTCCTTATATTTGTGTCAGTGTACTTTGATGATTAACCAGATCTTTGGGGAAGATAGTGAGGACAAAAGGGAGGGAGGGGTGTGTGTGTGTGTGTGTGTTCTTATGGGTGATTTGTTGTCAAAATTCATGCTTTTTTTAATACCTGGAATCTGGGGACCACAGAGGAAAATCTATCTTAGGTTCAGTAGAAATATATGACATATAGAAAAGACTGAGATCCCTTCCCTCCCTTTCAGGGTACTGCCTGGTCAGGTCTATCACCATGGGACAATACTCAAGACATACAAACTGTGCCCATCATTATTTGTGAGCCCAGTAGAAGAAATTTTGATAGCAAATGTTCAACAGTGAAATTCCCAAGTAGTTGCTACAAGAGTATTTAATATCTGTTCTGAGAGCTAACATATCCTTGGACCTCACATTCCAAAATGGTGGCATTGATGGTGGCTGAGAGGGTATTCACGTAGCTATAATAAGAAAAGCAGCAATGGTTATCGCAGGCTTAGATACAATATACAATGTTAGCTAAAGAAAATGACTGCTGGGATAAGGACTAGACCTGTGATTTCATTTGTATAGGGAACTTCCAGAGGAGAAAATTCCCTCTAACAATGCAGCTGGCACCTTCTCTGAAACGCATAGTTTTAGAGCACTGACTGGAGCTTCAGAGAAGCCAAAATATTTTTGGAAGAACCTTTTGTGGTGGCAGAAACCTGTGAACAAAGTAGATGGGGAACTAGTCATACAGACTGTGACAAATGGACATAATGGAACTTAATGCACTACTATAAAAAACAATAAGCATGATGAACAATGAGGAGAAAAATGAAAATATTTACATGAACTTATTTGATATGAAGCAAAACTAAGAAAACAATACAAATGACTACAGCAACATAAACGAAAAAACACCACAAAACAATTTAAAGTGAATGTTGTAAAATTATAAAGAATAAGTCTGTCCTCAAAGAAGATACATGATAAGACAACTCTCCACTCATTTGCAAAAGTGTGGGATCCATAAGTGGGTGTGAACACTGCATTTGATGTCAGACTTTTATAATGTGTTGATCAATTTTGTTGGGGCAGGACAACTTCTCTTCTTCCTCTTTTTCTTTTTTAAAAAAATTATTTGTCAAAGGGAATGGCTCTCTGAGAAAGATATAGAGGAAAAATCCAGTTGATTATAAAAACAAAAAATAACAGCAAATTCTATTTTACAAAAGAAGGGATATAAGAAACCTCTCCCCATGCCTTTGCAGAGATATGGGGAGCCATGGGTGTGACATGTTATGTCAGACTTTGCTATTTTGATCAGTTTTGATAAATTATTTTTCTCTTTTTCTTATTAAAAAAATATTTATTTTCAGGCTGGCTCAACAGGAAGTGAAGAGAAATCTAGGCAATATAAAAATAAGAGATAGTAAATAAAACCAATTTCTTAAGAAACGACGTTGGGAGCACTGAGAGGTTAAGTGATTTGCCTAGCATTACACACAAGAATGGATCACAGGCAGTTTTCTTGGATTCTGTAACCATTACACAATACTATCTCAATATAATGTAAACAAAGCACACATCGTAAAGTGTAATAGTAGACTGTTGGCCAAATACAACTATTAATCTCCATGATGCCAGAACCAAAAGCAATTCCTCCTAAGACAAGCATTTTTAACATGTCTGTATGTATTCCAGTTTCAACTGACTCCTCTCCCACCAAAAGGCAACTTTTACCCCTTTATCTTCTCACTTCTTAAGGAACAGATCAACTTACCTTAGAGTTGGGAAAAGTTTCCTTAAAGAAGGTTGGCAGCCAGGACAGTAGGATGAAAAATGAACTAGCAGAAGAGAGTTGAGCAAATATGACTGCCCTGTAAGAGAAAAAATAGAAAGGGAATTGAAAGGTCCAGAGGGCTCTGGAGGGAAAAAAAAAGTTAATCTAACTATACACCAAACAAGTTGGTGGGTCCATTAAGTGACCAAAGAAAGGAGGCAGTAGTAACATGTTGGAGTTTGCCTGAAGTCACAGCCCACAGAGTTTCTGAAATGTGTATCCTTTGTATGTAAATATGAAATTACTATCACTAGGACCTGAACTTTGAGTTATTTCTTCAATAGCAGGCATTTGCCCTGAGCATGTATATACACTTTGAATTAAGTTTCCCTTTTACCCAGTAGCACACCTTTTCAAGGTGATACATTCAGGCCAGAGACAGTCTGTAGCTTTGGTGCATAGTAACTGGCTCTCTAAGGAACTAAATCCACAACCCCAGCCCCCTTACCACCACAGTTTAACCAACCATACAAATATTTACTCACCACACCGGAGGTCTCCTAAATAACTGTCTCCAAGGAACTTTTTTCTGCTTGGAAATGGAAAAGCCTTTCGCCAAAATTCCCAAGGATATTACAAGTTCTAGAGGAAAGAAACACTTCAAAGCAAATCTTCATTCAGTACCATTCAGTACCATATTCACTTGGAATTAATGGAGGTCATTTCCAATGAATATATTTATCATATGTAATTGTGTAATCTCCAAAGCACAGGAATAAGTCAATTTATGCAGGATATCTACGAATACTGTACATTTAGTGGAAATGAATGATCTTATTCACTTATACAGGATATATTTGCTGAAAGCCTATTAAAATACAGTAAACAGTTCTATCATTGAATTCATATTTGTGCCTAACTCCAGACCAACCACAATAAAAAAAATTGAGAAAAGTGAAACCCGCTACTTTATTAATAAATATCTTCCCCCAGGACCATGGAGACTAGGACTGGTCCTTCATTTCTAATCCTTAACTAACCTTTTCACAGCAAATACTATCTGATTTGGTTTTGAGATCCCCTAGAAATATTTATTTGTCCAAAATATTATAAGTAAACTTTCTGTTCTAGATTTGGTAAATTTACAGGACAAGAACCAAAGCCATGATTTAATTTATGTAGGAAACTTCCTCTGGAATCTATTCTGCAACGTAGAATGTTAGAGAGTTATTCATAGCACTAAGCAGTGAAGTGGCTGACTCAGGACTACACAGCCAGGATGTGTCAGAAGCAGAACTTGAACACAGGTCTTCTGGGCCCTGAGGACTTAAGCCTAAATCTCTCAGGCTTCAAAGCCAAATCTTTCAGTTATGAAAACTCAACTAAAGTTAACTTTTCTGAGAGCTCCAAAAAGATTCTTTTGTAAGACAAGTTGAAGTGTTTGACCCCAAATGAAAGTTATCTTTTTGAAAAGCCAAAAGCACACTTGCCAACAACCTCTCTTAGGAGTTCTTCCCACACAAGGAAGGCACCTTCAATCTGTTTCCCTTAAGATGATTACCAATCCTGATGGGAAGATAGTAGCTGGTTCTCAAGGAACCATGCTAAAAGACACAATCAGAACCGTTTCTGGGGAAGAGTTATTTTGGGACTTACCTTTTTCCCTCAGCAAGTATCTGTACATAAAATAGACCCAAATCAGAGTAAGCACCCCAGAGAAGTAGAAGACACTCTGCCAGCCATACCAGTCCAAGAGGAGAGAGCCAGCTCCTCCAATCACCAGGGTCCTAAAACAAGAAAAGGAAAAGAGATGGTTACAAAAGTCACTAAACCATTCATGCATACTGACCAATGATTCTGTTACCGGAGACATATCCCCATGAGGGCAAAGACAGAAGAAAAAACTCAAGATATAGATCAAAAAGCATAGAGGAACTTATTATGGTTGCAAAAAAAAATACTTTACAAACAAAGCAGGTATCCATGGACTGTGGAATGGCTAACTAAATTGAAGTATAGGGAGATAATGGAATATTATCACACTTATAAAACATGATGATTATGAGGAATTCAGAGAAACATGGAAAGATCTGGAGTACTTGACTAGAGTCAGAAGGACAACACATGCATTGATTAAAATAAAGTAGGTAGCTAGGGGACACAAAGTGATAGAGCAACAGGCCTGGAGTCAAGAAGACCTGAATTCAAATCTAGCCTCAGACACTAGCTATATGGGATCCTGAGCAAGTCACTTAACCCTGTTTACCTCAGTTTCCTTGTTTGTCAAATGAGCTAGAGAAAGAAATGGCAAACCACTCCAGTTTCTTGCCAAGAAAATCCCAAATGAGGTTTTCAGTCAGTCATGACTGAAATTGAACAAAAAATAACATGAAACATAAAAGAAACTGAACTTTAATCAAATTTCATGACCAATATTAAAGGGAACAGATGACAAAATACTCTTCCCTCTTCCCACTGGAAAAGTGGTGGACCACAGGGCTGAATGCTGGATATTTCAACTTAAGGCTATCGCAAAAAGACATTTTACTGACTAGTTTTACTTTGCTTTTTACAAGACGATAGATATTATGTTAGGAAAGCATGGCATACAAGGAAATGACTGTGACATAAAAGAAAATAATAAAACAAAGGGCATTAATAAAATTCTTCTTAATAAAGAGGCTGCCATTAAGTTTGACTTCCCAGTCAAAGTTAGTGGGATGTTTGGATTTTCATTGTATTTCTATTCTCTATGTTCTCCTGAGGTCAACGTTAAAAGAGATGATCAAAATTATATTTCTTACCTAAAGTCTCCTCAACTTTTCACCCCAATAAGGTTTTATATAACTCCTTCAGTGACAAACAGGACACAGACATTCAGGGCATTTCAGAAATTTTTGTTAGATTTAAAATTTAAAATAATAGATCACAGCATTCAACACCAGAAACTCTTAAGGATTATCCAGTCCAAACTTATCATTTTATAGATAAAGAAACTGAAACTCAGACTGGTAAAGTGTCTTACACAAGGTCACAGACTTAGTAGAAAGCAGAACCAGTAATCTCTGGCTCTGGTTCTCTACTCCTCTGCTATATCAAGGGGCCTGGACCAAGGGGAAAGGAAGCAGTCAGCTCGAAAGGTGATATCTGCTCTGCGCCCAGCATGATCTATGCCTCTCAGAAAACTATAAAGTCTATATTGAAGGCTTAGAGTTGAAAATTGGTTTTCAAATCTTGTTTTAAAAAAAAGGCAGGGGGAGGGAGGAATTTCAGACCTGATGCCTTGGATGAGAATCAAAATCTCAAAAAGTTTTGTCAGACTAAAATATTGGGCAAAATCAAAAGTACTACTCGTCAGTTCAAAAAATTAAGTTTGTAAGTAGAAGATGGCAGAGGCATATAGACATTAGTTTGTATCATCAAGCGTTTATTACATTTTTACTATGTATGAGGTGCCGTGCTAAGTGATAAAGATATGTAGTACGGCGAAAGGATTATCCCTGCTTCAAGAAGCTCCCATTCTAATGGAGGAAACAACAAGCAGACAACTACATACATATGAGAAATACACAGTGTATATGAGAATAAATAATCTCAGGGGGAAAAGCTCTAACATTAAGGGGATACAGGAAAAGTTTCTTGTAGAAGGTAGAACTTTAGCAAAGACTTAAACAGAGCCAGGAGGTAATAATGAGGAGGGAGAGTATTCTAGGCATAAGAGAAAGCCAGTGAAAATGCATGGAGTCAGAAAATGGAGAATGTCTTATGGAATAACACAGCAAGAAGACCAATGCCACTGGATCAGAGAGTATTTGGAGAAGAGTAAACTCCAAGGAGACTGGAAAGGTAGAAAGAGGCCAGTTTATGTAAGAAAGTACAGAAAGGGAGATGTTTAAAATTAGTGAGAGAATGGGGATGATGAGGAAGGAAGGGGGAGAATATACATACATATACACACACACACACACACACACATTATACACACACACACACACACACACATATATATATATATATATATATGTATTTCTTGAGAAAATGAGATGTAATAGGATCAAGGGTGCATGAAAAAGGAATTGCCTTTGCAAGGAAAAGTTCTAACCAACTCTTCACATGAGATAGGGATGAGGGAAGAGATATTAGGGAAAGACACCTAAGTGCCGTGAGATAAGGAAGTGGGGAGAAGAGGAAGCTTTTGGTGAATTGCCTAATATTTTTCAGTGATCTATAAGTAAGGTCCTCAGTCGAGAGGGTGGAAAGAGGGAGATGCCATAGAAAGCTTAAGAACAGAATGAAAAGGTTTGGAATGACTGCTGTGATCCCACTAGCAAAGGTAAAAGCATTAACCTCCTGCAGTGAGGACCTAGCTGAGATTATGTAATATAAATTTACATTGGACATAATCAGCTCAGTTTTGTCATTTTCTCTAGCTCCTCTCAGAAGCACACGAATGGAGCCAAAGGAAGTAGAAGGTGAGAGCAATCCAAGTTGAGGCTTTGCAAGGCATGACTGGCAATAGAACGAGGAATAAGGAAGGGCTGATGCCTGGGGTGCATCTGAGGAGCAGGAAGAGTAGAGAGGAAGGTGACGGCAAAAGACAGGGATATGGGAAAGAGGGAAAGAAGGAATATTGGAATTCACAAATACGGAAATAAAATATCTAAAGCTTTTAGTGGAATGAAAACTCAATATGCATCAAGAGTGTGATATGCAAGCCGAAAAAGCTGATGCACTCTTAAGTTGCATTAAGAAAGACAGAGCTTTCAGTAATAAAAGAAGACGATAGTGCAGCTCTCCTCTGTCCCTGTTTGACCACATTTTGAGTATTGTGTTCAGATGGGGGTTGAGAGGTGGGGCATGACACTGATAAACTGAAGAGTGTCCAAAGGTTAGGTGTCACCGTCCCTTCAGCAAGTGTCCTAGGAGGATGGTTTGAGGGAATTCTGAATGTTTTGTGTGAAAAAGAGAAGACAGAGAGGATATGATCTCTTTCTGCAAGTACATAAAGGTCTATCATGTGAAAGAGAGGTTACCTTGTTCTGTGTTCTGCCAGAGGGCAGAACTAGAAGCATTGGATAGAAGTTACAAAGGAATAAATTTGGGTTTGATATAAGAAAAAATTTCTAATCATTAGAGTCATCCTAAAGTGGAACTGGGCTGCCACAGGAGGCAGTGGAAGTCTTCAAAGACTACAACACCAATAATTGGGTATTTGGGGGAGGAAATTCTTTGTTAAATGTAGGTTGGACTAAATGTCAGGTGAGTTCCCTTTCCTACTGTCAAATTCTGTAAAATCTAGATTTTAAAATGATGATCTCAGTATCCAAACTCTTATAGAAAGATGAGGAAACTCAAACCCAGAAAGAAAAAGTTACTTGCTCACGGTGAATGAATCACAGAATTCACAGGAGAACCCATGACCCACAACTCCCAAGCCAGTGCTCAATCAACTGGGCCACCTTGGTTTTATGTCAGGTTCTAATGCAAACACAAGAAAAATCTCAAGTTAAAAGAAAAATTTTGAAGTCTTAGCCAAAGGTTTGTTCAACCAATATCAAAAACTACAAAATTTTTAAAAACCCTGTAGTTTTCCTGTAACACATTCCTTCTATTTCTTCAGAACCAAGTATCCTAAGAAGCAAAAAGGATGCTAAGATGACCTCCCCTCCCCAAACAACCTGTCTTTCTCCATCTACCTCCACGCATGGTTAATGGGGGGGGTCTGTTTGTGCCTAAAAGAGGCAGAGGACATTATACAGTCAAAAAAATTGAACCCTAACTAGAAACCACCATGTGAAGCCTGTGCTTCTGTCTATCTTCCATGCCCTTTGGTCCTGCTACCTCGTCTGTGCCACAGCACCTGCTGTCAAAAATTGCATAAGGACAACTACAGAGGGAATCTGAAAAGAAGAAAGGGAGCAGGGAATGACCTACTTCATCTCCCTTAGCACAGATGAAAAAGAGACAGATGAAGGGACGGTCCCCCATCCACACCATTTGCCAACCAAAACACCCCCAAACTCTCCTGACACCAAGAGAGGGAAATGTGCATAAAGGAACAGTATTTCAAAGAGCATGAATAGTTTGAGGAACGAGTCTCTGTTTGTCTCCTGGAGCAACAGCCTCAGGCTTCCACATCTAGAAATGACACCCTCCAGGATGCCTGTCATCCAGAGATCCAGATGTGCCCTGTGTTGATGTCCTTCTCTGCCACAAACAGTTCCCAGTATTTCTTCCCACGTGTCATTCCGGGAAGGCTGAACCGTTTGTAGCTCAAATTCAACAGCAGCTCCCTCTGCTTGAGGAACATGACATGATTGCATGAGCTCATCCTTCTTTTCTTTCCCCCAGTATCTCATTACTGAGCAAGCAGAACCTACCCAAACTGGGAACCTGCACCCACGGTGCTATAGGTGAATGCTCGCTCGTTCTCTCGGATTTTCTGAGACAACAGGCTCGTCAAGGCAGGGAAATAAACCCCTGGAACAAAAAAGACAGAATAATCAAACCAAAGGGAAAGGCTAATGGTTTCCCAAATCCTTCATTCTTTCACTCACTCATTCAGCAAATATACATATTCATTTGATGTGGCTAGATGATGTGTCCTGGAGGGTACCGGGGTGGGTTTAACCAGCTCCCTACTCTGGTTATAGTTAAAATCATCACCACCACAGAAATTCACCTAACACATATACTGTTTCCTTCACAAGCAACCTGTACAGTAAGTGTTACATGTGTTATTATGCCTATTTTACAGATGAGGAAACTGAGTCTCAGAGTAGTTAAAAGACTTGACAATGGCCACAAAGCCAGCAAGTAGTAGAAGATTCCAACCAAGATCTTTTTTGATTTTCTCTCCTGAGAAAGTACGAAAAATTCATGAAGATCAAAGGACTGTCCAGCAACTGGAAACACAGAATTTTTAACCTTTAAGGTACTGTGGCCTTCAAGTGACTGCAACATTATCAAGAATGTCACAGAAGGGCTCAGAAAGACTGTATGAAGACTGTGAATAAATACCTGCTCTGCCTCCCTCTCAAAGCTGTTGCGAGACACAAAACAATATAGGAACAGTTCTCTGTACCCTACAAAATGTTATACACGTTAGAGACTGTCACCTCTAGTCACCAGAATATTTGATAATAACAATTCCTTATAGGAGATGGAGCCAAGATGGAAAAGTAAAAGCAGGAATTCACCTGAGCTCCTCTAAATTCTCCTCCAAACATTAAAATAAAACCTCAAAACAAATTCTGGAGTGGCAAAAAACAAAAGAATAGAGTGAAACAATTTTCTAGCCAAAGACAATTTAGAAGATTGGCAGGAAAGGTCTGTTTTACTGGGTGAGAGTAAAGTAGTCCAGCCAAGGTTGCACCCTGCAAGCCAGCAACAGACTTTGACAGTGTGTATATTCTGGCTTCCCAACTTCTCAGCCCACAGACTGTAAGGGGGTTAGATAACTGGTCAAAAGGAGATTATAGGGGACTTTCTGCAGGCATCAGGAGTAGGACTCTGCTGCATTGCCCATATATAGTTCCAGATCACAATTCCTGGACAAGAAAAAGCATGAGCAGGAGTGGGAACCCTGGTCGTAGTTCCAGGGCAGAAGAGATGGTCACTCACAGACCAGAGCACAGGCTAAGAAAGTAGTGATCACACCTCTCCGTAGATCATACCACCTTGGAAGAACTGAAAACTTACAGACCTCTAGAACTATCTCTGAAAACAACTTAGGACAGTGGCCCCTCCACCCTGGTAGCAAAGGACAACTTTACCATAAAGTTAAAGTAAAAAAATGGCTTGGAAAAAATGAGCAAGCAACAAAAAAATAACTTGACCATAGAAACTCATTATGGAAACAAGAAAGCTCAAAACACAAACTAAGAAGACAAGGAAATCAAAATAGCTACATGCCAAGCTTTAAAGAAAAAAATGTGAATTGACTTCAAGCCCAAAAAGAATTCCTAGAAGATTTCAAAAAGGATTTTTAAAATCAAATAAGAAAGTTAGAGGGAAAAAACAGGGAAACAAAGAGAGTGATATAAAACAATCATAAAAAAAAGAATTAACAACTTAGTAAAGGAGTTACACATATCAAATTGTTATTGTCATTATTATGAAAATAACACTTTAAAAAACAAAATAGGCCAAATGGGAAAAGTATAAAGATTCATGGAAGAAAAGCACTTCTTAAAAACTCATACTGGGCAAATAGAAAAGGAAGAATAGCTCACTGAAGAAAATCATTCCTTAAAAATTTTAAAAATTCGAAGAATGAAAAAATAGGAGAAAATGTGAAATATCCAAAAATAAAATAAAATTAAGAGGTGAGAGAGGGATGCAATAGGAGAAAGGGGAAGGAAGAGGTAGAATGAGGAAAGAGAAATGAGAGTGATACAAGAAAATCATGAAAAAGCAAGTCAACACCTTGCTAAAGGAGACCAAGAAAAATGCTGAAGAAAATAACACTTTTAAAAATAGACTAATCCAAATGGCAAAAGAGATCCAAAAAGTCAATGAGAAGAAGAATACTTTAAAAAGCAGAATTAGTTAAATGGAAAAGGAGGTTCAAAAAAAGGATATATTGGGAGGAGAAAGGGAGAAATGGGAATAGGGCAAATTATCTTTCATAAAAGAGGCAAGAAAAAGTTTTTCAATGGAGGGGAAAAGGGGGGAGATGAGAGGGAAAAGGTGAAGCTTACTCTCATCACATTTGGTTTAAGGAGGGAATAACATGCTCACTCAATTTGGTATGAAAATCTATCTTATACTACAGGAAAGTAGAGGAGAAAGGGATAAGTGTGCTGTGGGGTGGATGATAGAAGGGAAGGCAAAGGGAGGAGGGGGTAATTAGAAGTAAACACTTTGAGGAGGGACAAGGTCAAAAGAGAGAACAGAATAAATGGGGGCAGGATAGGATGGAGGGAAATATAGTTAGTCTATCACAACATGACTATTATGGAAGTCTTTTGCATAACTACATGTATAACCTATTTTGAATTGCCTGTCTTCTCAAAGGGGATGGGTGGAGAGGGAGGAAGGAAGAGAAGTTGGAATTCAAAGTTTTAGGACAAATGTTGAGAATTGTTTTTGCATACAACTGGGAAATAAGAAATGCAGGTAATGGGGTACAGAAATCCATCTTGCCCTACAAGAAAAGAGAGAAGATGAGGATAAGGGAAGGGAAAGGTGTGATAAAAGGGAAGGCAGATTGAGGTAAGAGTAATCAGAATGCACAGTGTGTTGGGGTGGGGAGAGGGGAGAGATGGGGAGAAAATTGACTCTCAAAATCATGGGGAAATGAATGTTGAAAACTAAAATTAAATAAAATAAAGTGCTCCTTTAAAAAAAAAACACCTCGCAACCAAATGTAGAAGAGCAGAGATATTAAATGCATCTTTTTTCGCTACATAATTCAATAAAATTATATTTAATGAAGAGTCATGGAAATATAGAATAAAAATTAATTGGAAACTAATCTAATCCTAAAGAATGAGTGGACCAAAGAACAAATCATAAAAACAACAATTTCATTAAAGAGAACAACAATAAGGAGGCCAGATAACAAAGTAGTACTTAAAGGAAAGTTTCTATCTCTAAAGTCTTATATCAACAAAACAGAGAAAGAGCAAGTAAAAAAAACTAAAAAAAGCACAAATTAAAATCCCCAGTTAAACACTAAATTGGAAATCCTGAAAATCTAAAGAGAGATAAGTAAAATTTAAAATAAGGAAATCAATGAACTAATAAATAAAATTAAGAGTTGGTTGTATGAAAAAAACATTGATTAATTTGATTTAAAAGAAAGAAGAAAAACAAATTACCAGTATTAAAAATGAAAAGGGTAAATTTATCACCAATGAAGATGAAATTAAAGTAATTATTAAGAACTATTTTATCCAATTACATGCCAATAAATCTAATAAGCTAAGTGAAATGGATGAGTATTTACAAAAATATAAACTGCTCATATTAACAGGAGAAAAGAATACTTAAATAATTGAAATTGAAATTTAAGAAGTGATCAGTGAGCTCCCTAAAAAAAATCCTCAGAAACAGATGAACTCATAAGTCAATTTCACCAAACATTTAATGAACAATTAGTTCCAGTATTAAATAAACTATCTGAAAAAATAGGCAAAGAAGGAGTCCTACAAAATCCCGTTCCTGACACAGATATTGCACTGATACCTAAACCAGGAAGAACAAAATCCAAGAAAGAAAACTACAGACTGGTTTCCTTAAAGAGGACTGATACCAAAATTTTAAACAAAATACAGCAAAGAGATGACAGCAATATATCCCAAAGGTCACACAGTATGACCACCTAAGATTTTTACCAGGAATGCAGGGTTGGTTCAGTGTTGGAAAAACTATCAGCGCAAATGATCACATCAATAACATCAGCAAGGATTATCTGTAATGAGGAGAAGCTACAAGCTTTCCCAGCAAAATCAGGGGGGAAGTACAGATGCCCACATCACCACCAGAAATGCTTGCTATAGCAATAAGAGAAGAAAAAGAAATCAAAGGAATTAAAGTAGACGAGGAAACAAAACTATCACTCTGCACATGATATGATGGAATGCTTAGAGAATCCTAGACAATAAACTAAAAGAACTAATGGAAATAATTAACAACTTTAGAAAAGTTGCAAGATATAAAATAAACCCATATAAACATCTGCATTTCTATATATTGTCCACAAAATCCAGCAGGAAGAGATAGAAAAAGAAATTCTATCTAAAGGAACTGCAGACAATTTAAAATACTTGGCAGTCTATCTGCCGAGACAAACCCAGGAGCTATAGGAACACAATTTCAAAACACTTCTCACACAAATAAAGTCAAAACTAACCAATTGGAAAAATGCTAATTGCTCATGGATAGGATGGGCCTGTCCAATAAAAAATGACAATTCTACCTAAATTAAGTGACTTATTCAGTACCATACCAATCAAACTACCAAGAAATTATTTTATACAGCCAGAAAAAATAACAACATTCATCTGGAAGAACCAAGAGTCAAGAATATCAAGGGAATCATTGGGGAAAAAATGTGAATGATGGTAGCCTAGTGTACCAGATCTTAACATGCATTACAAAGGGCAGTAATCACCAAAAACAACCTGGTACTGGCTAAGAAACAGAGTGGTGGATCAGTGACACAGAGGAGCTGCACAATACACAATGGTAAATAACCATAATAATGCAGGGTTTGGAGGGGCAGAGCCAAGATGGCAGAGTAGAAAGACTCACATATGCTAGCTCTGAACCCACAGCCCATGGATTTCCTTTAAAGAGAACTCCCAACAAATTCTGGAACAGTGGAAGCCATGTAGCAACACAGTGAAGGAGATTTCCGTTCCAGAGAGCCCTGAAAAACCAATCCCAAAGGTCCATCGAGCCCCAGACAGGAGCGGATCACAGCCGTGGCCTGGCCGCATGGCACTGAGAGGAGTGAGCAAATCCAAGCAGGCTTCAGGGATGGAATCTCCAGCGGCCGCAAAGGTCCCTCCACCCACAGACTCACAGGACAGTGAGAGAGATGGGCTGAGAGGGGAGAGGGGTGTCTCCAGGACTCAGGCCCCCTCGGGAGGCAGCAGCAGAGGCAGCAGGTGGCAGGCAGGAGCTCAGCACCAGCTCCATTACAAAAGGTCTCTGCATAAATCCCCTGAGGGAACTGAGCCTCAAAGGCGGCCCTGCCCCCACCGGAGAACCTGATTTAATCTTACCCTGAATAGCAGCCAGGCCTGCCGCCAAAAGCCCTGGGGCTGGGGAGCAGCATTTGAATCTCAGACCCCAAGCACTAGCTGGGCAGACCTAGGCCAGGGGTGGAGAGGACTCTCAGAAGTCAAGTAATTGGCTGGGAAAATGCCCAGAAAAAGGAAAGAAACTAAGACCATAGAAGGTTATTTTCTTGGTGAACAAATGATTCCAAGCTTCCTCTCTGATGAGGAAGAAAACTGCTTACCATCAGGTAAAGACATAAGAGTCAAGGCCTCTGTATCCCAAACATCTGAAATAGACATCCAATGGGCTCAGGCCATGGAAGAGCTCAAAAAGGATTTTGAAAATC
>CM053769.1:289153136-289329983 GCA_028658325.1 Potorous gilbertii | reverse complement strand
TACACACACACCACATATACACACACCACACACGCGAGCGCACACACAGTACACACATACACACAGCACACGCACACACACACACCACACACACAGTGCACACACACTACACACATACACACACCACACATACACACACCATGCACACACACACCACACACACGTGCGCACACACACTACACACATACACACACACACACGCGCGCGCACACGCACACACACCACACAGGCGCGCGCACACGCACACACACACATTCACACACACGCGCGAGCGCACACGCACACACACCACACGCACACCCACACACTACACACACGCGCGCGCACACGCACACACACCACACACACAGTGCACACACACTACACACATACACACACCACACATACACACACCATGCACACACACGTGCGCGCACACACTACACACATACACACATCACATATACACACACCACACACGCGAGCGCACACACAGTACACACATACACACAGCACGCGCACACACACACACACACGCACACACAGTGCACACACACTACACACATACACACACCACACATACACACACCATGCACACACACACCACACACACGTGCGCACACACACTACACACACACCACATATACACACACCACACACGCGAGCGCACACACAGTACACACATACACACACCACACACGCGCGCGCACACGCACACACACCACACAGGCGCGCGCACACGCACACACACACACCACACACACAGTGCACACACACTACACACATACACACACCACACATACACACACCACATATACACACACCACACACACGAGCGCACACACAGTACACACATACACACAGCACACGCGCACACACACACACACACACACACACACACACTTCAGGCGCTCGGCTGGCTCTCCCTACCTGGACCAGTAAGCCTCCGCGCTGACGTCCTTCTTTACCCTTTCAGGACAAGGGGCTTTGGACCCTAGCGGCGGCTGCAGCAACGACTGATGCTGGTGCTGATGGTGACAGTGGTGATGGGCCGGTGCGGCCCCCAGTTTGCAGTATCCCGAGGCCATAGTGCGTGGGAAGAGAGACTGAAGCTCCTCTAGGGATCTGCTCCAATGACTCGGGGGCGTTTTCCCATGACAGCAAAACCGTACGCTGGCAGAGCCAGTCCGGTGGGCGTCCCGGCCAGGCTGCCGAGCGCTAGTGTCTCCCCGGGAGGCTGAGGTGAGGGAAAGGGGTGGGGGGAAGAGGAGAGGTCGGGGGCGGAGGGGCCAGCCCGGGACCAGCTCGGCCGCCGAACCGTCCGGTCCGCCTTCTGACACTCCCCCACAATCTCGCGGGTCCCGTCCACAAAGCGAACCAGACTCCAGGAGAGCGCCGCGTCAAGTCCACGTGTCAGTCAGAGCCGCTCTTCCTGTCCGGGCGTTTCCAGGACGTTTCTCCCCCCGAACTGCCATCGCTGCGGAGCCCGGCTGGGCGGGGCTCCCTGCCAGCCGGCTGCCTAGCTCACTACAAGTCCTCAGCATCCACTTTCGGGACAAGCGGCTCCTGGACTGGGCTGGGGAGCGATGGAGGGGAAGGGAGGAAGGGGCCGTTTGCGGGGGGGGGGGGAGGGGGAGGAATATGAGGAAGAGGCGTTCCATCCGCTGTCTGGGACGTTGCTACAATTTCATAACTTGAAACATCCAAGAGCCTGAGCTAGTCTGTTGGTTTCTCCTCTTTCGAGATGAGCTCGGGGACCGGGGCCAGTAGGCTTGTAACTGTAGTGCCTAGCTCTCGGTCCTCGGTGGGTGGGTTGCTTGTTTAACTCAGTTTCTGTTATACCGAATGGGTGGAGGAGTTCGGGGAAACAGGCTGCGAGGGGTGGAGAGTGAACAAAGCGGGGAAGGCAGGAATTGCCGCAAGGAAGACTTCTAACTCATCAAGTGCAAGGAACACCCCACTTCTACCACAGCCAGTATGGGAACTTGAGAAAAGGAAAATAGGGGAAGAGAGCATCTAAAGGTCTTTTTCTTTCTTTTAAATTGTAATTTCAGCGCTGTAGAGCCGCCTATATTAAACTTTAATTTGGGCTTACCCAGTGCCTTCTCAAGTTATTTAAGATAGTCACATTTTTGCATTGTTAGATAAAATGCTTTTTTAAAAAATAGCACAGAAACAATTTCCTCTTTTATTAAATATCACAGAGGCCTGCTTTTACTGAAGTTCTCTCTCCGCCCTCTAGGACAGGGCGAGGGCAGGACCAGGACCTGTTATTTCATTGGTACGGGGAGCTCCAGATGAGGAAGTCCCTCCACTAATCTAGGGCAGCACCTTCTCAGAAGCTTTAGGTCTTGAAGGAGTTGAGGGACTTGCCCTGGGTCACAAGACTGGTGTGCACTGGTCACACTTTAATCCCGGTCTTCCTATCTACATCATACTGCCAATTCCCCCACCCCACCTCACCCCACCCCTACAAAAGGCAAATATTTGAATTGTACTACCCTCTGCCACTGAATATTAAACTTTCATCGAAGATTTACGCTAGGAGGGAAAAACAATTCCAGTGGTCCTTAACTAGTTGCATGGCTTATAGCTAATAAAGTTTTACAAACACCTGTATGTTTTTAAAGATAGCCAGGTCTATGGGAAGCTCAAATTTCAGCAACAGAAAAACTGCCAAACCTCAGGCAAAAATGTGAACTTTCCTATGTCAGTCACTCCAATTTTCCAACTATTTCAATTATCTCTCCAAAGATATTCAGCTGATCTGTTGAACTTGATAATGAAATGAAAATTGACACTCCAAAATGATTATCAATGCCACGAGTTATTTCTAACACTTTTATCTACTGGCTCCTTGTGGCAATGGTTGCAGGAGAACTTGGAAAGGTTAAGGAGATAGTTTAATACGAGAATCATTTATATAGACAGTAATTCTGAGTTGCAGTTCATAGTTGGCTTCCAAATAGTAATGTCAATATGCTGTATGTACTGAGAAATAACATTAGTTCTTTTAAAAATACAAGTAGAAACTAAAATTGAGTTTCTTGCAATGTATTAGTGATTACTTAACAAAACTAGATATCAACAAATTAGGGTTTATTTGAAAGCAACATCACCCCTCTTTTCTGTTCTTTGCTCCCTTGTATTTTTTCCCTGCAATTGTCCGAAATGGGTCTCTGTACATTAATTTATTTAGGGAGATGGTCCTCCCAGTCTAATAACTAAGTTTCAGCAAACAGGTAATAAAGGATGGGCATTTTTGCTCCACCTGAACTTTTTTAGTCCTTCAATAGGTCTGCTGCTCTAAGCTCTTGCTACTCAAAAATTCCATATTTTTCCGTAGTACCATCCTATCCACTGCTTAAATAGGTAAGACCTTGCTTTTCTATGTGCTTCTAGTTTTGATTTTTAGGAATCCCATTTTTTGAAGTTTACTAGATTTTAGGGCAGAAAATCAGGAGGGAGTGACACAGAACACTTGAATATTTAAATTTTAATGTTATACTGAACTTAATAACACATTAGTCAAATGATGAAGTTTTATTTGCTCTTACTAAACGTATAGTGGCTTCCCTCTCCTGCTCCACATTCCTATTTGCTCTTCCTGATTCACTCCTTGGCTTCTTTCAATTTCTTTTTGCTCCTTTGTATTTTTCCCGGTAATTGTCAAAAGTGGTCTCTGTGCAGAAATGTATTTAAAGAGATGGTGCTACTAATAAAAAACTGAAAGTCTCTGCTGATTACACCTTACACATACTTTCCTCATGTTGTCATTCATTTAAACAAAGTACCTTTTTAAAAATTTGGTAATAACAGGTACAATGATTAAGATCTATCATTGTGGGGTTTTCTTAGAAAGAAAACAAAAACTTTTGTGGGCAAGGTTGTCTTACTTTTGGCACACTTATTTATCACTCCCTCTGGGCTACATGGATAGATGTTCAGTAAGTAGATATATACTCAATAATATTTACTAAGTTACAAATGCCTCTACTATTATTTACAGTAATGAATTATAAGCTGTCAGATCAAAGCAGTAAAACTGACTTTTGGGAACTAGGAACTGTTTTCTTCTTAAAACATAAGTATCCAGTTTTGACAAGATGGAGAGAAAAAAATGAATATAATAAAGGGTGAAGGAGACCAGAAACAAAAGGACTACACTAATGAAATACCATCATAAAATAACACTAAAATTCAGAAAGGGGAAAAAAAAGATTATCAGATCATATCAACTCAGTACAATTAATGTGGTCTGTACACAGAACAAGCTGTTTTTGCACTACTAAATATAAATAGTATTTGACTTTTCAAAAGAGTTTCAAATGTATTATTTCAACAACTACCAGTGTTTTGAAGGTTAAAATTGGAATTTAATCACAATTCCAGGCAGCCAAGGTCACACTCAAGTTAGTAGAAGAGCTGGAAATCCAATCTTTCTCCAGTGGTACCTAGATTTTGCTACTGAATTAAAAAGACTACTACAGAATGAATATAATACCTTCACTTAGCCCTGATGGAGACATACTTTTCTAGATAAGGATTAGTTTTGCTGTAAGTTGGTTTAAAAAAAATTCTCAAATTCCTTATCAATTTTTTTTTAAATTAAAAGTTACTTCATATAAAGGTTATTCAGATTGAGGTCTGGCAGATTCACAAATATAAACCTGTAATAGGTATCAGTGTTTTACTGATAGCCTAATCAGCTACAGCTGTTAGTGAAGTTCTTTATGCCTAATTTTAACCATAAAAACATTTCCATGAATTCTGAACTGGGAATGGAGGATCTCAGTAAATAAATGGGACAGTTTTGATAAAATTTAAAAAAGGTCTTACGCAAATCTAATCAGGTAAGATTAGAAAGTTAACTGGGGGCAAAAATCTTTACAGCAAAGTTTTTCAGATAGAAGTCTCATTTCCAAGGTATATAAGCAACTAACTTAAATTTGTAAGAATGAGTCATTCTCCAATTGGAGGTAGATGGTCCAAAGATATGAACAAGCAGTTCTCAGGGGAAGAAATAGAAACTGTCAAGACATATTCATTAGTTCTCCAAATCCCTTCTACAGAAATGCAAATTAAGGAAACTTTGTTGTTCCACCTCATGCCTATCAGATTTGCAAAGTTGACAAAAAGAGAAAATGACAAATATTTAAGAGTCTGTGCAAAAACAGGCACACTGATGCACTGTTGGTGGAACAGTGAAATTGGTACAGCTATTCTGGAAAGCAGTTTGGAATCATGCCCCCAAAGTTACTAAACTGATCCATTATACCACTACTAGACTAATGCCCCAAAGAGACCAAAGATGAAAAGGATCTATTTGTACAAAAACATTTATAGCAGTTCTTTGTGTAGAGGCAAAGAATCAGGAACTAAGGTGGTGCCCATTAACTGAAAAATGAATCAACAAAATAGGGCATATGAATATAATGGACTAATATTGTATTTTGAGAAATTATGAAATTATAAAGAAACATAGGAAGATGTACAAGTTGATTCTGAGTGAAATGAGCATCAAAATAATCAAAATAATATCATTGCAAAAACAATTTTAAAAGATTTAAGAACACGGGTCAGTGCACTGACTAACCACAATTCCAGGAAACCAATGATGATGCCTGTTATATGTGCATCTTAACAGATGATGGACTAAATATTGAGAATGATATATTTTTGGATATGGTCAATACAGAAACTTAACTTGTTTAAGTACTATTGTTACAAGGGCTTTCTTTCTCATTCTTTTCCTCCTCACCCCACCTCCCAACCCTCAAGGTGGGGAGGGAAAAAAAGCTTGACAATTTGAAAAAAGAAAGTATTGATCATGAAAGTGTTACAACATATTAACTGCTGCATTTATCTTGAGATCCAATTCTAAAAAGTCAAAATGCAGTTGTGGTATAATTACCTAGAGTACTGCATTTGTAATAGGATAGCACAGGATGAATCCCAGGTCTGCTGACTCTAAAAAAGAATGAGTTCCTTGAAGGCAGGGTCTATTTTCTTTGTTGTTGTATACCTACCCCCTAGTATGCATTTTGCATAGTGGGACCTTAATAAATATTATTTAAACTTAATATCTGTGATCCAATGAATATCTGAATGACTTTGGTTGTCTCAGTCTAGTGTCTAATTTGTAAAATGAGGGTAACATTATGAGTATTAAATAACATAAAAGTGCTTTATACACAAATTGATATATAAATTTATTGCTATATAAATATCAGTTACCTTTAGTTTTCAAATAACCCTTCAGCAGAAGTATTAATAACCACTTGAGAAAGATACTTGGTATAAAACTTCTGATTTAACTGACTCAAGATTGAAGGGAACCTTAAGGGGTAGTCCAAAAGATTCTACCTTCTATCTCTCAGTCAGCATCCCTAACAAATAATCATTCATTCCACTACTTGAAGATCTTTAGAGAGGAGAAATTGCTTCCCCCTAGGCAGCCCATTCCACTCCTGAAAAATTATAATTGTTAGGTTATTCTTTTATTAAGGATAAATTTACCTCTCCAACATGTCCTGTTAGTATTTTCTTGGGGCCTGGAACTTAGAAAGATAGTCTTGGTGACAGTAAAGTAGTTTATTTTATAGGAGTCCTAACTCAATAACCTGGGGCTTACCTTTAGGTCATTTAAGCTTTCTTTCCTAAAACGTACTAACAGCCAAATCATTTTCACGTTATTCACAGTTGTACTTAATAGTTAATTGGCTTCTGAGTATTAAATATTGTGATCAATAGATCCCATTTGATTGTTAAAGTGTCTAAAGTCTCAGTGGAAGCAAGTAGTTTATTTCTACTATGTGACCAGACTAGATCTTTAAGACCAAAAATATAAAATGGGCAGGAATACATAGCAAAATCAGTAGTGTTACTGGATAAAATATAGATCAGTATTAGGTCAGGAATATCATCTTTGTAGATAAAGGGTTGAGCATATTTTCTATTGTTTTCCTCCCCACTCTTAATTTTATTTTCCTCTCTAGATTTTCCCACCCTTGCAGTACATCAAGTCTACTGCCCCATCTATTTACAACACAGATTGTTAAGGCAGGCTTCATATGGTTTTTAAAAGTATTTTTATAACTATATCAACATAATATGGTTTTCTTTCTAATCCTATGTATTTTAATTCACACATTTGAAAACATTATTCTGAGGAGGACCATAGACTTCCCCAGACTACCAAGGAGATTCACATACAATAAAAGGTTAAGAATCCCTGATTTATAACCATGGTCTAAAAAAAAGAAAAAACAAACAAAAAAAACTATTAAGCTATTGATATAATCTTAAGAAAACCTGTCTTGCAACCAAATCAAAAGGAATGATATGCTTAAAAACAAAAAGGTTAAGAACTGCCATATTGGGTTCAGGAAAATGGTCCATACCATCTATCGTTATATAAGCAAAAAATCCACATCATAATCCCAAGTTTGGATATGATTATCCGTGACAGTAAGTTACACTTCTTGAAATAACAAAATTATACAGCAACATGCAATGATAGAGAAATTATCAAAACGTAAAATTCAAAAATGGATTCTTTATTCCATTTAAATGCAGATTTGCTGTTTAACACCTAACAACATCTGCCATATTATTTCTTGAGAAATCATCATAAAGAACAGTTAACTATTTTTAAGAAATATTGAACAGGTACAAAAACTATGGAATTGAAAAGCAAAAGTTTAACATTAAAGGGACAAATTTCAAATGTTAATTCCTACATAAGGGATCACTGATAAGGGGTCCCTAATTTTCTTTTACACTCCTAAGAGTCTCCTTTAAAAATAAACCTGATTCATTTTGTAATCCACATGTTTTTACTCATCCTCAGCAGAATAGGATTTTAAAAGGATAGATATACACATTGTCCTTCAAGGTTTGAACAGATTTTCCCCTCTGTGGGCGTGCAGAGATTACAGGTGTCTAACCTCACAATCTCTCCACAAATGAAAATTATCCTAACATTTAAGAAAACCAGTGACATCTATAAAGACACAAGGAATATGGCACCTAGATGTAAAAACAAAGTATGTTCAAGTTGTCAATTATGAAATTATCAGAGCTCAGTAAATTCTGGCTCATTTTTACACTTTTGTTAAATTTAAAATTTCTTTTTAAAGAATCATAGGATTACTAAGGACTATATTAAAATGGGCACAAAGATTTAAAAATATAAAAAGGGTGAGAACACAAGATTGATGCTACCGAACAGCATCAATTTCCAAGTTGGAAGGGACCTCACTGGCCTTCTAGCCTAAAAACAATCCATTCCACAGCACATCCCAAAGTGGCTAGTCAGTCTTTGCTTGATAACTTACAAGGGATGGGGAAAATACTTATACTTTTAGATTGCTAGAACTGTTTATCAACTTTTCCTTACATCAAGGCTAAATCTAAACATATCTTTCCCCTACCTTTTAAGCCCCAGTATATTATTTTTTTAACGTTAATTTTTCTTTGCTATTAGCAAAACACCTTTATACAGAAGCAAAAACTGTATCCAAATGATTATTCCAATTAAAATGTGTAGCCTTACTACCAAATCAGAACTAGCAGTAAAGGAGATGAAACATTTATCAAGATATTAAAGGTGAAAAAATGGAGTAGAAAACTCCCACTGTAACAAAATCACTACAGCAAATTATAATCTTATATAGAATATAAAATTTATATAGTTTACATTATTAACAATATGTATTTCTAAAACATTAATTACAACACGGATGTCAATGACATTAAACCACATGGGGTATTTAGCCATTGAAATAAATATTTCAATGAAGCAACAACTGATTTTGAACTTCTAACAAGGCTGACACACTGCTAAAACCGAGTCTACTTGCTACATTAAAAGTTTCACCTCAATTTTCAAGCCCCATTGGTTGTTACTAAGCTCAATTGTCTTAAAGATAAATAAATGCCCAGTAGACAACCCAATTCTCTCTTTGCTCTTTTAATTTAGTCTTCTGTTTGTACTAAGACTTTATAATCACAACCCAGCAGAGATACCCTAACCTATTTGCAAAAAGGTAATTAACAAAGCACTTTAATAAAAACAGTTAGTTCCCTCAGCTTTCCAAAATTAACAGCTTATGGATGTCATACGAAAATAAGGATACCACAAACCATTTTACCTAAAGGCTTTCTTTCAGGTACAGTTTTGTATTTACAGTCAAAGATCATAAATTCTCAAACAAAAGAATGATATAAAAGAAGTCTTGTTTCTCAAAGGCTTAAAACCAGTTCTCATTCCCAGGTTCTCTGTCAATTATTCTTATAACTATTCTTCACTGATACAAGTTTAAAAATGGGAACAAAGTAGTCTTACAAGAATATTTTGCAGATCAGTTTTTCCTTTATACTTTTAAAGCTGGAAACCCTCTCATTCAAATGCACTAATGCTTTACTAATCTGGTTTGAAAGGATTTTAAAGCAGGGAAAGGAAGAATAAAAGTTATTCTTCTTATAACTTCACAATATCAGTAATATAACAAGCCCTAGAACACTTAGGAATTTTACAAAGGCACTTTCTACAAGAAAGCATAAAAAGCCAAAATTAATTCTTTGTAAAAAACACTGCTACATTATCTAATCAGAAGAGTGAGATCCAAATATAGCATTTTCAGAAAAAGCTAATGTATTTATCTCAAATGTAATTTGAAGCCAAATTTGAATTTTGTTTGTACTATGAAAAAAACTAAGATGGTCATAAAGAGGCAAGTACTCTATCAATGAGAACTATTAGTTCACAATTAATTCCAAAGGATGCTTCCAATTCATGAATAATAATATATATCATGGGAAAAATATACATTTTATTTATTTTAAAAATGGAAAAAATAAAAGTCCAGGCTTCCAATTTTCACTAATATCTAAAAATCAATGGCTTTTTAATATAACTCATTAGTTAGGACAAAATCCCAAGAGTTTGTCCATAAACACCTATTAAAGACATTTCATGCATATGATAAAATCTGTTCATGTACTGATATCAAGGATATTTCCTGTGTATATTTCCATAACTACACATTTCATAGCCCCTACCATTTAAGCATATTTCAAACTGAGTATATATATATTATATTATTTATATACATAAGCTATCTTATATACACTAATAATAAAAGATGCCTAAGAACTATACTTATCTTGGTGCTTGCTAAAATGCAGCCTTCATCTTTACTTCTATCCTAATTTTTTCTTTCTGCTTCTGAAATTTTCATTTGGAGGTTAAAATTGCCTTTCCATCCTAATTTATCTGGGTCCAAAATCCCCAAATGAAATATTCCTATAATAAAGAAATGTAATGTTAAAAATATGAAAAGGTTTTCAGGTGTAAGTAGGTGCAATCAAACAGGTGAATGAAGATTCAAGAAATGAATGAACTTCACCTGACTGCAGCATTTATTCTACTGTGGTACAACAATGGCTGAAAGACAGGGTGCAAAGCAAGAAAGTACCCCAGTACTTCATACCAACAAAATAAAGAATTTCAGTTTGTAAAAATTCAGGCTAGAGAAAAACTTGACTTTCACTGGTGAAGAATCTGTTGTTTCATCTTTGCAACCTGCTATTAAATAACATAAAACAGACATATAACTGAACACTAAACTTTGCTGGATTTGGCTACTCCATAAAAACTGAATGTGGCAGCTTGGAAAACAACGCGAATACAACCCAAGTGAAATAGCAAAACAATTAATTGTAGATGACAGCAATACCAGATATACTTAATTACAAATACTCTTGTCACACATAAATCTTCACAAGTTAACCAGAATAATCCAATTAAAAGATAAAATAAGGCAAACAAGATTCAGAATAATGCAATGCAACTATTAATGGTCACTACTTTCCATTAAACTTTAAGTGCCAATACAAACTTTTCCACATTGAATATTCAAAGGGAAGTTAAATCATTCTAATCTACAAGACTTACATCTATTATATGCTAGTGCATTTTAATGTTATTCTTTACTGCTCTCTTCATCAAATTCATTTTGATTATTTAGCAGCCTAGAATATTTTGCATTGAGGAAAGTCAGTGCTCAAAAGTACACTCAACATATTTATATGTCACAAATATATTAGCTAACTCATGTATATAATTATGCATATAGAAAGTATCCATACACAGAACACTAAAATTGAGCCATTATGCATTCCTAAAAGATTGCAATTTTATAAATGAAGAAGAATGGGAAATCTACAGAGCTGATCAAAGAACAAAGCGGAATGGTACTTTGCAAAACTATCTAGTGTAACAGTTCCACAGATGCTAACCATTAGTTTTAGCAAAGTTTCAGAATAAGTGAATTTCCTAAAAAGCCCCATACCACTTTCATTAAAAACACAAAATGTTTAAAAAAAATTCACCACCAGCACAAGGACTATTATCATCCCCCTACAAGAGGATTCCTGAAGCATACGGAAAGAAGAGACAAATATGGTCACTTTTAAGGCTGCAGTTAACACTGTTGGTGTCGCTGCAAAAATTCCATCGAAACAAAACTTAGTAAAGAGATTACAACGTCTCTCTTTAGAATCCATTTTGGTCATTCTTGAAATCAAAAAGAAACCTTTATTTTTAGCAAGACTGACTGCAAAAAAGATGGTTCATTGATCCATTGTGAATAAGTCTCTCACCATATAAAACACCAAAATATATATATATATATATATATATATATATATATATAAAATTAAAACATACAACCCCTGACCCCATATACACTCCCCTAGAAACCATACAACCCAAAAAAAAAATACCAAGGAGAAATCAAACACAACACCCTCACAAAAGAAGTCCTTGAATTACAATTTACAAGTTTATATATACACTTTTTTCCTATGCAAAAAAAAGGGACCCAGAAGAAAAATTGCTTGATGAAAACTTGACAGAACTTTGCGTTTAAGAAAATGCATTATCTGACTACTATAACTTAACATAAAGCAAATAATCAGTGCTCTACAAATATTTTAAGTGTGAGGCATTCAGTTGAACTGATATTCATTACTAATGCAGTGCTTAAATGGCTACTAAACTAAAATTCTTCAGTGGCCAATCAAAAAAGCACTGAGATGTTAAAATGCAAAATGCAATTTATCTAATTCTTAAAAATGTATCATAGTGCATAGCCTAAATCAGACTTTCAAAGAGATACAGTGCCTTTCAATGCAACATTTTTTTCCAGCATTTAAAAGGACCATTTCTCCCTTTAAGATGTTTGCTCAAAAAAAAAAAAAAATCAAGTCCTGTACTGTAGTAAAAATTTTTCAGTCACAGACTGATATAAATGAAGAATAATGTGCAGTGGTAAAGTTGCTTGCTGTCCTTCTGCACATGTTTTACTTGGGTTCCTCAATTGTCCCCTTGCTGAGGTCTGTCATTTTGGGATATTTTACTTTCTTCTGGTCCAGCTCATTTTGAGCCCATAGTAGTAGCTTCAGTAACTTTGCCAACTTAGGTGTTGACTCACGATTTTCATAGTCTAGCACAGCTTGATTAACTTCACTCCATACCTAGAATAAAAAAGACCAGAATATAATAATTATACCATTAAGAACAGGCAAATACACTAACATAAACTTCACACTTCTTCCAAATAACCCCTTTAAAAAAGCAGACGTTTGTTGAATAAATAGCAGCAAAAATTTAATGGGCATCTACTATTACAAAGCTGTGAGTCATACATAGATAGCCACAGTTCCTGACCAAAAAGATCTGACACATCTACACAAATAACAATAATAAAAAGGAAAAGGGGATAAAATGGCAATTTGATAGATATAAACAAAGTCCTGTAAGTTCAGAGAAAATAAAAAACACTTTCAGCTGGCACAGATATATCAGAAGGCTGAAGGTGTGGCATCTAAGCTAAAAAAACAAGTTCATGATCTAGAGTAGAAAGGGATACATAATCCAATCCCATCATTGTAAAAATGAAAATATTACGTTCCAAAGAAGTTAACACCTAGGCTTTTAATATTCAGATATCTAAGAAAGAATGCACTATAAGCAAAGAATATAGCATGAGTGAGTCCTAAAGTATAAAAGTGTATGGTCTAATCAGCGAACTAGTAGTCTAGTGTAGCTGGAATGTAATTATTTATGTAAGAAACCATTAGGAGGTGAGATTGAAAAAGAAGTTGGGATCAGACTATAAATGGATTTAAGTAACAAATTTGGTTTTTATGCTGCGGGCAATGAATATTTGATACAAATTTTTGAGTCCTGGAATAACAAGATAACAACTTCACATTAAAAATAATGTGGCATTTACAGGCGAGGGAGAAGAAGAGGTGAGAAGAAAATGGAGGCAGAGAGACCTGTTGGAGGGTTATTCCATTAGTTCAGGTGAAATACAGAATAGCAAAGGCTTCAAAAATGGGGCACTGAGAATAAAAAAGGAAAACAATGAAGATAATTAAAATAATAGTGGCTAACCTTTACAGAGTTCTACCTTTATATAAATTCAAATTGTGCAAATTCAACTTTATGTAAACAATTCTGAAAGAAATCCTCGTTCCAAAAAACCCTCCAGTTAACTTTACTGTACTGTATGTACTGTGCTTCCTCCAACCCTTCATCCCTTCTCTCCTCCTGCCCCATGGCTGCTGAGTACTCTACAGCCCTCTACCTCACTACCAAAACAAAACAAACAAAAAACCTAAAAAAAACCACCTCAAACAAACATCCAAGTGAAAGCATAACAGACACAGGTAGAGACTGTCATTGTCACTACCTAATCTGGGGCTTGGCCTGAGATCTCTGTTGCAAGATGGACAACCTTTGCCCTGCTCCACCAACTCACCTTCATGTCTATCTTCTGCCACTATGAGCTCTGATATCACACATCTCTTGTCACTGGCCCTCTTTGCCCTGCCCATCTTCTCCTGTCTGAGTCACAGCCCCTCAGTCTCTCCCCTACCTATGTATTCTTCTTGGTTCTGGACCAGGTTGGTCCCACTCCCCAAGTTCCTCCATTTGCTCTAGCTTTTCTATCCTTGGTCCCTACATGTCATTGAACAATGTGCTGGCCTCTCTTCCTTCCACAGGCCAATAATTCCTTGCTGCCTCCCTGTCTCTCCCTTAAAAACTTTCTCTTTCCTTCACTGGCAGCAAATTCACATTACATTATCACCAGGTTATCCTGTCTATATTTTGTACATTATTTGCTAGTTATCTCCTTGTCTCCACGAAAGGATTGTCTTCTGTCTTTCCCACAACGTCAGGCATACAATGGCACTTAAAATTGCTTTGGCTGAATTGTTCTAACCGGGATTTGTGATTTCATTTCTATAGAAAACTATCTCCAGAGATCAGGAAATTACCTTTACCAATACAGACTGGCAACAGTTCTGCAACTTTAAAGTCTTAAAGATATATCTGAGGAAAGTGGAGAAGAGGAAGAAGAAAAAGAAGTCTCATTGTAAAGGGCAAGAGAAAAAGAATAAGAAAATAGAGAGGTTGACAATGCAAGTACCTTCAATTGCCCAAAGAAAGGGACAGAAATTTTTTGAAACTTAAAGAACACACTTCTAAGTAAGAAAAAAACTGACGAAGCAAGACATCCTTCATAAACTGTTTTACAACAAGCCAGGCAACAGTAGCTTCTCTGAGGAAGGTTATGGTTCACTTCAGTGATTTTCCATTCAAAACCAAGAGTGACCAATATAAAAAGGAAGAAAAGTTGAAAAAATTTAGGAATGCCATTTTAAAGAGACTCTGTGAATCAA
The DNA here is from genome assembly GCA_028658325.1 of Potorous gilbertii. NCBI lineage: Eukaryota > Metazoa > Chordata > Mammalia > Diprotodontia > Potoroidae > Potorous > Potorous gilbertii. The sequence continues at coordinate 289,315,244 of CM053769.1, read as the reverse complement.
TAACCAGGATCTTGAATTTTTAATGCATCCAAAGCCTTCTGGCAAGCAACTGCCAATAAATAAACATATACATACATAGGTACTTTATGAAAAAACCACACCAAGCAAAGCAACAAAAAGGAATGGAGCAACTCTGGAGTGGCAAGAAAGGCTAAACGGACCTAAGGCCTCCAAATTTTATTAGCTGATTCTAGTAGAGAAGATAAAAAAAAAGGACTCTTCAAAGGAAAATGATGAAAAAAGACACCTATTATCTCAACAGATGTAGAAAAAGTTTTTGACAAAATACAACACCCATTTCTATTGAAAAGAATGGAGAGCACAGGAATAAATGGAACCTTCCAAAAAATAAGCAGTAGCTACCTAAAACCTTCAGCAAACACTATATGCAACAGTGATAAGCTAGAAACATTTCCAATAAGATCAGTGGTGAAACAAAGATGTCACCACCGTTATTCAATATGGTACTAGAAATGTTAGCTGTAGTAATAAGGGAAGAAAAAGAAATTGAAGGAATTAGAACAGGCAAAGAAGAAACTAAGCTATCCCTCTTTGCAGATGATATGATGATATACTTAGAAAATCCCAAAGAATCAAGTAAAACACTACTTGAAGTAATAAACAACTTTGGCAAAGTTGGAGGTTACAAAATAAATTCACACAAATCTGCATTTCTATATATTACTAACAAAGCCCAACAGCAAGACAAGAAAGAGAAATCCCATTTAAAGCTAAGGTAGACAATATAAAATATTTGGGAGTCCACCTGCCAAAACAAACCCAGGGACTATATGAACACAATTACAAAACACTTTTCACACAAATAAAGTCAGATCTAAGTATTTTGAAAAACATCAGTTGCTTGTGTAGGCCAAGTCAATATAATAAAGATGACAATTCTACCTAAATAAATTTACTTACTCAGTGCCATACCAATCAAAGTATCAGATAATTATTTTCTAGAGCTAGAAAAAATAATATCAAAATTTATCTGGAAGAACAAAAGGTCCAGAATATCAAGGGAACTAATGAAAAGAAATGCTAGGGAAGGTGGCCTAGTCCTACCAGATCTCAAATTGTATTATAAAGCAGCAATCATCAAAACCATTTGGTACTGCCTAAGAAACAGAAGGGCAGACCAGTGGAATAGGTTAGGTACTCCAGACACAGTAGTCAATGGATATAGCAATCTACTGTTTGATAAACCCAAGGACTCCAGCTTCTGGGATAAGAACTCACTGTTTGACAAAAATTTACTGGGTAATAGTGTGGCAGAAACTAGGCATAGACCCATGCCTGCCACTGTATACAAGAATAAAGTCCAAATGGGTACATGATCTGGGTAGAAAGATTGATACTATAAACAAATTAGTGGAGCAAGGAATAGTGTATTTATCATATTTATGGAGAATGGAAGAATTTTTGACTAAACAAAAGACAGAAAACATTATGAAGTGCAAAATGGACAATTTTGATTACATTCAACTGAAAAGTTTTTGCACAACCAAACCTAATGCAACCAAGATTACGAGGGAAGTAGAAAACTGGGAAAGAATTTTTGCAACTAGTATCTCTGATAAAGGTCTCATTTCTAAAACATATAGAGAACTGAGTCAAATGTAGAAAAATACAAGTCATTCCCCCAATTGATAAAGGGTCAAAGGATATGAACAGGGAGTTTTCAGAGGAAGAAATTAAAGCTATATAAATAGTCATATGAAAAAATGCTCTAAATCACTATTGATTAGAGATGCAAATCAAAACAACTCTGAGATACCACATCACACCTATCAGATTGACTACCATGACAAAACAGGAAGAAGATAAATGCTGAAGAAGATGTGGGAGAGCTGGAACACTAATTCATTGCTGTTGGAGCTGTGAGTTGATACAACCATTCTGGAGAGCAATCTGAAACTATGCCCAAAGGGCTACAAAAATGTGCACACCCTTTGACCCAGCAATATCACTTTTAGGATGTATCCCCAAGAGATCATAAAAATGGGAAAGGGTGCCACATGTACAAAAATATTTATAGCAGCTCTCTTTATGGTGGCCAAAAACTGGAAATCAAGGGGATGCCCATCAATTAGGGAATGGCTGAATAAACTGTGGTATATGAATGTAATGGAATACTATTGTGCTATAAGTAACTATGAACTTAAGACTTCAGAGAGGCCTGCAAAGACTTATATGAATTGATGCTGAGTGAAAGGAGAAGAACCAGGAGAATTTGGTACACAGTAACAACCACAGTGTGTGAAGAATTTTTCTGATAGTCTTAGTACTTCATTGCAATGCAAGGACTTAAAAAATTCCCAATGGTCTCATAAGGCAAAATGCCTTCCTCATCCAGAAAAAAACTATGGAATTCAATCACAGAATAAAGCAGACCATTTTCTTTTGCATTATGTTTTGTTTTATGATTTCTCCCATTCATTTTAATTCTTCTACGCAACATGACTAAGGTGAAAATGTATTTAATAGGAATGTATGCGTAGAACATATATAAAATTGTATGCCCTCTCAAGGAGGGAGAGAGGAGGTAAGGGGGAAGAAGGGGAGAGAGGGGAAAAAATTCTAATATATATGGAAGTGATTGTAGAATGCTGAAAACAAATAAAATAATAATAAAAAAACCAGACATCTAAAAAAAGAAAAGCCTCAACAAAAAACTCCTTCTGAAAGCAAAAAATGTGTAAAACAGTTAATGTCAAAAAGGAAAATTAGCAGTACTAAAAAAAAAAATCAAAATAATTTTAAAAAATAAGGTGAATCTGAAGAAAAGTCAGATGATAAGCCTTTAATTTAAAAAGCTAAAGAAATCTCCTATACTTAAAATATTAAAGGAGACTAGATTAAAAAAAAAATTTCGGTCGGTGCTAACTTGGAGGAAGTCATAGTGAACAGATTTGCAAAGAGGTTTATTAAAACTGTCCTGCTTTTTCTTTTGTATTACGTTTTGGTTTGTTTTATGATTTCTCCCATTCATTTTAATTCTTCTATGCAAAATGACTAAGGTGAAAACTATTTAATAGGAATGTATGTGTAGAACCTATATAAAATTGTATGTTGTCTTGGGGAAGGAGAGGGAGGGAGGGGGAAAAAAATCTTAAGTTATATGGAAGTGATTGTAGAACACTGAAAGCAAATAAAGTAATAATAAAAAAGTTTCCTAGGACAGTGAGACAGTAAATGACTCATGGTCACATACATAGTATGCAGCAATGACAAGGCTTGAATCCAACCAGGTCTCCTGGGTTTCAATATCTGTCCTTGCACTACAGTAGCATCTGTATGTATCTCATTTCCACATAAGTCTTTGCTTTCTCCCCTAGTAGATCAGAGTCTGTCTTGTCAACAGTATGTGACACAGAGCAGGTGCTTTACTACACGCTTACTGACTGGCTGACTATATTGCTCTGTTGACTGGTCAACAAAATTCTCTTTGCAAAACTTAAAAAACAAACAAGAAAAAACTACTGATTATGAGTTGCTGAAAAAAAGATTTTGTCAAAATGACTATTGAAGAGTTAATTTAATGAGACAGAGATAACTTATAAATGCTGCTGATTTGGTTTGTTCCAATAAATTCAAAGATCTGAAAAACAGAAACAAAAAGAATGTTTTTTCTTTTCTAAATCTTTGTTGTTTAAGTACCGTGTTAATAAGAATTGACTGCTGATGTTGTACCATACGTGTTACGTAAATATTTGAGATCATGTGAAAATTTGTTTAATATGAATGTATAAGTAGAACCTATATCAGATTGCATGCCGTCTTGGGAAGGGGGAGAAAATTTAAAACAAAATTTTATGGAAGTAAATGCTGAAAACTAAAAATAAAGTAATTCTATAAAAAAAATGAGTTCACCCTTTTAAATTGCATTTCTATGCAATTTTATTAGATGAAATTTTTTCATGTCAATGAATGTTTCCTGCTTTTTTTATAGTTGTATATTTTGTACATTTTGGATTTCTTTATATAAGGTAATGGACTTTTAAAAGATTGTTGTAGCTTTTAGTCTGCTTAATATTAGTAGTTTGATAACGAAATATGTTTAATAATCAAGTAGAATAAAATCTACTTTAACTCTTGGCACTCTATACATGCAGAATTTAGGTCACTGCAGTATTGCTGAGAGGAAGATGACTGACAAGTGACAAATAGAACTGAAGCAATAAGAATAAGGACATCGTCAATCTTTTCAATAACCTAAGAGAGATCCTAGAGAAAGAGTCTTATAGGAAGTTTTAGGAAAGAAATTATAACATCAATTAAGAACAAAAGAATTGCTCTGGCATAGAGTAATTAGATAAGATTAATCGTATGCTCAGCCAGCATAACTGGTAATTTCTCCAGTTCCATTAAGCTCCATGTGAACAAAAGCAAAGGTAAACAGAGTAATCTTGGGACGGAGATTGGCAAGTATTATATTAATGAGTCTACAATATTTTTAAAGACTATGCAAGATGCTGGTCGCAAAAATACAAAGTCTTTTTTTTTACTCTCAAGGAACTTAAAATTTTACTGCATCAAGTGTGTGGTTAAAAAAAAAAGCAGAGGCAGTGAGTTTAGACTACTCTTTTGAGAAATCTGATGCTGAAATGAAACCTATCATTCATGGGAGTGACAAGGTCACAGTAAATGTGTTTTGGATGTTTTTGTTTTTTAAAGTCTGCAGGCCACACACATATTTGTAAGCAGATTTAAAAAGTCAGTGTCCAGAAAATGGATAGACAAACCAAAATGGAAGAGAGACAACTGTTTAGAATAAAGTCTTCTAATAAACAGGAAAAGGCTGGCTCAAGAACACAGAAAAAGACATCGATTCAACTGAGAGAACTGAAAAGTAAAGGACAAGGCATCTTAGATGGAGAGAAGTTTAAAAAAACTATCATCAAATGATCTCTTGATAAAGCTGGAGGCAATATAATATCTTCATAATGAGTTTTCAGGGCTTGAGAAGAATGCACAAGACAAAGAATACTTGTTATGAGAAATTCAATGGAAACAAATGAATTAAAAGACTACCAGAGAGCAATAAAGGGTCTATTGAGGATAATTAAAATAATATATAAAAAGAATATATCAGCATTGTTTTGTGACTTTCTCTAGTAAGACTTTTTAAAGATAAAAGAGAAAGAAAAAACAAAGTACATGGTGGAACAGGTTTACACACACCTGGAAAAGTGCAAGATAGGTACAAAAGTAGATTAGATATTTTAATCCAGAAAGCTGGGAAAGTGTTGCAGAGAGTGGGAAAGAGAGAAGGAATGGAATAAACAAAGTAATACAGAATAGCACATTCCGAAATAACTTGTATAAAATATGGTGCACAATTTAAGAAACATGAAAAAAAGACTATATAATTCTTCTATAGAATAAGAAACCTTAAGTGATATAGAATTACAATATATAGTTCAATGAGAATTTTGCGATGAGGACAAAAATTTTCAGAGATTATGGAGGGGAAGCATTCCTCACAACATCTAAGTAAATGATTCTGGTTTTTTTAATTAAAAAAATTTTTTTTCCAATTACATGCAAATTTTTTTTTTAACATTTGGTATTTGAAATTCTGAGTTCCAAATTCTTTCCCTCCCATTCACTTCTCTCCCCTCACTGAGAAGGCAAGCAATCTGATATAGGTTATACATGTATAGTCACTACTCTGGGTTTCGTGAAGTTTAAAAAGCTAGGAGAAAAAGACTAGAGAAGGTATTACTGTTGTCTAATCAAATAGAATTGCAGGAAGAGTTCTAAATATTGTATTAACAAGGAAAACGTGCTTTCAGAAACGTCTTCATACAAAAAACTCACAATTCTCCTTTCTGATTTAAAAAAAAAAAAATCACAAATTCCTTTCACTCTTCACTACCTTTTGCCGTTGCATCATATTAAGCAAATCTCCAAAGGGTGATTCTTCAGGATTATCAAAGGCAAGCAAAGCCAAAGTGCGTTCCATTTCTGTCAGACATTCTCTACTTTCTTCTCCTTGTTCAGCCAACTGTGTCTGTGCAAATTCCAGTGCTGCTTCTGTTTCACGCTGCCGGATCAGTTCAATTAAATGTTGTTGCTATACAAAGAAGGTTAAAAAAAATCAGAGACAATATCCAGTAGTGATGTATTTTTTATTAAATTTTTAGATAATGGCCTAAAATTGTGCACTTTTGAGTACTGCTGAGTTTATCCTTTGACAAAAATTTCTTTAAAAAAAAAAATCTGAAAAAGCACCTGAAAATTACATTTAAAAACTACATCATCAGCAGGGAATTATCCACCCCCCCCAAAAAAAGATTTTAGAAGTCACAAGTTACTTCTTATATACAATTTTACATAATGTCAGCAACTCTCACTAATTATCTTCAAGTTCAAGATGTTCTCTCTTTAAACTTACCTGTAAATGAAAATAAAGATACCGATTTGTGTCTAAGAGCTCTGGATGTAGGCTATTTATCAATGCAATAGCTTCCTGAATCTGACCTTTCAATATCATCTCCCGGATTTTGATTCGTTCATCTAGTGTTTCTAGATCAACACTGGGTTCAATTCCAGATTCCATCCGAAACTTTTCTGCAGCTTCTTTAAACCCTTCTGAAATAGAAAAATATGTCTATTACTAAGTTAATTTAAATTAATATCATAAGGAACTTTATCCTTGGAGACTCTTTTACCTTGACTAAATTCTCTAACATCAACCAGATACTTAATACAAAACTTTCATTTGTTTTACTTCACAAGAATAATTTGCTTCCCCATAGCTACTCCCCCTCCATTCCTCAAAAAATTTCTATGAAAGCAATTTGGAATTATTCTAGAAGTGACAAAAATGGCCAAACTCTATGACCCAGGGATGGCACTGTTAAGCCAAAGACAGAAAGAAAGATCACACAGAAACCAAAATATTCAAAGCACTAATTCTGTAGGAACAAAGAATAGGGGTAGATTACTACTGAATAGGGAATGGCTAAACAAATTATGTTACATAAATATGATGGACTACTTTTGTTATAAGAACTGACAAATATGAAGAATTCACAGAACCATGAGGAAAACTTAGGTAAAATGAAGAACTTGGAAAGCAAAATACAACTATAACAATGTAAATAGAACAACAAAAAGACCCATGTTCAATTATAATCACCCCAAAACATGGGACCTTGAATAACAGAAAAAAAAATTGCACCTCCTTCCTTTCTTTGCAAAGATTTGGAACTATGAGTGTGGAATCTTTTAAATATTGTTAGACTTGGCTGATATTTTATTCCTTTTTGCTGAACTTTGCCCCACCCCTTTTTATTTTGTTACAAAGGATAGCTAACCAAATTGGGAAGGCAGAGGGAAGGGGTGAGAGGATGGGGGAGATATATTCAAAAATTACTGCCATATAAAACAAAAGCTGTCAACAAAACATTTTTTACAAGAAAAAATAAAAAGTTCTTCTCACGGTCACAAACCCCATGACCTTCAAGAAGCCCAACATCATATCTAAAGAATCATAAAGGTGGAAGAAATCTTAACGATCTAGTCCTATCTCTAATTTTTACAGGCTAGCACAATCCTGAGCAGTTAAGTGTCTTTCCCAAAGCCACATTGTCTTAATAACCAGAGATTTCACAGTATGTAAATGACACACATATGCTTTGCTGTACGCTACCTCAAAAAAAAAAAATCTTGGTTCATCGGCAAATATTGAGAGAAGCCGCAGATCTGGTTTCAAGTGATTAACACAAACTGGTTAAGTTATAGAAGTGTTTGCTACCTCTTGTACAAGTTTTGCAGGAGTCATAAACAGGGGTGTTATTATCTGCTAACACCCCTATTTCTCAACATGATTCAACAAATCATTATGGAATTAAAAGCCAATTTCATTTTTCTTCTCTTTACTGTATTGGATATTTTCAGGAAAAAAGTCTAATTTAACAGACCAGAAAAAGTAAGAGGCATGCAGTATGTTTAATTTCTACATTAACGACATCTTTAAAAAACAAAATATGGCAGAACAAGCTCAATGCAAACCTGGAAAGAATGTGGGAAATATTCTTCAGACAGTTATCATATTAGGTTTTATGACATGCTTCATCATAAGACTGACCTACTGATCATATCAAATCATAGACTGCCAACAAGACACAAAAAAGTAGGGACCTATACTGGTACTATACCATCAAAATCACTAGTTTTTTAAAATACTGCTTTTTATGCTTATTTCTACGTAATCATACTGCATCAGTGACGAAGAAAAGGTATTTTGAATGCTGTTCCAAAATCAAGATTGTACACTTTTAGCATTGCACATCTGCAGTTACTATGTATTTATTTCCTGGGTATATGTCCCCATTCCCGCCCCCCCACCCCCTTTGTCAAATACAATATAAGCAGTGTGAGATAAACTGTTTCATTTTAGTCTTTTCACTCCCAGTGCCTACCACATAATTGATGCTTAGTAAGTACTTGCTGAACTGAAATGTTTCTCTATTCAATTTCTAAAGTGTAATCACACAATGAGTGTCATATTTTAAAAATACAATTAACATCAGGATCCATGAGAACTTGGGAAAATTGCAAAAATCAGGGAAAGTTTTTTAAGAATGAAACAGATTTGAATCATTTTAGGGGAAATATGTTTTCTCTCTGTGTGATAAGTATGGACTCTTGAAAATGTTAAGTAACCATTATAAAATTAAAAAATAAATAAATAAATCAGTATGCTAGTCTGCCCTTGCTCAGAGAACTGAACTGGGGACAAGAATAAATGGCTTTCAAATAAGGAAGTGATTACAAGTAGCATCTGGCATAAAATCAATTTGATTTTTTCTACAGCTTTGATTTCATCTACATATAGAAACTCTAGATTGCCTATACTGAGGCAACCAGTCTGTTACCTATAGGCTTAGAAAGCAAAAATAAGGCACAGAGAGGTTAGGTGACTTATCCATGAGAAGACCAGTAGTATCTGTCTGAAGCAGGTCCTACTAAATCCAAAGCTGACCACCTTTCCATATGGATGCTTCCCATTTACACAGAATCATAATAAAAACCTAAAATTTCACTACTAAGTGATAAAGTTCTGCTTTTGTATTAAAAAAAACAAAGAATTTTCAAGAATTTATGAAATGTTATTCTCCAAATTACCTGTAACAAGATAGTTCATAATAAGGCGGTTCATATCAGCTCTCTGTATATGTAAGTTATTGAGTTTTTCCATCCACTCATCTTTAGTGATTTCATCGGGTTTTTCTGCGTAACTCATTCTGAACTATTTCTAAAAGTAAAAAAAAAAAAATTAAATTAAAAAATTTGGTCATGAGTAATATGTATAAACTGTTTTTTTTAAAGTGTAATCTCACACACATAGAAATAACATTATTTATTTACAGTCAGATTAATGAAAGCTCTTATTAAAAACAAATGTTAATTCTCTTGGTGAAAACTGTAAGTACCCCAAGTTTATGACCTTTATTGTACAGGAGGAAATTTTTTAAAATTTCTGAAATTTATTCTACTTTCTTCAGTGTTATGCAACAGTAATAGTTAAACACAAAAGGACTAAATTAGGATCTAAAAATTTATAAATTCAAACTGGATTTTTCCAAATATTTTGTAACTGCAGTATTTTTTTACATTTTAAACACCAATTTGCATACTTAGATGCCTGGGAATTTTTACATCAAAGACTCTTTTAAAAAATATTTTAAAATATAAGTTCCATTTTCCAGAGATCCAAGATCAACGTTTTAAAATTAAAACATTAAATTGCTATTAAGGTAACCATAATTTATGAGTAAAGATTGCATTTGAAACTTAACTATTATCTATCTCTATTCTGAACAAAGAGCTTCCAGTAGAGACACCATCTGAATTGTAACTACTGTACAACATAACTTTCCCACAAAAAAATATTCAAATCACACCTAAACATTTCCCAACTACCTTAAGAGTTGTCCAACCAAAGGCATTATCACTAATAAAAGCAACTACAAGAATCACAAACTCAATTTTGAACCAAAAACTTAAAGCTCAACTAGCTGGTACAAAAGTGGTGAAGAACAAATAATTTCCTGGCCACCTTTCCTTGGCAATATTGACCTATCATCTTCTAACTAAGTTAAGTGCCTACACGTCCTGTCAATCTACGAGACAATGGGCTTCTTAAGGGGTAAGCAGACAGTTTTACCTAAACTCTGCATGTATTTCCTCCAAGCAGTGTTTCTGATATAACATTTTAAAACCCATTACAAAGCTTTCCTCACAACACCTCTAAGTACAATTCTCAACGTTCCCATTTTACAGATGAAGAAACTAAGGTTTAGTCACTAATCAAGACCAGACAGTAAAATCGCACAGGAGCATAGATTTAGAGCTAGAAAGGATCTAAGGGGCATCTAATCAAACTCCTCCCACCAAGAAACTAAGGAGGAAACTGACTTGCCCAAGGTCATATAGCTACAAAGTTGCAGACCCAAGACGCTAACCCAGGTCCTTCGACTCCAAATCCAGAAAATTCAAGTCTCCTGCGTCTTCTATCGCAGTTTTTTACACCAATAGCCTACGCCACCTTGTCAAAGATAAAGAATAAAAACGGGGATTCTCCCACCCGCTCTGGACTGGGTTTTTCCCCACCGTAAGTATCAACACACAGGACACAGGAGGCTGCCTTACTTCGCTCCAGAGGCGCCTCCACGACAAGCAGACTTCCTACCAGCAGGCGCCACTACCTTCGCAGCCATCGAGACCAAGCAGGATCTGAGCGCAGCCGATAAGACTGCCCGGCCCGCCCGCTGCCGCTTCTCTTCGCCGCCCTCCTTCCTCCTCCTTCTTTCCATTTCAACTGCAAGGCCGAGGCCCCGCCAGGCCCAGACCAGGAGCTCTCCCGAGATCAAAACAAATTGCGTCCCTCAGCCCCGGCCCCGCCCACCGCGGAGAGGAGCGTCGGACTCTGGGAGCTCGAGGGCGGGAGGGACGGAGGGAGGCTGAAAGGAGGCCACCCTAGGGCCCGGCTTCCTGGGCCTCCCGCGGCCCCCTCCCCGCCGACGCCATCTTACCGTGAGGATCCCGCCTCCTTGGCTGCGCGGTTTCGGCAACGGCCCCTTCTCCGAGGCCGATTCTAGGGAGGGGGTCGGGGAAGGGGGAGGGGGAGAGAGGTGGCGGCACAAGCGCCCGAGGAGAAGGAGGCGGAGGCCGCAAAGGAGGGAAGATGGGCCACCCGCCCCCTCCCGCTCAACGATCTCTCGCGAGAGTTCCTAATTGACAGCCAATAAAAACTTCCCGTGAAGGGATGGGGGCGGGAAGGACACCGGAAAGGCAAAATCGTCGCTTCCGCCTTTACGTAGAAACTTTTTCTTTCTGCCCTATTTCCAACTCTCTGCCAGCATTTCCCTGGAGGATCTATGGGAAGGGACGAGAGCCAATCAGAGGACATCTCCAGAGGCCAAAACGGACGCTTTAGGTGAGCGTCGCGTAGTGATTGCGTCATTCAGTGGGCTGAGTGAGGGACATCCTGGGGCCGCTAACTCCTCCCACTGGCTGTTAGTGTAATTGTTGGTTCAGATCTCGGAGCTGGCGAGGAAGTTGGATTTGGGTTTGTGGCACAAAATGTTGAGCCGAGGAGCAAGTGGGAAACCAGCGAATGTGGATGAATATCCCACAGGTCTGCTCAGCCCAAGAACGGGACGTGGGTAGTAGGGCTGTGTTAAGGATCAGTGCGGCCTTCTTTAGGGTTCCGTCCAGACTGGTCAATAACTGGATTACCACCGAGTGGACAATCATTTCCTCCCCTCCTCGCCCTCCCCCCGCTTTTGTTTGGCGGGGAAGGTGGGAGAAGGGTAGTTTCGTTTTTCTTCCAGCTCACGAATTGGTTCAACTCTTGGACAGAAGCTTCCTTCAAATTCTGTTTAAACACCGATGCGAGGTCTAGTCTAACCTTCCCCTCCCTCTCCTCCTTCCCTCCCAAGTAGTTAGTTATCTACTTAAAACTTTAATCTCTCAGCCCCCCCCACGCTCCCATCCCTCCAGAGAGAACATCTGGATGGTTGGATCTGATGTTTCTTTTTGTCTTCTGTTAGAACACTTGGCTCTTAAATACTCAAATAGCTCTGTTAACCCATTGGCTGAGAATTTCCTTCCAGTAATATGGATTGAAATGCATTCGTGTCTGTCCACCCACAAGACTTCCAGAGGTAGTTGTTGGAGACCCTCCTACCATTCTCGCTTCTGAAAATAGGAGGGTACCAATGGAACACTGATTGTCCATGTGTCCTTAGCTCTTTCTTACCATGTAACTAACCTGTTTTTCTGCAGTACGATTCCTTGATATCATTTTTTACTCTAGAATTAATTTAGAGTTTCACCTTCCTCTCACACCATCCAACCAGACTGTCCTAGTTACTGGTCCCAAGGACATTCCCATCTCCTGCCTTTGCATTGGCAGCCCCCCAAGCCTGGGACTCACTTCTTACATCCCCTTTCTGCAGTTTAGAATCTCTAAGCTTTTATCAAAGCTCACCACATCTAATACCTCTGTGCAGCTTTTCCTGATCAATCCAGCTACCATTTTGCATGCCTGCATTGGATTCCCCCTGTCCCATTTTTCTTTGTCTTTGTATCCCCAGCACTGAATCAAAAATATGGTAGGAGCTTAATATTTTATTGATTCATAGAGAATATATAACTTAGATGTCATTCTTGACTACTCACTTCCACTCACTCCATACCCAATCTATTGCCAAGGACTGTCAATTTTACCTTTGCAACTTCTCTCATATATGCCCCCTTCTCTCCTAAACTGCCACCACCACCCTGCTACTGGCCCTCATCTCCTCAGGCCTGGCCTATTGCAATAGCCTGTTAATGGGTCTGCCTGACACAGCTTTTTTCCCCTCCAGTTCATGCTCCATTCAGCTGCCAAAATGATTTTCCTAAAGCACAGGTCCAACCAAGTCACACATATGGCGTTTTAAAAAGTTTGAGAGATATAATTTCTGAGTAATTTAATCATTTTGTTAATAATGTCAGCATATTTATTAATAAGAGGGTAGTCATTTGGCCCCCTCTCTTAGACCAAAGACCACTTATGGTGGTGGATTCACAGCTTATATGCTCTTAGAAAAGTAAGTGTTCCAGACTGAGGCAGTAAATTCTGATTGATTAACAATTAATGAGAAAATGAGTATTACAATGAGGATCTTAGGGGTACATGACTTGGTTCACCCAAATCTTGGTCAAAGAGACTTATCAATTTCCATATCACCTGTCTGACAAAAGGAGAATCAACACTTTCCCAGACCTGTCTGAGTAAAAACAATAAGCAGGAATTTATTAACCTAAACTTGCAGTTTCTTTTACTGTCTGATTAGATCTTGACCTGGGTAAATCTTTGAGAGAGAAATTGCCACACTGGTTACTTTCTGGATGAGGAAGTAGAAAGGGGAAAAAACCTTGGTTCTGATTGAATAACTAATTATTAATGCAAGAGAGAAATAAATTATTTCTCCCACACATCTCTCCCTACCCCCAACTCAATAAATTCTAATAGTTCCCAATCCCTTCAAAATCAAATACAAAATTCTCTGGCATTCAAAGCCATTCATAACCTAACTACTCCCCCACCTTTCCATCCACGCAATAAATAAAATAATTGTTTATGGTCTCTTCTTTATGTTTTTTAAATGCTCTAATCTCTTTTTTCCTCTTCTTAAATCACATCTTCACTTGACTTTACATTCATCCTTCCCCTATTAAAAACAACTTTTTGACAAATAAGCATACTCAAATGAAACAATGCCACATAATGGCCCTGTTTAAAAATACATATTTCATTATGCATCTAGAGTCTATCATCTCTGTCCAGCATTGGACACCATGCTTTATCTTCTGACTTCTGTAGTCATGGTTGGTATTTGAATTGATCAGAGAGTTCTTAAGGCTCATAAATTTTTCCTTTTTGATATGTTTACTGTATAATTGTTCTGCCAATAGATATCCTTCATCCAATTAGTCTGTCTTATGTGAATGGACAATCCAAACTCCTTCAAGTGATTACAGAGCTTTTCCAAGCAGCACTTCAATGTTCTGGTTCTTGATGCAGATCATCATGAGGCCATCTACAAATAGGAGTATCTGGAAAACCTCATCTTCCATCAGGGATCCTTTGGCCTATACCTTGCCCTGGATTTCCTCCATCGTAACAAATACCTTTGACAAATTTATATCTTTTTATACCTCTTCTAATGTTTATCATTATAGAGTCATTGAATAGAGTGTTTTCTACTGTCATATATTCAAGGAATTTTAAATGGTTTTAAAGTCCAGATTCAGACACTGACTAGTTTTTCCTGGGAAAGACACTTGAGTTGCCTTACAGCACCTACCTCAAAAGATTGTTTTGAGAGTCAAATAATGTTTGTAAAAATAAAAAAAATTAGTACAGTGCTTGGCACATGGTTGGTTGGTTGGTTGGTTGGTGTCCTTTAAACCCTTTAAATGGTTTTGATAGGAGATAATTTCTAAGAGAGCACATAAGATGACATTTTGTCTTATGAAATCAAATTTTTTTAAGCATAATATAAACAAGTTTAAGTTGTGCAAATAAGCACAATGGCAACTTATCTTTGCTACATCATTGAGTTAATTATGAAGTGGCAAAGATGTGGTCCATTAATGAATATTACTTTTGAAAGCCCTATATTCCTCCCCAGGACCCTCATGAAAGATACCCTCAATTCATGTGCAGATGATTTTCATAAAGATTTCCTAATAGATAGGAGAGTGATAAGTTCGTAATTATTGATGTTATCTCAATTATGAACCTTTCCCCTTCCCCTTTTTTTTATTAATAAGGTCTGAGACTTAATTCTATGCTTTTTGTATCTTTCCCTCCTTCAGATATCTGGTAAATTGATCCCTATAATCAAAATAACTATTTGTACAAAACTATTCATAGCAGTACTAGAAACAAATTTAAGTGGACATCGTTTGAGGAAGGATATTGATTATGGAACAAGAATGTAATGAGATATTATTGAACCATAAGAATCAGTACATAGGGTCTCTTTTCACTCTGAATATATAATTGTGAATATGAAGAATTCAGAGGAACGTATGAAGTTATGTAAAGTGATGCAAAGTGAAGAAAGGACAACCAAAAAATAGTAAACATTGACAGCTGTGTAATTAAAGACAAGGAAATAATGACAGTCACATTTACACAAATATTCAAAAAGGATCATGAAAACAAAGCCTGTAACTGCCACTGTGTTAAAATATATATCTTTTGGGTGGGGGAATAGGAATCAAATATCTAATTTACACATATCATTTCTTGCAGTTTTTTAAAACGGAAAAACCAAACAGGTGAGATCACAGAGCCAGGCCCTAGAGTATTTGAATTTTTTTTGTTCTTTTGTTGTTGTTTTAATATTTGAATACTTGAGGTGATCAGGGAAAGTTTCAATAAAATTTAAAAAACAATAGCTCTTATTTCCACAATACTTTAAGGATTACAACATGCATTCCTCACAACAGTTCTGAGATAAGTTGCACAAATATTATTGGCCCCTGTTTTCACTCATAAGGTTATAGGAGTATATATAATATGTACAAATAGCTATATACCACACACATATATATATATATATACACACACACACATACATACACACACACACACACACACACACACACACACACACACATATAGTAAGTGATAAATGCACTGGAGAAGTACAAACAGTGGTCTTTGAGGTTTGAGGAGAAGATTGTCACCAGGGGGCATCACGGTAAATAAGTGCAATCTTCAGAGTGAAGAGAAAAAAATCCTCAGTGCCAGTATCATAAATGATCATAGATATAGAGTGGGAAAGGATCTCAGAAGTCATCTAGTTCAGGGGTGGGAAACCTGTGGCCTGTAAGGCCACAATGTGGCCCTCTAGGTTTTCAAGTGCTGCCCTTTGAATCCAAACTTCACAGAACAAATCCTTGTAATAAGAGGATTTGTAATGTAAAACTTGGATTCAGGCAAAAGGCCATACTTGAGGACTTAGAGGACCACATGTCCTCTAAGGTTCCCCACCCCTGACTAGTTCAACCTCCTTAATTTCTTGATGAAGAAACAAACTCAGAGAAAGAAGTAACATTCTCAAAGTCACACAGGTAGTAAATGGTAGATCAAGCATTTGAGCCTGTTGACTTCACTTTCAAAAGGAGCACACTGTTGGACCATATAACCTCTCACGTCAGAGGACCTGAATTTAAAGTTTAGGTCTGCCTCTTACTATCAGTGTGATTTTGAACAAGTCATTTCCCCTCTCTGGAATTCAGCATCTTCATTTATAGAATGAAAGGACTGGACTAGAAAGTCTGTAAAGGCATTCATCTCTAAATCCTAAGAACCTACGAATTCCTGGATAATGGTAACAGGCAATTTTTCAAGAAGAAAGTTGTATTTCAGGTGAGCTTTGAGCATATGTTGCTTGTCATCAAGCCAAAGGCAGAATAGCCCAGACATAACAGACCAATATAATAAATTAATTCATTGAGATACATATAGCTGATGCTTGGAGACAAAGCTTTAATCTATAGAAATTACTCCCATTATTGGGATTTCTGGGTTCAGCAAAAGGAAGATGTTCCAAAGCCACAGTATCAGAAATTTAGAGCTAGAAGGGACTTTAAAGGCTCTATAATATGATCCAATCCCCCCTCATTTTACATATAGTTCATGTGAACCCCAGGTTAGCCTTATTCCAATATTCCATTCTCACACATGACTCTCCTGATATTGTAGACACTGTCACTAGCTGATGTGGAATACCATTTAGGGCACAGGTGAGAAGAGGGATTGAATGGTTTCCATTCTGAGGGTACAAATTTTGGATACTGATATGAACATGGGGAGTTTCAACATCTTCTACCAGGATAGAGATTCTATGACTTTGAGACCACATATGGTCTTCTAGCTCCTTGGGTATGGCCTTTTGACTGACTCCCAAGTTTTACAAAACAAATCCTTTTATTAAGGGGATTTGTTCTGGGAAGTTTGGATTCAGTCAAAGGGCTGCATTTGAGAACCTAGAGGGCCACATGTGACCTGGAGGTCACAGGTTCCCCACCCCTGCATCTAGACCCTTCAAAGGAGGAAATCTCTGATTTAGAAATGCTTGGATTTAAAATATTGATAAATTAATATTTTTTTGGTAAGTAATGGCTAAAACTCAGGAGTACAGTATTATTCTGACCTTTATTGCAATCCACTGCAAATAATCTCCTACAAATCTACGGTTTCCCTACCTCTATTCTCCTTTCTAATACGTTCTTTAATTATCCTAAACTATAAAATAATTTTCCCTATTGCCTTTCTCAGAAACTTTCTCTAGCTCCTCACTACCTATAGGATAAAACACAAAAGCACTGGCTTTTACAAAACATAAAAGCTTGGCCTTTAAAGCCCTCAACCATCTGGCATTAGTCTTTATCCCTCTAAGCTAGTTAAATTGCCATACTAGATGTTCCAACTTTTCATACTGTTCCCATTCAAGTACATTACTTGAAGGAACATACCTCCTCTAAATCTCTTGTTGAAATCCTTTCCTTCCTCTATGGAGGAGCTACCTCTCATCTTCTCCATGAAAAATAATCTACCCCCAGCTGAAAGCAGTCTCTCCTCAAATTTCTTTTTGCTGGTTTGCCTTTACCTTTTCTTTGTAACACACTTTACCTTTCACTATATTTATTTTGGTATACATGTCTCATATACAGAAATTGGTACCAAGATAGGAGTTCTTGTCATTTTGGATCCAGAAAAAAAATTCAGTTTCTTACACGTGAATGAAAATTAGGTTTGACCCTTGAAGGGATTAAGTGCAGAAATTGTTTCTATAGGTTTTCTTGGCTTCCTTTACAAAAATGTTTTATTGATGCTTTCTAAAAAACAGGGCACTTCCCAACGACTCCCAAATTCTCCCTCTCTGTCAAAAAGAATCTTTTCAAAACAAAATATATCTAAGCAAAGTAACCGAACATATGTGTCATATCTGGCAAAGTATACCTAAATTTTGCAGCTGTAGTTCACCTCTGCTTAGAGAGAGACAGAGAGACCTAATCATCCAAAATTACTGTATTAGGGTTCGAATGTTTTTCAGTGTTTTCTCCACATTATTGTAATCATGGTCTAATAGATTGTTCTCTTCGCTCTACTTATTTCTCTCTACATCTGTGCATGCAAGTCTTTGCAGATTTCTCATATTCCTTTTTAATAGTAATATATGAATATTCCCCATTATCCCAAATACCACAGTCTTTTCAGTTAGCAAGTATTGCAAAGTTTCCCTTCCCCCACAGTTCCTGTCTTCTGAATTCCAGTCAACAAAAGTGGACTTTACTCATATCCAAGTACACAGTCCAGGTTCACTGACTAATAAATGAACCGGGGATCATTTCCCTAAATCCCACATAATTCTAGTGCCCTTCTTGATTATTTCTATTTGTCACATATAGATGTGTGTATGTCCTTTTCTGCAAGGTGTCTCCCCCACTAGACACTGATTTTTTTAGGGCAGTGACTGTCTTTAATCTTTTGAGGCTGGTGACTTTTCACAGCCCTGCCTCACTTCAGTCCAATTTACTTGCCAGTCATGGGATCACCTTCCTGGTGTCATGGTCCTCGTTGAGAAGGATGGGCAAACAACAACAGCAATCCCACTCTCCACTGGGACTCTTCCAAACCTTTTCACACTTCCTCAGACTCAGTTACTGATCTTTTCATTGTCATATCCAATGGATTTTTCCCAAACCTCACTCTTCTTGACCTCTGCAGCCTTTACTATTGTTAAACATTCTCTTCTAGATATTCTCCTCGCTCTAGATCTTTGTATACCCAGTGCTAGCACAGTCCTAGCACAGTCCTTACAACATAATGGACTCTAATTAAGTACTTATGGGATAAGTGAATAAAACTCAGAGTCTGGAGTCAGGAAGACTCCAGATTTGACCTCAGACATTTACTAGCAGTGTGATCCTAGGCAACTCATTTAACTCTAAATTTGCCTCAGTTTCCTCATCTGTAAAATGAGCTGGAGAAGGAAATAATAAATTACTTCAGTATTTTTGTCAGGAAAACCCCAAATGGGGAGCTGAACCAAGATAGTGGAGTAACAGCACAGTTTTCTAGAATGCTGTCCCCAACCCCAGCCAGTCCAGCGTGGGCCACACCAGCACAGATGGGACCTGAGTAGACCTCAGGTGAACTGAATCTTGGGCACCTGTGGCAGTTTCTAGACTTCATGATCCCAAAACACTGGGGACAAATTGGAGAGCCAGTAGAAAAAGCCTGTGGGACCAGTGTGGGAGAGTATAATGGTCTGGCCCCAGCCCAGGGTGGTGGAGGGGGAAGGGGATGGAGGAACCCATAGTAGCCACAGGGGCAGCAAATTCCAGAGCTCCCAGGTCAAGGAGAAAATATTGCAAGCAACCAGAAAGAAACAATTCGAGTATTGTGGAAATAGAATCAGGATAACACAGGATATGGCAGCTTCTACATTAAGGGATCAAAGGGCTTGGAATATGATATTCCAGAAGTCAAAGGAACTAGGGTTAAAACCAAGAATCATCTACCCAGCAAAACTGAGTGTAATACTTCAGGGGAAAGAATGGTCATTCAATGAAATATAGGACTTTCAAGTATTGTTGATGAAAGGACCAGAGCTGAATAGAAAATCTGACTTTCAAACACAAGAATCAAAAGAAGCATGAAAAGGTAAACAGGAAAGAGAAATCATAAGGGACTGACTAAAGCTGAACTGTATACATTCCTACATGGATAGATAATATTTGTAACTCTTGAAACTTTTCTCAGAATTTGCGTTGTTGGAGGGATTATATCCATATAGATAGCAGGCACAGGGTGAGTTGAATAGGAAGGAATGATATCTAAAAAAGATAAAATTAAGGGGTGAGAGAGGAATATACTGGGAGGAAAAAGGAATAAATAGAATGGGGCAAATTATCTCACATAAAAGGGGCAAGAAAAAGCTTTTTCAATGGAAGGGAAGAGTTGAGAGGTAAGAGGGAAAAAGTGAGCCTTTCATCACATTTTCCTCAAGGAGGGAATAATATGCACACTCAATTTGTTATGAAAATTTACCTTACATTTCAGGAAAGTAGGGGAGAAGAGGATGAGATGGGGAGGGAATCATAGAAGGGAGAGCAAATGGGAGGAGGGAGTAATTAGAAGTAAACACTTTTGAGGAGGGCCGGGGCCAAAAGGAAATAGAAGAAATGGGCAGGATAGGATGGAGGGAAATATTGTTAGTCTTTCACAGAATGACTTTTATGGAAGTCTTTTGCATAACTACACGTATAACGTATATTGAATTGCTTGCCTTCTCAGTGGGGATGGATGGGGAGAGAAGTTGGAATTCAAAGTTTTAAAAACATGTTAAAAATTGTTTTTACATGCAACTGGGAAATAATAAATACAGGTAGTGGGGAATAGAAATCTATCTTGCCCTACAAGAAAATAGAGGGGATGGGGTTAAGAGAAGGGAAGGGTGTGACAGAAGGGAGGGCAGATTGGGGGAAGGGACAATCAGAATGCACGGAGGGGAGGGATGGGGGAAATGTGGAACTTAAAATCTTGTGGAATTGTATGTTGAAAACTAAAATAAATATTTAAGAAAAAGAAAACAAGCATCAAGCGTTTATTGACTGCCTGCCTGTCTAAATATTATCCAATTTGATTAGATAAGGCTTCAGAAATCATACTTTAATAGCACAGTTTATGGCATGGACCGCCAACTCTCTCCTGGCCATTTGATTGGTCTTCTTCAATCTTCCTCATTCACAGTCAATTAGGGTCTCATTTTATTTTGGCCGAGTGGGGCGATGAAGCCACGCCCACAAGATGACGTTTCCCGGAAAGGCGTCTTCCGAGGGGAGGAGCCGCCCCTTCTGCTTCCGCCGTTTCTGCTTCCGCCGCCGCAGCCCCTTCGGCCTCGGCTGCCGCTGAGCTCACTGCGCCGTAGACTTGGGCGAAGGAGAAGCCTTTCCAGTGCAATACCTGAAGGCACATTGCAGGTAAAAAGCTGTGCTCCCCAGAAGGACCGCAGGGACAATTGTAAACGTTTTAACCCCTCCCCCACCAAAAACCCCTTTATTTTAAACGGTCGGTGGTGGAGGAAAGGAAGGAGACGCAAAGAAAGAAGGTTTGGTTGTGAAGTCATGGAGGAGCCTTCCCTTGGGTTGGCGCTCGGCCGGGCAGGCGCCTCGGGCTGGGAGTCAGCCACCCAGTCTGCAGAGGCCCTTCCCTCGGCTTTTCAGAGCTTATTTTAAGGGGGGAGAGGGGCGAGGGGAAAGGAGAGGAAGCGGTCATCATCATTTCGCAAAAAGGATCATTGGGCTGGTCTTGAGTAAAAGATGAAGTTCAATTTTGACCTTTCCTGTCTTTCAGAACTAATACAAATGGGAAAAGAGCTACTTTTAGAATTTGACGTATCCCGTGATTGGGGGTTTGGGTCGGGGGAAGATTTTATGGAAACATTAGCCCATGATGTTTGTATAGCCGTACTAAAAGCCCCAAAATTAAACCTGTATTTTCCCGACTTCCTGAGATGCTGGCAATTAAAGAAAAATAAAATAGGCATTTTGTTGCCTAGTTCATCTGTTGTTTTTTTTTTTTGTTTTTGCTAATGGTATTTTTTCTTATGGAATCTGCATACCACCTTTGACATTACAGTGGTTTCTGTAAAAGGCTTTTTTTAAAAGAACAATTGGACTTTTTATAAGGCTAATGTTCTACTGCTACTTTAAAATTTTGCTAATTATCTTATTCATTTCGTTTAAAAGAATCTCTGGATAAAGTACCCTTCTTACATGGACACAGTGTATGTAATAAATGTACACATCTTTCAGATGCCACTACAGAAAACCTGAAGTCTCCTTTTCTGGGTTTTCCAACCTCCTTTGCCACACACAATCCTGCTGACTACATTTTTAAGGTCCCTCACCTTATAGACGTTTGCATGGCGTGTATCTAATCTGTGCATATTTAACATGGATATGTATAGTAAAATTATTGATAAAAAGTGGCTTAACAAGCTTTAAAATGTATTGATACTCTGGGAACCACCCATTTAGACCGTCTTTGTTTTGTTGTGTACTTTTATAAAATTTGTGCTGATGCCTAGCATCTCTTTGGTTCTTAAAACTAAACTAACAATAGCCATTACCTGTGGCTTTGTAATTTTCTGAGACCTTTCTGTCGGGGTAAGGAGAGGTATGGGAGAGGTGAATTGTAGCTAGCCATACTACTGGTGGAAGGAGTAAAAAAATCTGGAAGAAACTGGAACCTGGAACTGAAAGGTTTCTCACCTGGGACTCCCTTTTAATTTGTATTTAAGACCGGCTGCTTCTGCTCTAGACCTACTTTGGGGTCTTTGGAATAATCCATTGTTTTTTTAAATGAATGCTTGACTCTTCTAGCTAAATTTGAGTGGTTAACATATGCATGAGAACTGTGGGTGCTGACCGCCCCCCCCAATCATTTACTTTTAAATGTCTACTAATTATGTTAAATCATTTGTATTTATATTTGGATGATGCCAGGTTGTATAAGGTAGGCATTCTTCTGTGTCTCCCTGTATATTTCCCCTGATTCTACACCCAAATTTGAGGAAAGAAGCCTAGAAGAAATCATCACTGAAGTCTATGGTCCTGAGTTTTTAGTTATTCAGCAACTGTATTCCTCATACTTTAATCGTTTTCTGGCCTTTGGCCATACCTTTTGTATAGATGCTAGGTAAGCTGCTGAATTTTGTTGAACATGAATGAAAAATGCGTACATCAAAGTTAATTGAGTTCACTTCCTGGCTCCTTCTACTCCCCGTACTTTGTCCTGGGTGTATTCTGCCTCTCTTCATGTAATTTCCATGATCTTTATCTGTGGGTGGAATGTATTTTAAAAGTGCTTTAAGTTGTTCCTTGGATTACTTACCCTTATAAAAGTTCACAGTTCTGATTCTCATATTTTGTTCATACTTCCTGAGTAAAGACCCTAACTCAAATTGAGACTTGGGGCACAATCATTTAATCTCTTTGGGTAGAACCCAATGTGGAAAAAATGATGAGTTGGACTTTGTTCAGCCCTGTCCCACTCTTCCTAACCTCATTTGAGGTTTGCTTGGCAAGGATACTGGAGTGGTTTGCCATTTCCTTCTCTAGCTCATTTTACACATGAAGAAACTGAGGCAAACAGAGCAGGGTCACACAGCTAGTAAGTGTCTGAGGTCAGATTTGAACTCAAGAAGATGAGTCTTCCTGACTCCATGTGCAGCATTCTATCCACTGTTCCATCCAGCTGCTCCATGGATTGGACTAGATGGCCTCTAAAGTCCCTTTCATCTCTAAAGCTGAGCTATCTTGTTTGATACTAGGGTGGGAAGAGGCATCTAGAAGGAAGTCCAAAGATACAAAAGGTTCATTCAGCAAGCACTGTGCTCTGCACTATCCTGGTTTGGAGGCAGATGAGGAGTGTTTTTCATGAAAATCATTTAAAGCTAACAGAAAAAAAGGAAATCTGCCATCATGTAAGCATTATGGGAATCAACAATAGCTTGGGAAGCAGCATGACAAGCAGGATTTTAAGAACATTCGTCTAGAAATGGTTTACTGGAACTAGTCTGGGAAAGTTAGCAAACTAGGTACCCACACGCCATCGAAGAGACTAGATTTGCAATTCACCACTGACTGATGGACCACCCCACCTACCTCCCACGGGATCCTGCTCTCCCGAGGTCTCGCATAATCCCAAATTTCCGATTTGGGATTCACTCTGGTTTCCGTTCTTGCTTGGGGCGGGGATGGTGTTCGCGGCGCCTGCAGTAGCTCCTCCTCCACGGCAGGGGTCGCCGTGGTTCCGTTACCAATGGCTCCCGAAACGCATACCTCGGCCCCGCTACCCCTCTTGCCGTGTCGCCTCGTTGGGCGGCGTCGCAGGCAGCCGCCCATACTCCCCCCGGCCCATTAGCTGCATTCGGTAGGAAATGGCCGCGAGACTTGGGAGGCCTTGAGGCCCGCCGGTAAGTCACGACCCTGGGGCCCCCGGGAGGAGGGCCCCAGCCCTCGCCGTGTGTGGCCGGCACCAGGGAAGGAGGGAAGTGAAAGACTCGGCTTCATCAGCTCCCTCCCACAAGGGGCCTGTGTGGGCCTTGCCTCGGCCATCGAGCTCGGGGGCCCGCAGAGAAAATGGCGGCCGCCGCCTGCTCCCGGGCCGGGTGGCGGGCTGTAGGGCGCCCCCTTCTTGCCTGGGCCTAGGACCCTGGGGGACTGGCGGGAGCCGGACTCATTCCGCGTTCCACGCCCCTAGCGTAGGTCCTCCCTGTCCCGCCCGGGCTCTCCCCGCTCGGCCTCCCCCGCACCCATCTCTCCCTCCTCTCCCTCCTACCTCCACCCCGCATTTCCTTTCTTCAGGCTTCTTCCTTCCGTGACCGCATCTGACTTTAGAGTAACATGATTGTACCTAGTCATGGGATTTGATCTGTCCGGAGCGACCGCTTCTCGGGAAGCCCGAGCCTCCCACCGCCCGAGGGGTGAGCCGCGCCCACGCAGCTCCCTGGACTCATTCTCTGACCTGGCGTGATCGTGCCAGGGATTTGGGGGTGGAAGGGTGGTCCTTGACCAGCTGGGTACCTCTGATTGTTTGAGTAGCCATGGGAACTAGAATCCAGTTGTCCCGTATTCAGACATCTCACTTTTTGACGGGCAAGACTTTCAGTGGAGCAAGTTACCACTACCCCCATCGGAGTGATTTTTAGAGATACTTAGAATAGGATCAGAATATTGCAGTTACATGCAACATTCTTACCGACGAGTTATATTTTAATTCCCAGCTTACAAAATTACCCAGACTAAATAAAATCTTCATCCTTTACCATTTGTCATTTGTTCAGTCTGTGGAATTGCCATAAAGTTGTGAGATTAGAAATAAAGAGCCTAGTAATATGTAATAGCCATGATAACGCCTTTTGACAATTTGTGGGACTAGTGTATGAATTTTTTTTTAAATATCTGAAATACTTTAATGGAAGTATTCATTTCATGTTTCTAGTAAGACTTTAAATCTAAAAGTAGTTCATACATTGTTAATCAGAACCGCGACTTTATTGCTCGCTTTTCATAGCCTTTGCTGAAAAATGGTAAAAATTTGTTAATTTAACCTCTGGATGCAAATAAGTTATGGTAATAAACCTTAGAGGGAGGAGACGATTGGAAAACTAATTTTTAGTAAAAACTGAGCATCCGTATTTGTTATTTACAGTTTCCCAGGAGTTTTATTAATTTCATTGCTGCTATCTTACATATTTTAAATTGTCTTACAGATTATGTGGGCTAAATACAATATTGTTTAATCCCATCAGATGTGCAGAAGACAGTATAAACCTATATAACCAGTAATCTGTGGGAATCAATTTTCTTAGTCCAGTAAGCGAGCAATGTCTGTACATGTTAATAATTATTATTTTCAAAATAAGTGGATGTCGAATCTCCTTTACCTACCTTCCCACCCCTTCTTCCCCCAGGGTGTAGGCTGGAGACAACCTGTTAACATTTAGTTAGTCTTTTTAAATCTCTTGAAAATGCAAAAGCTGCTTCTGACTGCCTTTATTTGATTGACCTTAGTGGACTTTAAAAAAAAAAGTTTTTATGCTTTTCTACATTATAATATCCCCATACTTGGAATTTCTTTTTTATTGGAAAGGCTAGGAATAAAACTCCTCCTGGTCTGGATTTTAATGGAAATCTAATATTAATTAGTGGTTTTGAAGAATTCTCTATCCCCAACATCCTTGTTTGGGGCTTTGTTTTTTATATGATATTCTGTTTAATCATCTGGGTCTAATATAGCCATATCTAAAGAACCTGTCCTATCAGATCTTTACTGTTGTGTTTACTCCTAAAAGCTTGAACATGTTTCATTTGTACACAAATGAAAGTTTATAATTTTATACAACTCCTTGGTTTTCCCTACATTACCTTCTTGTGAATAGAGCACATCTGAACTCTTTTGCTGCTACAATCCAATCAGAATGCTTAGGGTATTAGAACTTAGTAGGAACTCGCAACTTTTTTATCATTCTTCTATTTGATAACTGAATTCCGAATAAGGTTTAAACATAGTGGCATATTATATATTGTGTAAAATAGATTCACAGAATTTCCCATTTTAAAGTGATTTGTACTAAAGTATAGAGAAGTCAGAATTCATTAACTGAACCCTGACTTTTCTCCCAGCCCAGATATGTTCTTCAAGGAAAGATAATTTAGTCATTCAAATTATGGAAACCGAATCTTGGCATGTTAAAGATGGAAGGAACCCTAAGAGTATAACAAGTTCAACTCTAATTTAGAGATAAGATATCCTCCAAGAATAAAAGTGAATTTAAGGTAGTCAATTGATGAGTTCCTAAGTTGTTTATTTGGGGATTTTTGATGAAACCAGCATCTAATGCAATGCTGTTTAAGACTGGTACTTTCCTCAATGTATCTTTAAGGACAATCAGTAGTTGGGTGCCTATTATAAGTTGTAACTACATGCCATATTTACATATGTACTAAAAATAGTTTTTCAGCAAGTATTAATTGATCTCAGAACCTTTAGTTGTCCTGGGAGATAGAAGGTAATAGGAAAAGTGCAAGGCTGCCAGATGAGTGCCATAAGGAATGGTTTATATGAGAAGTGCTATTATAGGAGTTTATGAAACAAATATCAGTGTTGGCTGGAGTGACCAGAAGGACATCTGTGGAGAAAATGGGGTTGGGTTTGGATAAGCAGGATGAGTCAGGAGGCAGAATTGGGAATGAGAGTGACCTACTAAAACTCCATGGAAGAGTTTTGGAGATAGAGTTATGCAGATGTCCAAACTGTAATAGAAATGCAGTATGTAATGTTCTGTTCTTTGGTAGTTACGCCAGCTAGAATATGGTAATTATTATTATGGCCTAAACTTTCCACTCCATAGCCCTGTAGAATTACAGTTAACGTTCGTTATTAGCACGTGAAAGCACTAAAAGAAGCACTTGAGCACCTTAAAAGGTGTGTTTTATCCTTTATCGGAACAGATGATTACAAGTCTTAGTTTATATTATAAATTTAACTCAGTATTTTTTTTTTTACTACATATATTTGATGTCTTTTGGCCATTTTGGAGAAAGCAAAAAAATGGTTTTTCTTAGTCTAAATTTGTTTGACCTGACTTTTTGTGATACTTCATAAATTGGTGTGGTACCTTTTGGTAGGATAGACAGAAGTACCAATTTGTTATAGTAAACATAGTATTTTTTAATCCATACATTTACTGAATACCATGTCTTTCAGGCATTGTGATAATTTCTGATGATGCCAAGACAAAATCAAAACAGTCTTGGCCCACAAGGAGTTTACATTAAACTTTCACAACTTGATATACATGTAACTTAGTAAATCATAATTAGGAAGATAATCTTGGTTGTGAAATGACTGACTTTCTGTAATTTAAATCCTTATCCAGTACTTTGAATGATGGTTTTGTAACACATGAGGACCTTTCAGTGGACCTCGAAATAACGGGTGCAGTGTTATTTCTCCAGATGGAATGTAAGCTCTTTAAAGGTAGGGATTGGGGAGGGTTTTCTCTTTGCATTCGAGAACTGAGCATAGTACTTAGTGGGAAACTTAGTAGGGACTTAATAAATGCTTATTATTGTTAGGCCTGGATGAGGGAGTTTTCCCTCTAATACCACATTGTTAATTACTATATTTTTCATGGAAATTTCATAATTGGAAGATGTCAGAATGAAAGTGTATTCCAGGGCCCAGTACTCTGAATAAAAGACTTTTTTGGTAGACTTTTACCTTTTAAATGGTAGGCTAAATTAAAGCATTAAATTAAAGCAAGGTGTTAATTAATTTGTAATTTAATTAGTTTGAACAATGGTAGCTAAAATATTATTTGTTGATAAACTACCTATCTACTAATTACCTTGAATTGTGAATTGGAGAGTAAAATTTCATAGCCTGTAAATTATTCTGTGGTGTCTCATAAGTGTAGCAGCTCACAAGTTTTAGTGATTTTTATTTAGATGTATAAAAATGTTACCATTGATAAATATATGCTATAACTGTGAGTTATGGAAGACCTTCCAAATTTAAAGAGTTTACATTCTTGTTCTTGATTCTGGCTTTCACATTGCCGGGTTTAGGTTATATACATATTTATGTACATATGCATTTATGTACAATTTAAATAAAGATAATTTTTGTCCCAAATTTTGTTCCTCTTGCAAAGGTTTTTTGTGATGGTAAATTGGAAGTTTAATATTTCACTTTGAAAGGCAAAGAGCAAATTCAGAAGATAAGAACTGACCAAAAATCTGGTAGAGGAACCAGAAAAATGGAAAAATAGTTACTGGAGCCTTTCTTCTCTTTCCTATGTCTTATGTTAGTGAAAGAAGCAAATAGATAATAGAGTGAAAGGGAGATTTTTATACTGTTAACTACTCTAAAATTTTTTGTAAAAAATCAAACGTTTTATAGTTTGAGAACTGATACCAATTTCCCACCCGAAATAAAATTTGCTTTGAACTAAACCCTAACTTACTAGTAGGCAAAATTGGGGGAAAGTTTGAAAAATTCTAATATTGATATAATCCTTCTCTCTCTGTTTGATAGTCCTTCCTCTTTCTCCTCTCCAGTCCTTTTTTCCTCACTCATAGTAGTCAGGAGGAGCAGCATCCATTTCAGGAATTTTCCAAGAAGAATTTCCTCAGTGTTTACTTGAGAAAAATTGTATCAGGTAAAGAGCTTTAATGCATATAACTCATAGGATGCTCATTTGCATATTGCTAATCTGACCTTCATTTTGAGAGAGGGTTTTATTACCATTTACAGATTGTGGAAGGGAACCAGTACTATGGGTAAATGTCTTTAATTTGGCTTTGGAATATAATACATATTCTATTACCCCTTTAAAATTGTTTTTCTAATAGTAAAATTGTATTTTTCAAGCTTATCCAAGCAGAAACTTTAAGTGATTCCAGAATATGTTGAATGGTCAAATAGGTAGCCTAGGTTTAGACAAACTTGCTAGAGATAAGAGATAGGATGAATAATACTTAAGGTTTAGGTTTTCTATGCATATCCTTTGGACAAGGATTACTTTAGTATTTAGAACCATTTCAATATAATTCTCTATTCTGAAAAGATCCTATCTTGGGAAATTGTTATTAAGTTTTTTATACATGGAATTAAAATTGCTTTGTATTGTATCAAAGGATACATTTTATTTAAACTGTAGCATCTTGATTAACACATTTGAGAGCAAATATTTTCTATTTTGGAAAGATAATCTCAATGTATCAGTAAAGAAGTAGGGAGAAAAGACAATGTAAGTGGGGGAATATAAAAAACAGGCCAGTAAATTAGATTTTTATTCTTTATCTGCCTGCATGATTCATTCTCTTATCTCCCTTATGCCCTTATGCCCCTCCCAATCCAAAAAGTAGTGCAAAATGCTAATATTGTAGTTCTACTCTCAACTAGCCTAGGGTCTCTCTTCAATACATAATACTTACATAATTCAATACAATATATACTTACATAATGTGAAAGACAGTGCCTGGACAGACCACGCAGTGCATTACAGAAACATTTGGAAAAACTGAAGTTTCTGTTTTGCTGTTGTTTGCCCAAGTCCTGGATAAAATGAGACTTCATTTAATCAAAGTCTAGATCCTTTCTGCAGAGGAGAACTTTGAAATGACTTTGAACTTTTTGGTGTGAGGCTCTTACAATAAGGAGCCCATTTTTTCTGTGTTTGTGATTCCTGATTGACCATTCATCAACCTTGTTTTAGGTCTGCTAATTTGACCTTTCTTAATCCTAATATCCAGCATATTTATTGCATTTTGTTTAAACTGCTCTTAAATATCATAACTAAATAATTAATTTATTCATTTTTGGATGCTGGACAATTTCTAGGAATGATGTTAAATTGACATAATTATTCTCTTTTAAGAGTTAATTTTTATGATTTTTTAAAAACATCATATTCACTTCTGACCAGACCTTCCCAGCAGTCCTCTTGTTACAAAAATGACATGGATGTGTGTGAGGGAAAAAGGAGATTGGAGAAGGACCAGCCAATAGCAGTTGACTGCTTCTGATAGCATATGCAGCTTTCTACCTCTGTAGTCTGTTACTCCAATGAAAGGAGCTGGGAGGGAGATATTCTTTTCTAGAACCCATTTTAATCATTATCTTACATAGTATTTACTTTTGTTTTATTTTCTTTCTATTTACATTGTTGTAGTCATTGTATATATTGTTTCTTTGACTCACTGCTTACTTAATTCTGCCTCAATACATATGTTTTTAATTCCTCCCACTGTCCTTTTCTTAGAGAAAAGCAGTATTCCACTACATTCATGCACTGCAATTTGTTTAACTGTTCCTCAAACAATAATTCATTTTTTTGCTACCACAGAATTACCATTATTAATATGTTGGTATATATGGGATCTTTCTTTCTCATTGATAGTGGCAGGATTTCTGGGTGAAAGCACAATCATTTTTTAAAATATCTGTTTTGATAATAGCCAAATTTCCCCCTATAATTTACCCTTTCCAAAGAGCCATCACTTATAAAAAAATTTTTTTAAAGATCTGACATGCAGTATTCTACCCATGGACCCCACCCTCACATCCCTTTATCTTTTCAAAGGAGGGGAATGTTTTTCCATATCTCATCCCTGGGGGCATGCATATTTTTTCATTATTTCACATTTATCTTTGTTTTTTGGTGATTGATTGGTGGTGGTGGTTCTTTTCATTTACATTATTGTAAATTCATTGAGTCATTGAGTATAGACTTTAACCTGGCTCTGCTTATTTCACTTCACATCAGTTGATGTCTTTCTATGCTTTATATTCATTGTTTCTTATAGCTCATTTCATAAGTTATGTAGCATGATTTGTTTAGCCATAAATGGTTGACACCTACTTTGATTCAGGTTCTTTGTCACTGAAAAAAGTACTTCTGCAAAAATTGTGGTGCCCTTATATGTGGAGTCTTTCTTTTTGAGTCAAAGGGTATGGACATTTTAGCCACTTTATTTGCATGATTCCAAATTACTTTCCAAAATGGCACAATAAAGTTTCATTGATGATCCTTGATGTCTCTAAATATCCCCTTCAGTTTTTTGTTCTAGCTATTGGTGAATTGGGAGGGCACCCTATAGGTGGTCAGGTAAAGCTTTCAATATTAAAATATAAATGAGGAGGTCCTAAAATTTTTAAATATTAAATATTTTGGTTACTTTTAAAGTGTTATTGTTAAGGAGTTTACTTTTAATGTGTAACTTTGGAATGAGGATATCACAGATAAGATTAAATGTATCCATTTGGGGAGGGGGGAGAATGGATAGTTCCAGAATTAGTCTTAAAAAACTCTTATCTTCTTAACCATTTCCAGTCATACCCTCTCATTTTATAGAGTATCAGATAGTTCAAAAAGTAGAGAGAATAGATTCTGGAGGGTCAGCTGAGGAAGGATTTACCTGGACTTGGAAACAGAACGTGGTCTTAAGAACATAAGCCAGAGAGAAAGTTGCTAGGGTCAGAGCCAGAGTGATAACAGCTATGTTGGAGTAGCTAGTAGATACTGTTCCTGCTGCAACTCCTGCCTCAACAGGGAGGTACTTGTAGATCAAACACAAAAGAGTATATGGTCTTTAAGAGGTGAAAAGTGGAGCTAAAAAGCAACAGTCCAAAATGTAGATTGTACTATACTAAAGAACTACTACTCCGAAGGTCCCACAGCTTGATGAAAGGGTCTGCTGACTAAAGGAAGAGTGTTGACTAGGCTGGTGTAAAAAGGAGGGTGGTTTGAATCAAGTTAACAAACTAATGTAAATCTGTATACTTTTGAAATAATACTTGTGCTATACATTAGTATGCAGATAAAAGAGTAAGGGCTATATTGTGTAGGCAATACGGAAATGCCTAAGGTCTTTTCTCTTCACCTTTGAATAACAGCTAATTGAGCTTTATAACAAAAAAATATTCCCTGGTGTTAGGCTGAGTACCTTTTACTGCCTCAAAGGTGAGAACTAGTATAACAAAAAAGAGTTTGCCCTCTTGAAATACATAAGGAATTTTAAATGCTTCCATAAGTGCTGTATGTTAATTTGGGGGGCGGGGGGGAGGTTCTGTTGGGTTTGGAGCACTTGTCAGAATTAGTCTTGAAAGGTAAATTAGCTCTTGAACCGTTGGATTGAATATATATTTGGAATGTGTAGTTTTCTTTATCTCATCTTTTAAGTACTTGAACAATATACTGGTTTTGGTATTATAACATATAACCTTTGTTTGGCTTTGGGTTTTCATTTTATCTTTTCCTTTTACTTCTTATACCTAAAACTACAGTTACTATTGGAAAAAATGCCTCAAAGTCTCAGGTAACTAAAACACTACACCAAAGAAATAACACTAGATTGGATTCTAGCTCTAGCTTTGCCACTAAGTTATATGTTCTTGGGCAAAACACTATACTTCTCTTGGCTTTTACTGTATACCTATAAGAGAGTGATACTAGATGACCTATAAGATCTCCTTCTGCTTTAAAATTTCATGTAAGTATGCTTGGAATTAGAAGTCTTCCCAGATTTATCACACATTATTTCCCTTCAGGGGGAAGTCCTGCCCAAATTATCTACTTAACTGTTTTTTTAATATTTAACACTCCAATTCCTGTCTACAGGCTTTTTGCCAAGGTGTCCCTCATTCTTGAAATATATTTCCTACTCACCTCTAGAATTCCTAGTTTCTTTTCAGTCTCAGACCTTCCAGTGGTACCGCCTTTAACCGGAAGCCCCCCCCCCCTCCCCACCTACACACAAAAAAAAACCCAAACCAGAAAAGTAACTAATGAATTCCCCTCCAAAATTAATTACCTTTTATCTGTTTTGTCTATATCTATTTTTCGTACATAATTCTCTCACAAGCCCTATGAGGGTAGGGACTGGTTGAGTTTTGTATCCCTACACCTAGCACAGTGTCTGGCACATAACATGGTTAGGTCAAAAGTGCCTTAATAGTTGCTTGGTGGTTAACTGAAATGTTTCACAGCTTAAAAATGAATTGTCTAGTCATAACAGTACCCCTAACTTCTAGTTTAGGAAAGTTTTTTGAAAGTGAAAGTAAATTGCATTTCTGTTATTTCTTATTGGAGTTTATATGTTGACTATGACCCTGGTATGTGATTCTGAATTTCCAGTTTTCGTCATTTGCCATGGTAGTTTTAGGGAATATGTTTTTACTACAAATTTGATCGTAGATGAAATTAATGTTCCTTTTGGTAACCAAAGAAAATTTCAAGACCTATCCCCCGGAATTAAGGCCTAATTAGCTCTAAGAATTAGGGAAATTTAATGTTATTCCTTATTTTAAAACCTAAGCTGTTCATTTATTTGTGACAATTCAAGTGTCACCTATAACTGCAGTAGAATTGAGTCTTGTTTAATCATGAAGTATCTTTTTAAAGTTTCAGTCTTAAAAACATGTAGTAGAGCTGTGGGGAAGCTACTAAAAGTGTGACTTTTGGTAAACAGCTAGTTTCAAGGCATCAGCCGAGTTGTCTGTTGACTTCAGCATTTTGAAGACAATTTTTATAATGAGTTGCCACCAGTGTTATGCTGATATTAAAAAAGTGAAAATTTGAGACTCTGGTTGGAATGTTTCTAGGTGTTTTTCTTTCCACATTCCAGTACCTATTAATAAATTACATATGAATGGTCAGTTTTTTGCTTTTTTTTATGACTTGGTAATAGCAAATAATGCTAGATAACTTAAAAACTTGAATTACCAGCCCTGATCCCACCCAGATTTAAAGAAGTTTTTAACCTGGGGTTCACAGACCCCCAATAAATCATGGATAGATTTTGGGAGATTTGTGCACTTTACTGGGGGAAAAAATTAGATCGTTTCACTGATCCCTAACTGAAATTTAGCAGTTACTTTAAATTAAGAATGTAGACAATAAACTTGCTTCTGATAAGGGTGTAGGTTTTACCAGCTTGCCACAGAGTTGTGTGTCACTGAAAAGTTAACTTTGATCTAAAATATTTGCAGTACACTGAGTTTCCATTTACCTGTCATTTGTGTTGATCTATACATGTATTCTCTTAAGGGGTTATGTACGCCTTGTTATGATGTTTTCATAGATGCTACCTCCTTTTTATGTAAGCTTATAAAAAGGCTATTGGTGGAAACCACATCAATAAACAGAAAAAACCCCCCATTGTTTTGGCCCTCCTTTTCAGTAAGATGGTGACCCAATCCATTTTATTTAGCTCCTCAGCTAAGATGTCTGTAATGAATGAATGACTTCAGAAGAAATACTTTCTATCTGAACGAAATTTTTTCTGAGGTGTGACTTGATGTTGGTTTTTTATGTAAAACTTTGTTTAGCAAATGTGTAATGTACTTATCATGTCATATTTTATGATTATTTCTTTGTGCCTCATCTTTTCCTAGCCTGTAAGTTCCATGAGAAAAAAAAGTATTTTCTAATATCTGTTACATGAATGAATATTGTGAGGGAGAAAAAGCTATTCCTAGCTTCTGTTGAATTTTCTGAGGTATTACCATATTAATATGATTGTGTTAAAGAGAAAAATGAGTAAATAATACACAGGTTGAATGACAATTTGACTTTATAACTGAAAGTATTCCTTTTCACTTTGTCGCTGGCCTTTTTTACTCTCTCTCCCTCCCTCCCTTTTAGTGTTGCTTGAATACCTTGTTTTTGGAAGAAAAATGGATGAGATTGATGGTAAGCCATTAAAAATTCAGTATACAATTTTGCCACCAGAGGGTGCAAAATAATTTCTTTCATTGTATCTTCAGTAATATTGTAGTCCTTTTTGCTGTAAAAATGAATGAAATTAATTGACCTTATACTAACCAAGGATACTTCCAAGAGATTTTTTTTTAAAGTAGGTAACTATAATAGTGTCACAATTCAATTCAGCAAGCATTTATTAAGTACTTACTATGTTCTGGCCCTGTGCTGGGCAAAACATTCGCTTTCATCATGAAGTTTACATTCTGCTTGGGGAGGGAAAAGTGAGGTACTAATTTTCCTCTGCTAAGTAGGAGTCTGTGCTAACTATTTAGGGTAGAAAACCAGGATGGGTCTCCTGTTGGAGCATCTCAAAGACTGTACCCTACTTAATGACCAGGACAGTCTACAAATGGAATTGAAAACTATTGTTTTTACAAATTTTCACCTGTTAATTTGTGAAGTTGTCCAGAATATATTACTTTTGTAATAGCTAGCTTGTCTGGTGAGTTGGAGATTCTGAACAGATTGGTAATAGTTATTTCAAGGAAGGAAAGAAGTAACATAATTAATGGCAACCATCCCTTTCAATTTCATAGTTGGTCCTTGTTATAGGCAGTGAAGTGCAGTTCATGTTTTTTGTATCCAGTGTTCTAGTTACTTGGGAGGAGATTGATGCTAATAATAACTGTCTTAGAACATAGTGAAGTCAGCTGTACTTGATCAATAATTTGATTTAATTGAGGCTTTAGTTGTAATAGGAGCTATGGGTGAGTGATGCCTCAGGGATTTTTATAAGGTGGAGAAATTTGAGGGGGCAGGTCCCTGAAATACTTTGATTTTAAACTGGATAAAAATTAACTGTTTCTGAAAGAAATATTAGAAAAATGGTGTTCAATTTGTATGTTGGTCATTATTGTGAACCAGGCATTCTAGTGCTTTAAAAATGTTACTTGATCCTTAGAACAATCCTTTTAAGGGAATTGCTCCTATTTTCCTCATTTTTTTTTTTTTTTTACAGTTGAGGCAAACATGTTCAGTGACTTGCCCAGTGTCACATATCTAGTATATAAGTATCTGAGGTGGGATTTGAACTCAGTTCTTCTTGATTCTAGGCCCAAGTTTCACTGTGCTACCTCCCTACCAGTGGATGTAATGCTGTTCATTTTTGTGGTTTTTCCTTGCCTTATTATCTGTATTGTAATTTTTTCTGGTTAAAGTTTACTTAAGTTTGGAATAGTGTGGCATATTTAGTGTAATCAACAAAGAGATAGTCATAGGATTATTGGATTTAGAGCTGCAAGGAGCATTTGACATCGCCTTGGCATTTATCTCATCTTACAGATAAGGAAATCAAGGTCCTGACAAGGTTAAATGATTTGTTCAAGGTCATACAGCTAATAAAATAGCAAACTCTTGGATATGAACTCTGTCAGACTTGTAATTTGCCTTATTCCATGAATTTACAAATTCTTAGATGGATATTGCTTGTTTAGAAGTTTCTTTTAAAAAAAACAGTGAATATAATTTTACATAATCCTCGATTCTAAGTAAAGTAACTTAAATAGTGGCTGTCTTAATTTACTAGCAACTTGTCTGAAGTAAAGCTACAGAAAAGTATAGGAGACTACAAAAGAGTAATATTTACTGTGTCTTTAAAAAGAATGATTTGGAATGTTACAGTGTAGGTTCCAGGGTAACTAAGGGAGGCAGCAGTTAAGGAGAAGGCAGTTGCAGTGAATTTGAGTAATAGGTAAGATGTGTGAGACCTGAGCTCCAGGTAACACTTGGTAATGAGGAAAAGGTATTGGTGGATTAAGTAAATTAAAGGGGTTTATGAAGATTCAGGACTATTTTAATAAGTAATTACTAATTTGCATGTTCTGCATTATTCATTAGATTTTTATGACCAAGTACTTAGGGATATGTGAAAGAAAATAAAATAAATGGTGTAATATTAGTAGTTTAATTGTGTTTAGCCAATCTTACTCATAGTAATCATGGGCATATGTTCTATTTCCTTGATTGATTAAAGTTCATTTTAAAAATAATTCAGGTCTCTTCAAGACAAAGATTAGAATTCTGAAGAGATTTGAGATGACAAATTACCATTCATTTCTTTGAAAGTAGTCATATTTGACATATGAGTATTAGATTTAAATTTGCACTATTGATGACTCCACTTGGATGAAGAAACATAATCACCAAAAACTGACCCCTTTTAAGTTTGTAATTTGGTCCTATAAAAGCACATTTCAAACCAACATAATTGCAGAAATAAGGGAATGCTTATTTATTTTGAGTATCTACCATTGTGGATAACAACTTTGTTTCAGTTTTAATTACTCATTTCCAACATTAACAAATTTTAAACTTTTTGACCTTGGGACCCCTTTACAACTCTTAAAAATCATTCAGGAGCCCCAGAGAGCTTTTGCTTACATGAGTTAAATCTATTAAGAGCTGATACTGAGTATTCATACTTATAGCTAAATCTTTAATTTATAGGTCTTATAATCTCTGGAAAAATCTATTTATGCTTGTGAGAGAATGAGAATGAAAAAGGCAGATTATGTCTTTGTATTCTTAGGCAAATAAATTTGGTTTCATAGATCCCCTGAGAGGGTCTTGGGGGAACTTCTGAGGGGTACCCAGACCATACTTTGAGAATAAGAACCACTGCCCTAACTTCCGTTGTTTGTTGTCCTTTCTCAATCTCACCATGCACCCAAGAGAACTCTGATTAACCTATTTTTCTGGTATGCAAAGTAACAAGAATAGGAGAATGTCGGTTTTTGTCCAGGGAAAGTGATGACTTGATTGAGGGTGAGGAACAACAGTTGTTTTAGTATTAGGGAATAAGGATTAGATTTTCTCTGCTTAGCTGCAGAAGCTAAACATTAGAAGCAGATTTAGGCTTATTTAACAATTGTAGTTTTTCAAAATCAGGGAAGTAGTGGTTAACCTTCATTCCAGAACTTCAAGAAGAAACTAAGGGACCATTTTCCTGGTGTTTTTGTAGACTGAATTGTTTCAATACACAAATTTGACTAGATCACATGAGTTCCCTTTAAGTTCTTGAATTTCTGTTAATCCTTTGTGCATGAACTAGAGCTACATTTACCTTCAGATCTATCTGGCCTAGTATTGACAGATTAATCTGCTCTTACCATGTCACTAGAACCTATAGTGAATTCCCTATTATCATAAATTGAAGAGATTCTGGCTTTCAAAATCCTTAATTTGGCTCTACCTATCCAACTTTAACTTCAGCATATTCTAGTCATGTCATTCTCTTCCTCTTTTTTCCCCTCCTCTTCTAGGTTGTATTCATTCCCATCTCTAAGATATTGTCTACTCTTCTACTGCTATTCCCAGTGAATAAAAACACTTTTCTTCCCCTGCCTTTCCCTAATCTATATCCTCCATATTCTTTTAAAATTCATTCTACCTTTCCTTGAACTCCAACCTGTTTTTGATCTCCTTCCTTTCTCTTGACAGTTGTACTCAGAACCAACATTACGCCACTTTACATTTGATTTTTGAAATTTTTATTCTATTGTTGTTTCTTAATTACTTTGTAAATTTTTTGAGGATGGGTGTTATACTTTATTCTGCCTTTCATCACTAGCATCACCCCCTCACACAAAAACAGACGCACACCCACACACATGACACTTTGATTACACTGGTTACAGTTTTTCTTCTACAGGAAAATTATGTTTAACTTTGATTATCCTGGTTACAGTTTTTCTTCTAGTGGAAAATTATGTTTAACTTTATGAATACAAGATTCAAAAAATTTCAAGTAATTCTGGTGGTGCTGACGGTTCAATGCCTGTGTGGTGGGAGAATAGTTTTTGTAAAACTATTTTGATTTTTTTCAGGAGCTTGCTTGAAGTGAAACTTTCGTTGCTACACCTAGATCCTTTGAGTTGACATCAAGACAATCCTGTTTTATACGGGGTTTGTTTTTTGTTTTGTTTTAGATTTGGATGTGTGTTTTTCTAAGTCTTTCACATTGTAGACATTTGGTGGGTTTTGGTGTGTGGTTCTCCACTTCTCTTCACTCTATTCTGTTTTATTTAGAACTGCAGGAAGATGTCCAACTATATATTGTTGAGTCAGGTAAAGTGTGAAATGATAACAGTTTTAGTTTCCTTATACCTAGATGTTTTTATTTATTTATTTTTTAGATTGTTACCTTTTGTTAAGGATGTGAGTATTCTTATTTGGCTTTGAATTGTTTTGGAATATCCCAGACCACAAGGAGGTTATTAGTTTAGATTTTTGGTCATTTATTTAACTACTTTATAGCTGACCCTTATACCCATACTTTTTATGCAATGCAGTCTTTGTCTAAATAGATCTCTTGTGACAGTTTATAGTTTGAACTTGGTGAATAAACAACATTTAACAGAAATGAAGAAGTCTGCATGTAAGTTTTGATTTTCAGTTGCAGTTATTTACAAAAGTTGCTCAGATGCAGTTCATAGAATTTGAGAAATAATATTGATATTCAAAAGATTCCTTTCCACAAAGGCTATTACAGATAATTGTAGAGTGAATTAACCTTAAAGAGTGATCATAGTGTGATTTTTTTTTTTAGTTGACATAGGTAACTTAAACTAAGAGAATTAAATTTTTATGGGTAGTATGATTTTGGTGCTAGTGGAGATAAAAAACTTAATTAAGACATGATCTGGTGACTGTCTCAACTCATTGTTTCAGAAGTGCTGAAGGAGTCAAGAGTGGGAAAAGTTTAAGAAACCCTGATGAGTAGGATGATAATGACGAATATACAAATAACTTATAAAATAAAACATGGTGAATTCTTAAAGGAGTGTGAACAAAAGTCTTATCAATTAAGCATTTATTAAGTACCTACTACTATGTGTGAGGTGCTGTATTAACCTCTGGGAATGAAAAGACAAAAAATATTAAGTCTCCTCAAGTAGCTTATGCTTGAAGAGACTACATGTACATATAAGTATATGCAGAGGAAAAAAAGGTTTTGGTTGGGGTCAGGAAAGGATTCCTGTGGAAGGTGGAGCTTGAGTTGCAAATAGTGTCCCAGTGTGTGTGTGAAAACTTAATACTTTTGGGTAGTTGGGATCAAGAGATGCTTTTGCCTAGGAAAGAGTGGACATTTGAATTAAGTTTTAATAGATGGGAGGAAAATATAATACCTGTTCTGAGAAGTTAGTGATCATTTGATATTAGCATTAAGCTTAGTGGATACTGAGTTGAAGTGAGGATGTAATAAATTGAAATATCTAGAGTATATACACAGGCAGTCTGTGTTCATCACTGGAATGACTAACATTTCTAAAGACCTACTATGTACAAGTATAAGTGCTGAGGGGGAGAAAATAGATTGGGATTTCTTTCCTCAATAAAACTACAGTTTTATTGGGGTAGCTAGGACACACATACCTAACTACAATAGAAATTTGAATGGAAATGCATAAGAGAAGTACAGTAAGAGACTATAGGATACTCTGTTCATTTTTATTCCTTACACAGGTCTTCCTGAACATGAGCAGAACGGTCAAATGTGAAGTGGTAACTGCTTGTGTTTTCATTATCAAGTACTTACATATACTATTTGTGGTGTATGGTACAAAGCAGAATAACCCATCATCACAAATCAAGTTAATTTTGTATATTTTTAGGATTACACTTATAGAACTCTGGTATTCCTGTGATGGAACATGCTGTAAATCCAGAATCATCAGTGGCATTTAAATCTGAGTCAAGCTTGGACAATATGGAAAGTAATTCCCAAGGTATTTACTTTTATTTAAAGTAGAAAACTATTTACATGTAATCCTCAGAATGCTAGTGAAAAGCCTATAAGCCAACTTCTGAACTCTAAAGTATGAATTTAATATAAAGATTCACTTTTCCATAGATGAAAACTTGTGTTTCTTTGTTGATTGCCTTTTGCACAAATGTTCATACATATAAAATGTTGTTCAGAATGTAATTTGGCACAAATAAATATATCTAAATCCCAGCTTTACCATGTTTTGCATGACCAACCAGCAGGCAAATCATGTAATTTCTTTGGGCCTTGATTTCCTCATCTGTAAAATGAGAGACTCAGACTAGATAACCTGGAGGTTCTTTTTCAGTCCTCTGTTGTGTGCACGCCATAATGATTAGAAACAAATTATTTTGAAAGATTAATAAATTTATAATTTTTTCCCTTTTTTTAAGGTTTGGATGATAAAGGTGACCCAAGCAATGATGAGGCTCCAAAAGCAATTAAACCCACAAGTAAGGAGTTTAGGAAAACATGGGGTTTTCGCAGAACTACTATTGCTAAACGTGAGGGTGCAGGAGATGCTGAAATAGAGTCCCTTGATCAGCAACCACAACAGCAGCAACAAAGCCTCTCCCTTCGTCGAAGTGGGCGGCAGCCCAAGCGTACAGAAAGAGTAGAAGAATTTCTTACAACAGTTAGAAGGAGAGGAAGGAAAAATGTTCCTGTTACGTTGGAAGATTCAAGTGAACCAGCCTCCTGTCCAGTTACTGATGTAGAAACTGCTTCTGAAGGAAGTGTGGAAAGCACTCCTGAAACTAAAACTGGTCAGAAATCTGACTCCAGGAATGTTAAGGAACAGCCCTCTACAGTTACAAAAGGAGCAAAAGAAGATGATGATGATGAAGATGATGACACTTCTGATAGTGACAGTGATGGATTGACATTGAAAGAACTTCAAAATCGTCTTAGAAGAAAGCGTGAACAAGAACCCTCAGAATTGACCCTGAAAGGTATACAAAATCGCCTAAGGAAGAAACGTCGTGAAGAGGATCCCACAGAAACTGTTGATGTTGAGGCAGGTAATACAGTGGAAACTGAGGTGCCCAGTAAGCAAGAACCTGAGACAGTAGATCAAGTAGCTGTGCCCCAGGAGTCTAAGGAAGACCAGGATATTAAGTTGGAGGGGAAAGCTCCTCAGGGAATCAAAGATGAAGAACCTGAAGAGTTAGTGAAGCGGAAACCTGAATGTGAGGTTTATGACCCTAATGCATTGTATTGCATATGTCGACAACCTCATAACAACAGGTAGGTAGTTGATAGATAGGAAAAAATGTATGTTTTTGCCTGTAAGTTTATTTAAGTGATAAAAGATTTCAAAGAAGTAGACCTTACTGGTAAATTCTAGCAACTATAAAATGGTTATTTTAATTGAAAGTTAATTGATCTCTAAATGAGTTTTTTCAGCGTCTTAAATTGATGGTGGTTTGATTCTGTTTTTCTGTATCTGATAGATTTTTTTTTTTTAATTTTTCAGATTTATGATTTGCTGTGACCGGTGTGAAGAATGGTTTCACGGTGATTGCGTAGGGATTTCTGAAGCTCGTGGAAGGCTTTTGGAAAGGAATGGGGAAGATTATATCTGTCCAAATTGCACCATCCTGCAAGTACAGGATGAGACTGCGTCAGAATCTGATCAGCAGGAAACTAAGTTTAGACATGAAAATGCTGATGGTACAGAACTGACCAGTATAGGGACAATAGAGCAAAAATCCAGTGAAGATCAAGGAATCAAGGGTAGAATTGAAAAAGCTGCCAATCCAAGTGGCAAGAAAAAGCTCAAAATATTTCAACCTGTGAGTATTTCGCCTTAAGATTTTTAAAAGCTAGGTTTTAAAGAATTATTGTATCAATTTCAGACTTATTATTAAAACCTTCCACATTGGAATTAATCTTCCTGAAACCAATTATCTGAAGCTCTTAGTGATAAGTAAAATATAAACAAGTACTTGATGAACGTTGTTTAAATATGGCTCATTTCTCATTTAATACTTACTTTTTATTAAGCTCATAGAAAAATGGGTGTGTACTGTTGCTGCTGCTTTGTGACCAAACTTCTCTCTGAGCAATTCTTATGACTTATAATCTGCTTTATCACAAAATCTCTTAGAGATGGGAGGACCAACATTTTATTATAATTCCAGAAAAAAGCTAAAATCATCAAGGCCATTAAGAACTAAAACTACCTGGAATACAATTTTATATGTTAGCAAGAAAAGTGATAGATTCATTGTATTCTATATCTTTCTTTAAAGGATTTTCATATAAGATTTTCTTATTTTGAAGCCCAAAGCACATAATTGAAGCTATCAAATTTGAGAAACAGGGCTTCATTTGAATGAATTAGCTAAAAGCTACAGGGACTTTTATAATGATAAATGAATTTCTTTAGAAATTGCACATGATTTTTTTTTTTGGTTATTTGTGTATTTGCAAAAGTTGGGTGCCAAAAAATGGGTAGAAGTATGAATAATTCAGAATGATAAGTGAAGACTAAATGAAGATAAAGTTTAGTGATGATGATGGTATATACTTATATGCTACTAGTGTCACTTGACTGGAACAAAATAATCCAAACATGACACTATAAAGTTCTTTAATCATTCCAATTATGCTATTTA
This sequence comes from Potorous gilbertii, assembly GCA_028658325.1. Lineage (NCBI taxonomy): Eukaryota > Metazoa > Chordata > Mammalia > Diprotodontia > Potoroidae > Potorous > Potorous gilbertii. Next base: position 289,271,928 of record CM053769.1, on the reverse strand, counting down.
AATATATTGCACATTTCAATCTGCAGGTTATTGAGACTCCTGGTGCCTCAAAATGTATTGGTCCTGGTTGTTCCAGTGTGGCTCAACCTGACTCAGTATATTGTAGTAATGACTGTATTCTTAAACATGCTGCAGCCACCATGAAATTTCTGTCTGCTGGCAAAGAACCTAAACCAAAAGTAAAAGAAAAGCCAAAATTGAAACCTGAAAAATGCAGTCTTCCAAAAACTGGTGTTCAGGTAAGCTATTTTGGACAAAGGAAAAAGTGAAGTATGGTTTTTATTTTGAGGGAAATGAAAAGCACACCTAAATGATATTCACAGCTTATACTGTTTTAGCTAATAGTTTGACCTTCTCGTCAGAGCCATCAGTAAGGAACAAATACTAACTACACTTCACTAATTCTTTCTCCTGACTGCCATCTAGTCAAGGAGCTAATGATGCACTGGAGAAGTAGACAATCCAAGGAAGAAGACAAAATATAGACTCTGTAATGTAATCATTCCCTCAGGGAATTGAAAATTATTACTTAATACACGCAAGAGTGGATAGCAGATACATGTCATAAATTGTTGCTAGTTTACACAAGGTTGTCTAAATTCCTATTTATTTTTACTAATTAGAAAAAGTGAGACTTAACCATAGGACTTTAAAATATGAGATTTAGAATTGTAGGGAATCCTCAAAGGTATGTTTGCATAGAGAGATAGATAGATGTGGATATATGTGTCCTAAAATCAAAAATCCTCCTCTACGTTAAATGGTTGCTTAGCCTATATTGAACACTTCTGGGGGCAGCCATTCCAATTTTGGACATCTTTCATTTTGAGGAAATTTTTCCTTTTGTTAAGTTGAAATCTGCCTTTCTATTACTTCTGTCTATTGCTTATAGTACTCCCTTCTAGAGCCAAGCAGAAAATTCTGATGCTTTCACATGGTGATCCCACAGATATTTAAAAAGTTCGGTCATCTCCTTTAAAAATATTTTGAGTTCTTCACCATCTTTGACTTGTTCCAGTTTGTGAACTTTCTAAAATGTGGGAGCCAGAGTTGAACACATTACTTTAGATTTGGTTTGATCAGCATACAGGACTGCTACTTCATCCTTCTGTACTAGATACTTCTACTGATTACACCCTAAGAGCACATAGCATTTTTGATTATTAGATCACACTATTACATGTGGTTTTACTCAATTAACATGCCTTCAGGAACAGTATAGTAACAAATGTTAATTGTAATATAGAATTGAAACCAAGTATGTCATATCACTTTTAGCCATTTTACAAATGGTGACTGAGATTTTACTTGATTATACAGGCAGGTATTAAAATTCCTTCTGTCCAGAAGAGGCCAGCTCCTGACAAAAAAGAAAACATTGCAAAGAAAACTGTGGTGACAACACCTAGGAATGAAGGACTTGTTAAGGAAACAACTTCAGAAAGCAGCACACCATCCTGGGCAAGCGATCACAATTACAATGCAGTAAAGCCAGAAAAGACTGCTGCCATTTCATCATCACTGTTATATAAATGTATGTATCACACAGGGATTTGTCTCATCAATCCTTTACATTCTATTCTAAATAGCCACCCAGTTTTGGCTTATCCAAGATTTGGAAGTTTAATCGTGTTTTTATTCTGCTCTTAAACACTTTCTTCACCTTCAACAATTCATGTACATGTATACATCTAAGGAGATTTTCAAGGTCCAGTACACTTCTTAGTATTTTGTCACTTACTTGCTTTGAGAAAAAGAAAATTGTAAACACATAACACACACAGACACACCACTCACATACACAGACACACACACACCCACACAGCACTCACAAAACATAGTTGTGCATACATGGTTGCTGAATGTTTGTCCTTGATGATTGAGTTCTTAAAACTATTTTCAGTAGGTGGTAAGTATAGTAACATTAGCGAATTTTGCCTTAATAGGTTCAACACATCATCCATGTTCATCAGTGCTCAATACCAACAATAATTTTCTTGCTGTACTATTAGCTTTCTTCCACAAAAGTCCTCTAACACTTCATCGTGGTGTGGAGGTGACCTTGAGTTCTTGAAGGCTATGCTATTCAGTGGTGGAGTGCAAGCTCTGGCAGCCCCTACCAAGCTGGAAAGGCTTCGAGAGTGCGGGCCCAGCGACGGACGGACTGTATGTCTGCTGTCCAAGGACCAGCCTAGCTAAATTCGGAGAGGTTCTTCGCCAGATTGGCCATAGGCTGACGAATTTTTCGGCCAGTCACTCGCAGACCATCTACCAAGTCCTAGAGGGGTTGGGTTCTGTGTTGGGAAAGAAAGCATTCAGACCAACAATATCATAGATCTTTAAAGTACATTTAGCTTTATTATTTTCATTTTATTTTATTTTTTGCACATGTCAGCAGCACATAATCATCAGTTTTAATGACTTGTACATTTTGGAAATTTTCTGCAAATAACCTGAGATGATACTCTGCTTATATTAGAGATTTTCAGGTTTAACTTTTTATTTCTGACTCGGCAGATGAGAAGGTTTTGTTTAATTTTGAGTATCTAATTCATATACTACATTTATTCACATAAACACTCAATTTTACAGAAGATCTGATTATAGTATATATATTAAGGTAAGTGAATAATAGTGTGTTTTCTAAATTGTAGTGAATATTAATGAAAGTTAAGGAGAAAATTAGCTTTCTATTTTCAAGTGTTTCTGGAACAGTGGCCTCTGCTTTTCTAATTCACAGCTTTTGGAATGGAAGAATTAATTTCATCTTTATCTTATCTTCTGTTCCAGAGTAATGAAATTAAGACAATCAAATGCATTCTTAAAACTATTGCATCTTACATCTGTTTTGTTAACAGATGATATATACCTGTATCAGTCTACAGTCTGACAGTTATTTTGGAAATTAAAAGAGGATAGGCAAAGGGAAATAAAAACACAATACACATCCACCTTGTTTTTGATGACAGACTTTGAAACTGCACCTGGTTCTACTGGAATTTCATATCTGAATCCCTGGAAAACCCACCTATGTTTTAAGAACTTGCTAATAATATCAGGAAGTCATCTGCATAGAGGGGAAAATACATCTTAACTCTCCTTATTCCTTTGTTGTCATTTCCACCCCCCAGGTACTCTCATTCTGAATTCCTCTTAAAGTTGAGAGGACAGAGTCCTTGTTAAAAATTGAGTTGTAAGGGACAGTAGACACCACCAGAATTCAGTAAGAGGAGAATTACATATTGAGATGAGGTCCATCTATGGTTCTCTAGCCTCTTCAATCCCTCTTAAGTATCCATTTTTTGGGTTGTTTTTTGTTGTTGTTGAGGAGGGGTTTATATATTTAGCCTGAGGCACATCTCACATGTGTTGTTTTCAGTTACCATAAATGAATAGGAAAGTTCAGAATAACTAGTAGGTTTAATTCTTAAGAGGTTTATATACTGAAGACTGTTCAGTTGATAGAGTGGGAGGCAGGGAAGAATCTGAGGTGGGTTTGAGGAGGACAGTGTCAATGGACAAGGTATAATGGGGCAAAATGGGGGTGGGGTGGGAAAGGGAAGGTTGGTTATTATGTTTCTTGTTACTCCAGGCAGCATTGGATTTGAAGCTAGAAGACCTGGATTTGAATCCTTGTTCTGCTACTTCCCGTGTGACTTTGGTCAAGTCACCCTCACACCTCTGGTCCTCACTTTTTCCTCAAGTGTAACATGAAATGGGGTTGGACTAGATGATCTCTTAAATTCCTTTTCAGCCCTACACTTTATGATCCTCCAAGACCGTACCAGGGAGTAAAATACATAAAATCACTCATTGTGTGACTGCTACTAAACCTTTCCTTACATATTGGTGACCACCCATGACTCTTCTTTCCTTTTACTAAAACCGTGAGATGTAGTGTGTTCTTTGGGATAATGGAGGTATGGATTAGATCATCTTCAGTGTAGAATGTCTCCTGTACATATAAGAAGAGGGAGTGGGGGAGAGAGGGTATAGAATAACACCTCTATATTAGAGTTTTTCCACTATTTACAGATTTTCCACCTTTTTGGTTGACTAGCTGTCAATGCATGTATTATAAAATTAGCATTTTGTAAGTACTTGTTTGGGGGTTTTGAAAAATGCCCTCAATTTACTTGCCTTCCCCAAACTGTATTGAATGTGGGTTATTATGGCTGCTGCAACTATATCTTCTGGGCCACCCATAGATGAAAAATTTATTCTTCTGGTGAAGAGGAGTGATGATTCCATAAATTGAAGCTTCTTAATTCTGCTATTTTTAAATTAATGTCAGAGCAGTCTGGCAAGTAGATAGAGAACTGGAAGATCTGGGTTCAAGACTCATCTGAAGCATACTGTGCCCCTTTGGGAACTCTTTAAAACTTAAATTACAGAGAGGTTACCCATCCGAAGTGATAGGAATTATTTGAAAGGGACTTAATCTATTCTAAGGAAATAACTAATGCAGTCAAAAAATACTGCAATATTGAACACTTAACAAGTAGTTTTTAAATTTGTGTTTAGTATTTTGGTGATAACTAATTCATATGGGTCTTTTTTTCTTCATTTGTGTGAAGTTGGTTTCTGTTTGTGTATCCCTTTTTCTTTTTCCACTTATCTTATCCCCCAGCATTTTGTAAGGCATAGAGTTGAAAACAATTTTCTTAAACCTACATCCCTTCTGTAAGTAGTTTAGAACTTTAAAACCTTAAAGGCACATTTCTTTGCTACTTTTTTTTTCCCCAGTTTCATTGAGCTTATATCATTGGCATGGTGAACACACACTGCTTAACACAAAAATGTACTTTAGACCACCTTCCAAAATTTTGCTTTGGATCTATATAGGAACCAGATAGGAAATATAGGAACCAGATGAATTTCTTTGCTTTTAAAGAACGAAAAATGGGGGTAGGTGGGAAAGCTGCATGTTTGACAGAGGACATTGGACCCCACATTTACCCAAGATCTGCAGAAATGCTTCAATGAATCATCTGGAAAGGTTCAAAGAGTGAGTTGCTCATGTCCGACCAGAACACATCTGGGCCCTGTATGTGGGGGTGGGGGGGAGTGCTAGAGGCCAGCCCCACCCTCCCTCTTGCCCAGTCTCTACCTCTGTGGTTACAGGGAGTGGAGCACAAGTTGGAGCAGGTACAGTGGTAGCAGAGGGCTCTGAGGAGCCCTAATGGGTTGGCCGCTGCTGCTGCCCACTGCCCCAAGGACTTCTTTTCAAGTTGCTGTGGTAGTAAAAGTGAATCTGCATGAGCCGGAAGACTGAAGTGCGCTTCTGTAGTTGGGGTAAGATTTCGCTGAAAAGAGTAGGTGCCAGGGTAACTTGGCACATGGGATTTGTCCAGCCCTGATCTACGGTAACATTTTACATTTTATTTTGAAAACTTAAAGCTTTACATAGGATATTCAGATTACCTCTATTTAATTTAAGATAGTATTCCTTTTTTATGTAGGCTGCTAAAAAGCTATTGGAGGCAAAGCAATAAGGAAAAATATCCAATGCCTCTTATTTCTGGTTGTCCCAGTTAACTGAGGTGTGTCAGTTACCTTTTTTGCATTTTAGAGGACATGTTAAGTAGCCTATATAAGTAAAACATTCACTCCACTGTTGAAATTTATTAAATTGACAGCCTTCATACAAAAAGATAACTTTGGGGGTAGCACAAATAGATTGCTCTGAAAATGAAACTTCTATAATAACCTGAAAGTGGTATCATATAAAAAATAATTTGTGGAAACACAAGCATGATAAATAAACTCGATTAGTTTATTCGGGGTTTGGTTTGTGTAATTATGGGTTGGTTGTTGGCAGCAACAAAATAAAGGTAATTTTGCTGTTTGTATGGAACGGGAAGTGGACTAGAATGAGACTTTGGGGTTAATTGGTCTGGGCAGTGTGTTGTAGTTGGAAAAAATCCTGGATTTGGGCCAGGGCGCAGGAAACTTGGTGTCTATAAAGTTCCAGCTTTACTCACTAGACATGTGAGTTGGGCAAATCACTTCTGGGACCCTCAAGTGACATCTCTAAAATGAGGGAGGTTAAACTAGATTAATTCTTAAAGTATATTCTTATCACCATCTTTTCTATTCAACAATCAAATACCTCTGCACATGAAGTACTCTGTCTAGAGCACTGAGGTAGTAGAATGCATGAGAAGTTCATAAACAATATCATTGAGTTGACTATATATAGGGTGGGTTGGGGGTATGTACAAAAGGCACACAAAGTAATATGCTAGTGCATTAGGAGCTCACAAGTTGTGACTAGGTTGAGGGGGGGCAGCATTTCAGGGGAAATTTTAATCGAAGAGATTGCATTTGAATAGGTCCTTGAAAGATGAGTAAGAACTGAACACGTGAAGGGAAGTAAGGAAGGACATATTAATTAAAAGAGGTAGGGGACGATGAGAAAAGGCATGAAAACTCTGACAGACCAGTTTGGCCAAAATTGGGAATGAAGGAATAGACAGGGAAGGGGAGTGGCATCATGATACATTGGGTCATTTATGCTGGGCATGGTACTTTTTAAGACAAGATTTTCTTAGTTCCTTACCATGCCCTAAATAATCATTGAATTTTCCTTAACATTGGTATATTGTATTTTTTTTTTCTGGTAGAGGATTTAAGACCTTAATTAAATATTTTCAGGTAGTAATTTTTTATGATATAAAAGAAATACTATAAAAATTTGCATTCTATGTAGAAAAAGATAAGACATATTCACGATAAACACCCATTGAAATCAATATATTTAACCTATTTATGCCTCGAATCATTTTTCTTGACTTTAATTCCCAGGGGGAGAGGGAATCTATACTGTACCTGTTTTAGGAGTTACGCTTCTTAAAAAGTAAGATGGTATGTGTTTTCATTAGGAATATTTAAAGATTAAAAACATTTTGATAAGTATTCCCAGAAATCTAGTAACTAGTATTTCCTGTTTTTTTTGTATAAATGGGCTATTTACATTTTAAAAGTAGTATCAACAGGAAGGCAGTTATATCCCTCAGTTAACAGCTTCTAAACTCATAGAAGCTGGAAGCATACATTTAAGCCTGAATTTTTGCCCCTTTTATTTACTTAAATGGAAGATTGAGGGGCTTTCAGAAGGAATGAACCAGAAGGGGGGGATTCAGGAGGAAGAAGAAAAGGTAAATTAAAGCATATTTTAAATTAACAGTATCTGTATAATAACATATATTAAGATGACATTGGGGTGTTCATAGACTTAGCTCTTTTAAAAGAGGGTGAGGCATCCTATTTTAAAAGCCCCAATTGTAGATAGTGACTCAATTTGAAACAACCAGTTGACTACATTTTATTAAAATAATACACTGTTTTGAACTTGGTGATACTAAAAATTGAAAATACTCAGATTAGCAATCAGTTTGTGTCCTTGGCTTTAGACCTCTAAAGCATATAACTAAGTAAAAAGAAGACTAATCTGGGACCTTTATTCAAAAGATAAAGTGACAGGATTTTATTTCTATCTTTTTTGAAGTAAAAATAGATTGAAATCATCTGTATTAATTGGCCATTTGTCCCAGTGACAGCAGATTTCATAACATGACAGATTTAGAACTGAAAGGGAGCATGAAATTCATCTAGTCCAAATCGTTCATTGTACGGTAGTAATGACTAAGATTGATAAAAAGCAATGTGTTTTACGTGAGTAATCTCACTTATTTCTGGCACATAAGTAGGCCCTTAATATTTGGTAACTGACCATCACAACTGATCCCCTAAGGAAGGTGCTATTTTCCCTATTTTACAGATTGAAGCAGCCTAGTCCCAAAGGAGCTTAACTGACCCAAGATTTCACAGGATAGTCAACAGAGCTGGGATTTAAGTAGCCAGGTTCTGTGATTCCAGATGCCCTTTCCCTAACGCCTGCTTTGATTTATGCTTACTTTTTCCCCCCTAAGTATTGTATAGAATTGCCAAGAGATTGGAAACAAATTAGTGAACTGAGAATTTTTTTTAGTTCCCCTCCACTTGTGAAGAAGAAAGCCTATGTATCCGTATATTAGTTTATCCATGCATTCCTTGCTTCTACTCTTAGAATAGATAGTAAATAGTTACATTTTTAAGAGAAAAGTTGAGAGAGGCAGTGTAGAGTAAGTGAAAAGAATAGGTTTGGAATTTAGAAAAACCTGGATTGAAGTGTTACCTTTCACATGCTAGTAATAGGACTCACTCATCAGTATAATCCACTGCACAGAGGAAGGGCTTGACAAAGACTGGTTAATTGACATACTGACTTAATGCCCTAGGCTAGTCTCTTAAGACCAAAGTTCCCATTTTGATTGTGGTAACATTTCTTCCCTAGTAGTTCTAGAAATGAAATTACTAATTCTGCTTGGTTATATGTACAGACTAGTTTAACATTTAATTTCCACTTAGAGTTTTAAGATTTTGAAACTTAGCAACTTAGTTGTAATAGAATAGTTCAGCTTGAAGGGATCTTAGAAATCATCTCATTTTACTTAGGAAGAAACTGAGGTTCAGAGAAATTGTTTCTGGTCATACAGGTAATTCCAGGAGTCATGCTAAGGTCTGTCCCTAATCCAGGGCTCTTGCCACTTTGCAATCTGGGTTGATATTTAACCAAAGAAATATACAGCCCTGATGCTTGGCCTGTTATGTACCTCTGAATTGATACAAATGATGTAAATTGGCATGTTAAAAAATAAAAAGTTTCTCATGGGTGTTTTTAAAATACAGTAATGTACACTATGTAGACTGATAGATTTGGAGGCAATGCATCCAAATTCAGATCCTTGCTTTACCAGTTAGCTTTTGGGATCTTGTACTAGTTACTAGACTTCTTTGGACCTGTTCATTTCTAAAATAGAGAAGTTGAAGGAAAGGCTAGCTTTAATGTTTAAAAAACCACTGTACTAGAACTAATAATTCTAATACATCTAACATTTCCTGTTTGTAACTACCAATTAAGATGCTAAAGACCTGAATAAATATAGTGGTAGTAATTAACTTCTAGGCTGTGGTTATTTTCAAATAAAATTGCTAATGTACTTGCCCCCTCTCCACCCTGCCTTCATTCAGTGAGTCATCATAAGGCGTCTTTACAACAGATCTAAAAATCCTGTGACACTAGTGACATTAATTCTTAAAATACCAGTTCTACAAAATATTATCGGAGATAGAGTACGATAAGTCGAACTGAATTTGGAGTAAGAGGTCTTAAGTTCAAATAGTTTGATATGCTTCCTGTTGGAACATGGACAAATCATACACAGTAGGCCTCAAAAGAGGGTTAGATTAGATCTCTAAGCTCCCTTTTAAGTGATTTTTTCCCTACTCAATTCTTCCTTTCAAATTATTCCATGTATTCCAAAAAGTTGCTGATCTTTAGTTCAGAAGTAGTTATTTTGGGTGTATTTCTTCTGGTGTTTGATAATTCACAGAAATTTGAATTCTGTAATGCTCTTAGCATGAATTTTCTTAATTCTATAAATACTTTTAACCTAAATATTCCTTTTTAAAAGTAATTATGCTTCATTATCAGGAAAAACAATTAACTTGTACTTAAGTGTATATACTTACATTGAAGATCTAGTATGACACTTTATGGTACGGAGGTGACAGTTCTCTCAAAGTATGTGAGCATTTCATAAACTCTAGTAGTTTTCTAACATGCTGGAAAGCTTTCCAATATCGTACACCTAAGTTCTGAAGAAGCTGATCATAAGAGTGTTGGCCACTATGTGTTTTTTGTCTTTGTTTTTATTTTTAGCCTCTAAATCATGAAGGCTTTCTACTTAAGTGTGAATTACATATCACATTACATGTGATAATGGGTTGGGGAATTGATATTACATTAAACAGCTAGGATCATGTGAGTTCAGTTGGATTTTCTCTACAAAATGGCTATTGCCTTATTCAAGGGCTTTTTTTTTCTCTTAAAAACTGACGTTGTAGGGAGAACCCTTGTTCCTGAGATGAGTCTGCTCTCCAAAGGGATCTCATTTCAAGCTGAGATGTCTCCAGTTCTAAATATTCTCCACCCCTCTAGTCACTGCTGTTTTTCTTCGATCCTGTGAGGTAGGCAGGTGAGGAGCAAGTGAGCAGAGCTGACTAAAGGAGACTTATTAAGATGGTAGCAACAACAGATCATTAACCTTCAAGTCAGGGGTGGATCAAGAGACTAATTAATAGAATTATCACACTTCCCTTAGATTTTCAATTCACATTCTAGCTTTGATTCCTGTATAGTACACAAATAAAGGCAAAAGACTTTGAAATTCATGTTGTGATCCGTTGCTGCACTTAGGTCAATGTTGGTAGAAGATTGCTGAAGAAGTGGGGAACACCTGAATGAATATTCCATTTACTTAGTAAATTAATAGATCCTGAATTTTTTAACTCCCTATGGTACAAACATTGTGAGTTGAGGGAGAGAGGGAGTTAATACTCAGTTTTCTATTTGTGCCATTTAAGTTTGTGTGGGATGGAAATCATTAAAAATTGTCTTACTTTAGAAATTATTTAACATAAGATAAACTTGAAAGTTTTTTTTTTTACAAGATTCTCTGTTGAGTACTTTATTAATTTGGATTTTATCTGCCTCGGAAATATCCTAACCATTTAAGTGAATGTTAACTTTGAAGTTTGGCACTGTGCCAGAAAAATTCTGCAGCAGGTAATTTTAACCTTTCATAGTCCTGCTGTGATGGGACAAGAAAATATAAATATACATTTTTACTTTGAAACGGATGCAGTGCTAAATTCTTAATGCAAATCTTCCTACAGTATTTACATTTGTGCAACCAGTACTCATTTTTCAGTGATGATGTAGGATTGTAACAGAAAAATCCAAATAATCTTTGAGGCTTACCTTTGTATTGTACCACCAGACTTAACTCTCTAAGTTTGTTTCATCTTCCTCATATGCTTTCTAAGAGTTGCTAGGGAGCTAAATTGGCAGTAAAGGTCTGTGTAGTTGGCCTATTTCCACTGTCTTGTGAGGCTTAAATGAATAAACACTAAATTCATATGTACTCCGTAATGGTCTGTTACAGCTTATTTACCTTGTCACTTGAAGATATGAAAATCCAAGAAGAGAAGACTTGGGTTCAAATCTGCCCTGAGACCTACAGGGCCTGTCACTTAATTTCTCTTTGTTTCAGTTTCCTCTGTAAAATGAGGTCAATGATAGTATTTATTGTGAAAGCACAGTAAGGTATTTTTAAAGCTCTTAGCTATTTGTAGTTTTATTTAAAAAGAGTTTTCACATATTAATGGAAAACAAAGTGATTGTAATGTAGAATCTCTCAACAACCATATAATTAAAGCCCTTATAGAATTTTAAAGCTGCAGGATCCCCTCTTCCACCCTTCTCAATTTCTAGATGAAGAAACTGAAATCTAGAAAGTGAAATGACTAATAATAGTCAACATAAACTCATCAGTAGCAGACTAGACTAGTATCCAGATTCGTAGACTCCTGGTATTCTTAATTTCTGCCCCCAAATTTTGCTCCCTTGCTTCCAAAAATTAAAATCATTAGAATAAAATTTATTACACTTATTTAGGGAGTGGTTTCTTTAAGGCTTTTAAAAACTTTACATTGTAAAGGACTTTCAATATTTTTTCTAAGGGGATCAGAACTTTTTTCTAACCTTAAATTTTGCTCTATTAAGAATATAAGACTAAAGTTCTGTTTTCCATGTCAATAATACTTTAAATCTCATGCTTTGTATTTGTGTTTAAAAGGGAATTATGGCAGCTTTGCAAAAAAGTATCCAGAAATCCCAAGTTCATAAAATTTTTATCACAATGTTATTGATTGAAATGTCAATAATACAATTAAAATCAGGTTGGTGATATTTTTTTCTTAATGTGCTTTAAATTCATGGAACTATTTTGTATTTTCAGATTCCAACTTAATTATACATCTGAATCATGGCTGACTTGTTAACTCTTTCATAATGGAAGCCCATCAAAAGTATTGTTTTGTGGTATTTGAATATTCTAAGAATACTTTATTATAAGTATAACTCATCCATGGACATTTTCTTTCCACCTGATCTACCACTCTCTACATCACTATTTACTTAACATCTTTACAGTTTTTAACCCGATATAAGGGTACCTACAAGTAGCATAGTACTTTCTCATTAGAGAAAGGTAGATAAGAGTTAAGTAATTTTCAACCTCGTACTTCCCTTTTACTTTTGGTGGGTGGGATGAAGGGTGATTTATACATGATTTTTTTTTTATCCATGAAAAAGTAGCATCAGTATTTCAGAGTGACATTGCTAAAATTGATGGATGTAAAATGGCAAAAGGAACGATCAAATAAAATGAGTTTGTAAGATAAATAGATGCAGGTTAAGATGTTAAACTATTAGTGTTATATTAGATGATTCTGATTTTTTATTAAGTTGCTCACACATTTAATTCCTAAGGTACTTTAATACTATATTCAAGAATAAAAAGTCTTGAAAACATCATTGTCAAAATTGGAAGATAAAGTTGCTGCTGTTATTAAAAAATATCCCCTCTTGCAGTTACTAAACTGAGCCAAAATATGTCAACTAAAAATTTTAAAGAAATTGAGTGTGAGACACTGTAGTTTTAATACTTAAGCATGTTTATAGACACAAGGATCTGCCACTCCAATTTAAAGATAAGGAAATTTTTGTTATACACATAGATATTTTCAATATATTTATAGACAATTATAAATTTAGTAAAAATTTGTTGGCTTTCCCCAATTCTCTCCTTCCGCCCCATTCCCCTTCCCCCACTAGAAAATAATCTCCTTCACTAATATGTTTTGACCTCTCCTATATACTTTAAGCACATTCAGGGCAGACAGTCACTTGTTACTGCCATACTAGTATGTAGTATGTAGTGCCATACTACATAGTACTAGGCAATTACTGCCTGTTGAATTCTCACCCACTGTTTAAAGCTCAACTCTTCATTAAATTGTTACTTTTATTAAACTTTACTGCCCCTCTATCTCCCCTCCAACCCCATCAATAGCACTTGAATTTTCACATTTTGTGGTCTCAGATTGCATTTTGTAATATAGCTGTTTATCTTAACTGAATTTTTGGTCATAAGACAGATGAGCACAGTGTTCTGCATGAAGTAGGCAAGAATATTTTCATTTGAATTTATTAAATGCTTACTCTGTTCAGAGCATTGTGAATTAACATACTGCCCTAAAACAAAGTGCCCTGAAGATTACTGGAAATAATCTAAGTGAATGATTAGTCATAGGAAGAAGGGCCTTTTAAACTGACTTAACAATGTTGGAAAGTAGACTACCTAGCACATTCTTGGTATGATTTCCAGTCTTTTGCTATATGTTATACTAGCTTTGGAAACACTTATAGGCTACATCATGCTATGCAGGATGCTCTCTGATTCTTATATGTTGAGATCTTGAAATAGCTGTAATATGAAATGAACTTTCTCAGATTAGAAATATCGCTGTGCTATGGTTAGACTGTCCTCACATTCTTATAGGCTGTGAAGTAGAAAGCAAGGCAATATGATAATTGTAAAAGATGCTCCTTCTGGACAAACTGGGGTCAAGTCCAAACTAGTCCTTGACATGTGACCTTCAGCAAGTTACTTATGATCCTCCAGACAACTTTTTATTCAGACTGAAGTTGCAGAATAGGAGTTCCATGTTGACAGAAGGACTCTTCCTCACCAAAAGTTCCCTATACTAGGGTACTACGTCATCTATAATATAAATGCTTGGTTGGTTAAGTATGATATGTAAGTGGAGCATCCAAAGTGCCTTTTACAAATCCATATTACTTATTTCAGAGTATTTGATGCCCACCTTAATTTGAAATAGGCCAATCCCTTCTGGATAAAATGGCAAACATCCAAGAATTCCTATCTTCTTATCCAACTTCCTTTCTGTGAAATGATGCCAACTGAAAATTCACTGTTTACTGCCTGATTCCTCATAGAATCAGCTTGCAATTTCACCCAGTATTTGACCTCTGGGATTCAGTTTCCTCATCCATAAAATGAAGAGGTTGTGCTGGATGATAGCTAATGTTCTTTATACCTGTGAATTAGGTTTCATTAGCCCATCCTCCTAAGTCTAAGCAAGCACTGATTTTGCCCGGGTGCTGCTTGTTCTGAAGTTGAAAATCTGTTTTCGTTTCCCATTATTGTTTTCCTTCTGCCAACTTGCTCATTAAATGTATTCATGAAGACTGAAAGTATGGATATATCACCCAATTCATTTCCCATAAGTTTTTCTGTTCAGATCTTACTAGCAGCCGTTTTACCATGGCTAAGACCATATAGATTACATAAAACCTCTACAATTAATTGTATTTTGAACTGTATAATTTATTCAGGAATAAGCCTGGATATATGTTTTTACAAGAAAGAAGTTGTTATAATAAAGCTAGATTTAATATCATTGTTCAAATCCACAGTTTGCTATAATCTTTCTTACAAAATTTAAAGTGCTAGTTTTGAGTACAATTATCCATCTTTGCCTCTCTATAATTTAATTTGCACTTAAAGATACTATGTGGTATATTATACACATAGCAGACAATGGAAAATAATTTAACCTCACATCTTCAGATTTCTCATCAATAAATGGAGAAAGCATTATATGCAGTATCAAAGTAATTGAATTGTTGTGAGGAAAATGTCTTAGAAAAGTCTCCAAAGAGAGACTCTAATATGTAAGTAATATTAAGTTAGCGTAGACCGAGTTTTCGATTCTGACACTAATTTTAAAACAGGCTTTCCTTATGCAATACATAATTCCCATATGTGCTTTATTTCACACTTGAATTTTAAGTTATGCTGTAATTAAGATAACATATACTAAATTCCTTCTGTGATGAAGAATCAAATCATAACAGGTAAAAGTCCTTTTAAAAGTGAAGTTGTAATAGAGAGTTTTTCAGAAAATATTTTCACCTGTTCCTTTAACCTTTTCTGAATAAACTGATTAAAAATCAGAACTAGGAATCTATATATGTAAAAAGTTTTTCAAAATGATCTCTTGATTTTTTTAAATCTATATCTATGGAATTTAAAATTATCCATTCAGTTAATGTGAAGTTTTTAATTTTAGAATTCCCTGGGGATTCTGATGAAGGTTATGTTTTTCTATCTCATTAGCTATAAAAGATGAATAACATGTCAGTCTCAGAATAAAATAGAAAACATCATTTCTGACAGCCCCAAAAAGAAAATGGTTATGTTTTATGATTATTACAGCTATTTAATTACACTTATTTGTTATTGTTGATTTTAAAGTTCTGTACAAATATCCATAACTAAATAGAAACAATACATAATTGTTTCATACTATCATATAATGATATAACAATTTTCCACAACCTGTGAGAGATTTGACAGTTACTAGGGAAAAACTGTATTAGTCCAATATCCACATTTTACATTTGAAGTATCTTTATGCAGTAGCAATTTGAAATCATTAAGAGGTCATCTATTTAATGAACTTTCTTTACCTTCATATTATTTTTGTGCTCAGAATTTAATTTTTTTCTTACAATTCTTTCTGCGTTCATACTAATGACAAATGTAGAATTTGAAACGTTTCCCTTCCTCATATTTGCAGAATTCTTTGCTAAATACATGTGTAGTGTTACTTGAGCTTTATTATATTTTTTATAATTTTTTTCTCCATTATCATAGAGAACATATATTTATAATGACTTTCAATTTTTTGGCATGTTAGTGCTTACCATGGTTTTTTTTTCTTTTTTAGCCATGAAAGAAGAGAAAAGGACGGAAGATAAAATGGCCACACCCCTTCCTGTAACAAAGAAAGTCCTTCCTTCAACTTCAGCTTCTGTTATTGGCAAACAAACCTCTTCTTTGCCTAGAAATATAGTCCCAAAGAAGTCCCCTTCTGTTATTAATACTTCCGTTACTAAGCAAGCCATTAAAAATTCACCTGGAGGCTTCAAAGGTGTCATCCCTAAAAAATCATGGCTGTCTGGCAATCTCTCAGGCAGTGTTTCAAATACCAAACAGTCAGGACTGGCTTCTGCAGCATCCACTTCTAAAAAATTAAGTGTTTCGTCCACAGTAGCTGGGGGGCCTAGAAAACCAGTACAACCTTCTGCTAGTTCTGCTTCTTCATCTACTCCAGGAAAATCAGGAGCTAGTCCTTCTCAGTCACAGCCAAATTCTCAAATTCGACAAAATATAAGACGATCCTTAAAGGAGATTTTGTGGAAAAGGTGGGATATTTTGCTTTTTTGGGGTACATAACTTCAACTTGTACTGAATTATACTGTTACCTAATAAGGTGAAAATATTGGAGAGATATTTTTTCAGTTCCAAACTAATGACTTTTGTGTGTCATGCATACTCTAATTTGCTGATAGCTTCTTACCATGAAGCTAAATAAACTTAATATTCCATATGTTAACATTTAAATGAAGATAAAAATTTTTTGATACTTCATCCTTGGCAGTTTTAAGTGTAAACCAATGTAATTATGCTAAACTCACTGTTTTATGTAGTCTATCTTTTGGTTATTCCATCACAGAGTCAATGATAGTGATGACTTAATCATGACAGAAAATGAAGTAGGAAAAATTGCTCTGCATATTGAAAAGGAGATGTTCAACTTATTTCAAGTTACAGATAATCGGTACAAGAGTAAATATCGCAGCATCATGTTTAATCTCAAGGATCCAAAGAATCAGGTTTGTGTGCTCCTTGACTATTGGGATATGTTCAGTCATTTTTCAGTCATCATGCCCGACTCTTCATGACCCCCTCTGGGGTTTTCTTGGTGGAGACATTGGACTGGCTGCCATTTTATTTTCCAGCTCATTTAAGGAAACTGAAGCAAACAGGCTTAAGTGACTTGCCCAGGATCACACAACTGTTAAGTGTCTGAGGCCTGATTAAAACTCGGGAAGATGAGTCTTCCTGATTGCAAGCCAAACACTATCCATCCATGCTACCGAGCTGCCCCACATATTGGGATAACACTAAAGAAAACAATAAATGTTAATTTTTTGTGGTATTTTAGCTTGAAAAGTAGTAGGAAAACTCCCATAGTCCTCAAAAACACAGTGCCTAACATTGCTAACAAAAAATTTAAAAAGTAGTTCACAAAGAATACTATAGTACCTCTACACAGATAACTAGGGTGCAAGATAGCCTGTGATGGGGCAAAGGAGACATCATTTTCTTTGAAACAAGGAAATATTTCAGAGGTAATTAAATTGGGCTTCGATGAAGAATTTTAACAAGAGTAGATGTAGAAATAATTCCAGAAACAGAGAACCATACAGTCTTGAGTCAAGAAATACATAGAGGCAAAAGGGCAAAGTAAGGTGGGGGAAATTATAGGAGTCCACTTTGGAGCATGGAATACCTGAAATAAGATTGTGTGAAATTAGTTTAGAAAGGCTCCTTGGAGCTAGATTTTGGAGAATTTTAAATGCCAGGTTAATTAGTTAGTATTTTAAACCATAGGAAATAGGCAACCATTGGAAGCTTTTTAGTGAGAGTAATATGACTTGATTGATTAAAGCATGTTGAGTAATTTGACAGCTGTGTAAAAGATGAATTGGCAAGTTGAGAGATAGAAAACAGTCAAAAGAAGCTATTACAATAACCTAGACAAGTGGGCGTCGGTGGTGAGAATCTTAAGTAGGTCATGATAGAGAGTAGATGGGATAGACACAGGAGGATGTAGGAGTAACAAGATTTGGCAGCTGACTAGCGGAAAGAGGAGAGGGATGAGACTGAGACACAGTCTGACTTTTTAAACTTGATTGAGATGTTGGTGACAAACTGAGATAAAGAAATTTGTAGGAAGGTCAGAGTTAGGTTTTGGTGGGCTTGAGGGGCAGTCTGAGTCCAGCATGACTTACAGGTCCAAGTGGAGATCTTTAACAGATGGTTGCAAAATAGGGTTAAGAGATTAGGGGCATATAATATGTATTTTTGAGTGATTTATAGAGATGTGGGAATAAATGAAATACAAAATATTATGTAGAGAAGAATGCCAATGACAGCTATTGCAGGAACAACTGCACTTGGAAGCAAGAGGAATTATATAAATCAGTGAAAGGCCAAGAAGAAACAGGCAACTAAAAAATTAAATAGGAAAGCGAGTATTTATAAAATATCAGTGGTAGCTCTTGTGTTACACAAAAGCAATATATCATCGTTGCTTCTGTTCAGAACTTTACAGCCTAGTTGGATTTGTCTTATCCGTAAAGTGATTGACAATATGTTCATTTTAGCAACTTTTCATTCCCATTGCTAATGTAGTTCATGCAGTGGATATCGTGATAGCATTTTTGTTTTTTCTGACATTGCTTTTCCTCTGTCCAAATCATCCTTTAGAGTTGTCAGATTCCTCTTTCTAAAGGACTACCATAATTAGATCATTGTGCTGTTTAGAATGTTTAGTCTGTCATTCAAGGCCTTCTTTGCCTTGGCCCTCACTACTGAACCCTACATCCTAGCCAACCTGGATCCAAGCATATACATTACACCTTTCTACGCAGATATTATTTTTTCCTGTTTCCACCATTGATAAGTCAATCTCCTACCTCTCCTTAAAACCCATAATAATGTAGGCTATTTTTAACATGCTACCTTCTTTAATTATCCCTGCCTGAATCTCCTGTTACTTTGTCCATCTTAGAATATGTTTTGCTTTGAGCATCATTTGTTTACTTTTACTACAATTTTCATGAAGGCAGAAATCACATTCTCTCTATCTTAATATCAGTTTGTACATTTTTAGTATCATTTAGTACGTTTAGTATCATTACTTTGAACATGCTACCTCAAATATTTGATTAATATAAGACATTTCTTTATAGGGACTTTTTCATCGAGTTCTTCGTGAAGAAATCTCTCTAGCAAAACTTGTAAGAATGAAACCTGAAGAACTTGTATCTAAAGAATTGTCAATGTGGAAAGAGAAGCCAACAAAATCTGTAAGTATGAGTTTATAATTTTAAAACTACTATTAGATAATATAACTATTTTATGAGAGAGTATAATATACTTAAAATATTACTTTATCATTTAACCAATTAAAATTTTTTGGTACCATAATGGAAAGTTTACTGAACTTAAAGTCAAAATACCCAGGTTTGAATATTGCCTCTGCTACATAATTAATTGCTTGTGTAAATTTTGGCAAGTTATTTAGCTTAAGATTCAGTTTTTTCATTTAAAAGGAGAATGGGAAAGTCATAATGTTATACTCCCTACCTTTCAGGTTGTTGCAAGGGTTAAATTAATATAATTGAAGGTTCTATATGAACAATGTTTGTTCTTATGTATTTTTTTCTTTTAGATGATAGAATCCAGAAATAAATTACAGGCTGAAAGCAAGAAGTCTGCCATGAAACAGGAAGCCATACCAGATATGGAAGATTCTCCACCAGTGTCAGACTCAGATGTAAGTCTACCATGTCTGTCTCATATTTAAAGAAGTCATAATGTGGGCAGTTGAAAACCCCTTCATACGTAAAAAGATGACATTCACAAGTTGCTCTGACTGAAAGCATTCCTCACCTGGTATAAGTCAGTGTCAGTTATTACTAAGTATTAAGGCAGGATTCCTTTCAGGTAGTGTTATTATAATAATTACAACCACAATAATAAAAATAAGCATTTATACGGCACTTGTAAGGTTTCTAAAGCACTTTACAAATACCTCCTCTGATCCTTTCAACAGCTCTTGGAGGAAGGTGTTATCAATCTGTTTTAGAGATGAAGAAGCCAAAGCAGACCGAAGTGAAACAAATTATCTGGAAAGTGTGGCATTTTTCCTGACTAAAATCCAGAGTGCTGTCCATTGTACCACCTAGGCAGTAGGCACTGCACTGCCTCCTATTGGATGAAGTGCTAGATTTTCATATTTAAACATGTGAGAATGAGTCTCTTTGTATTGTTGTTTTATTTTAGGAGCAAGAATTAGCACGAGCTGTGCCTGAAAAAAGTAGTGCTCCTCTTCTTGATGTTTTTAGTAGTATGTTGAAAGATACAACAAGTCAACATCGGGCTCATCTTTTTGATTTGAACTGCAAAATTTGTACAGGTAAATAAAATTTGGTGTTTGGCTTAAACATGTATGTAAAATTTTGATGGTTTGAACTACTTTTTCACTTCTTTAAAAAACAATGTTTATTATAGATAAAAATTATTTCATTTGGTTAGCATTTTTGGTAGGTATCAAAAATTAACATCTTTTCTTTAATTTTTAAGGTCAAGTCCCATCATCTGAAGATGAACCAGCTCCAAAGAAACCAAAATTGTCAGCTTCTGTTAAGAAGGTGGAATCAAAATCAAAATTTGACAGCTCTGTTTCTGGGTCTGTTTCTTGTCCTGCTGATGAATTGATATCTGAAACCATAGCTGAAAGTACTTCTGAACCAGAAGTTGACAATATTACTCAAATGAATTTAGAAAGAAATTATTTTCCTGTACCACTGGGGCATGGTACTGCGGAACCATCTTTAATGGAAGAAAATTCATTATACCCAGTCTCCTGCTCTGCTGGGGTTGTCACTACTGTAACAGTATCTGGTAGGGATCCCCGAACAGCACAAAACAGTTCAGCTGCTATCAGTACCTCAGCCACACGTCCTAGCTCTGGTCCTCTGACTGAGAAACTTGTGACTGGAGAAGCAAAACAAGAAGTGCTAAAACCTGTTTTGACACCCACAGCAGTACCAAAATCTATATTGGCGAAGCCATCATCTTTGCCAGACCCAAGATACGTACCAGTTCCTCCATCACCAAATATCAAGTATGTACTTCAGATATAATCTTAAGTTATTAGTATTCTCAAATATTTGGTTTATACGTACTTTATTTCTGGGTTTTAGTAGATTGAATGAAGAAAGGGGAAATTTGATATAATAAAATTTTGATGCTTATGCGGTTTTTTTTTAACCTAAGTATAGAATGTAAAGATGTGGTTAGAGAACAGTTTATGTGGAAAAAAGACAAATATTTCACACTAAGTCTGTAAAGTAGCAACTTAATTTCTGTTAAAAAATCTCTTGTAGTCAGATTTCATTCATAGAAGTATGTCTAGGGCCTTGCACCTTGTATTGAATGGATAGTGTGTTTTGAGGTCTGTAGTTTTTAAAGGGATATTGACAAAACAGAATGTCCAAGAAGCTGGATGAGCTTCTGAGGCAATCAGGGTGGCCTTCAAAGCCAGATGTGGTGACTTACACCTATAATTCCTACTGCTCGTGTAGGTTGATACTTTTGGAAAGCCAAGGTTTTCCAGCCATACAGCTAAAGTCAGTCTGGAATCCTCACTAAATTCAATACCAATATGATTAGCCTCCAGGAGCAGGAGCCACCAGGCTGTATAAGTGAACAGGCACAGGGCTGACTTGATGAAAGCTCATGTGCTGATAAGTAGTATGATCTATCTCATAATTGGCCACTATATATCTGGGCTGCTACCCTTAAAGAGATCTAGTCTTAAAAAAAAGAAAACAAGGTTGACCTCTAAACAATGTCTTAAGAGAAATGGTTGAAGACACTTTAATGTTTAACTTAGAAAATAAGACTGAGAAGGGAATAATAGTCTTCAGATATTTGAAGCACTATTGTATGGATGGATTAGATTGATTTTTGTGTAGCTATAAAAGGTAAAATTAGGACCAAGGGTTGGAAGTTCTAGAGGAGTATATTTCAATTTAATAAAAGAAAATGGTTTTGAAAAATTAGCACTTAGAAAGTCTAATGGCTTGCCTTGAAAGTTAGTGAGTTTCCTTGTATTGAGAGTATTTGATCAGACTATTTGACTGGACTTGAAGGATTGCTTGTCACATTTCTTATAGACAGAATTCCTAGGTTGTGTAAGAGGTTGAACTTAAAAGATCTTTTATGTGCCTAAACCTTAGATTCTCTGATCTATACAGTCTTCAAAATTTAATGTGATTTTATTAGAAATTAATTAGAACTGAAAAATATAGAGTACATTTAATATAGTAAAACTAAATTATCTTTAAAATCAAATAAGCCAGGGAGACATAATAAATTGAGATTTATTTTTATGGTTTTGTTTTGCAGTATTCCAGAATCACGATCCCCTCAAGAAGGAGATACTTCCCTCTTTCTCTCTCGTCTCAGCACCATTTGGAAAGGATTTATTAACATGCAAAGTGTAGCGAAGTTTGTTACAAAGGCATATCCTGTGTCTGGGTGTTTTGATTATCTCAGTGAGGTTAGAACAGACTGTATACATTTCTTTTGTGAAAACTTGTTCATATTACTTGTTCTCATATTGACTGTATAAAAAACCCATACTCTTAGCTGAATAAAATATAGGATAAATTCTTCAGTACTTCTGAAGACCCATGATTTTATTGGTGTGGATTCTGTCAGTACAGATCATAACCCCTCCACAATCTAAAAATGATGATTTCATTTGCTGTGGTCACAGTGGTCTTCTCTTTATGGCACCTTTTTGGTAATAAGCTTATCCATCTTAACTCATCTGGTCACAATTCTCTTAGTGGTAGGACCTGCCAGCATTCTGCTGGATTGCCCTTTGGGATCTCAGGGTCACATCCATATCACATCAAAGCATTCAGTAGATTACTTGAGATATACATCTTATATGAGATCCAAATTTAGAGATATTACTAATATAAGCAAGATGAAGTTTAATTTCATTCACAAGTTAAGAATTTGGTCACTAGAATTGTCCGGTTTGATTAAAGACAAAATTATATTTACTCCCACTTAGTCAATTTAGTAGGTATTTGTATATATTAGTAGGTGGCAGGTTCTTCATTTTATTACTTTATCAAAAGGTACTAATCTTTATATCCCTTGCATGGAGCAAAGTTTTAAGTCAATCTTCACTTTGCCTTAATGCTAACTTGTGATAGTTACGTGTAAGAATTAAAATGCTGAGTGGTTTTTGTATTTCTGTTTTAACTTCACTTAATTTTTCAAAATACTTCTTGTTTAGGACCTGCCAGATACAATTCACATTGGTGGAAGAATCTCACCCAAGACTGTTTGGGATTATGTTGGCAAACTCAAATCTTCTGTATCAAAGGTACTCACTTGGAATCCATTCTATGCAGCAGTAGCAAAAATAGTATTTGTTAACTATGTTGTCCATTTTTTCCCTCCGATTTTGTTCATGTTTTGAGACTTCCCGAAGACTTCCATGTGTATTTTCAAGTCAACTTTTTAAAGAAAATTGATAATTTGTATATATTAAATGACTTCACTGTTTTGTGGGGCATAATGAAGTTATTATCAGCTCTGGTGTGTTAGTAATACATAAGGTATTTCTCCCCCTCCATTGGTTGAGGAGTAAGGAACTCTCTGAGTCTTGATTCTTCAGCAATTTTAGTATTCCTACTTGATGAAATATAAGGACAACGTAATTTTATAAATCACAATCTGGGATTTGGTGATTCAATTTTATATAGCACTTTTTTATTAGTGTAAAAATATGCAACTGTACACTTCCTTTCCAACTCTTTTAGAGTAGTAGTAGGTCAATATGTTTTTCCTTATACTTTTTACATTACAGGAGCTATGCTTGATTCGTTTTCATCCTGCAACAGAAGAAGAAGAAGTTGCCTATATTTCTCTCTACTCCTATTTTAGCAGCCGTGGCCGCTTTGGGGTGGTAGCTAATAACAACAGGCACATCAAGGATCTCTACTTGATTCCACTGAGTGCTAAGGATCCCATTCCATCAAAACTCTTGCCCTTTGAGGGACCAGGTAAGCACAGAATTTCTGGGTGGCTACTAGGTACACTTAACAGCCCAAGAATTCCCCAACTCATTTTTAATAAGCTTTTGAGAAGGTAACTTTAAAGTCCCCAAAAGAGTAGTCTTCTAAAATACTTTTAAGAAAAAGGTCAACTGAGAACCTTAAAATGAAGTAACAAATAAACATTAAAACTAAGGACACAAACTACTTATGTTCCACCAGTACATACATCTTTATCGTTAGCTTAAAAAATGCTAGGAAAATGGTTAGAAAACACATTTAAAAACAAAACAATCATACTTGCATATTTTATGTCATCAAGTCAGTGAAAAAAATTCAAGCTTTTTCAAGCACAACCAGTGGAGCTGCTGAAGAAGAAAGGTGATGTTTTGTATTAGTTTGTAGCTTGTTGCGTCAGA
Organism: Potorous gilbertii; assembly: GCA_028658325.1. Classification (NCBI taxonomy): domain Eukaryota; kingdom Metazoa; phylum Chordata; class Mammalia; order Diprotodontia; family Potoroidae; genus Potorous; species Potorous gilbertii. Next base: position 289,247,754 of record CM053769.1, on the reverse strand, counting down.
TTCATTCTAAATAGAATTTTCCTTTTTTCTTTGATTATTTGAGTCAGGAATGAGCAAACTCCACAGTCTTTTTCAAAACCCCTTGAGGTAAGTTCTTTCAAAGTATTATCTATTTCCTAGAACTACATTCCCAGCAAAACACATTAGAATATCCAAAACAGCTTACAAATACTGTCAGTTTCTTCTCAGTTGTTTTGCTATAATAGTTTTTATCCTGTTAGACTAGTTGGAGTTTGCTCATCCCTTACAAGAATGTAGAATCATTTTGTGAATTAATCTCTGAACAACTTTTAAGGGGAATGTATTGGAAAGGATATATGTTAGTTCCCTGTATACAACTTTATTTCCTCGGACACCAAATAGTTAAAGAAACTATTAAGTTAGGAAAGTAGCTAACTAAATAAAAGGAGACGAAATTAGGATCATAGCATTACATAGTGAAGGCTCATAGACTAAGAGGGTTAGAAGGGTCCTTAGAGATTGTGAGAATCATTATATAAATGCTTAAACCATCTGGAAATACATACACATTAAATATTTTCTGATGATTTTGATTTTGGGAAATGAGTGCCTCCATTTTTTTTTCTGAATTCTTAATTGCTGATGCCCAAAGTATATTACTACCATCCAAGTCAGCATTACAACCCAATTTACCACTGACCCTTAACAGCTTTTTCAGTCCCGTGCCCAGTCCAAACCCTCCAAATTTCACCCCCTCATTTTTTCTGGAAACTCTTACAAAAAGCCAATAAAATGAATCCCATTACCAGCCCCCATTCAGTTGGTGGTGGCAATAAAACTTCATCACTATAGTTTTTAGGAGAGATCTTCTGATCCTGCCTGTGAAAACTGTAGGTTAATAGGACTGCAGAAGAGAACTGGGATCGTATATCTTTTCAGCTTCCCTGTTTCTGAGTTTCAAGATTACATTCCTCAGTGGAGACCTAATCAAGAGATACCAAAGAGCAGAAACTTGTGTGCCCTCATTCATACTTGGTTGGGATTGTTTTTTTCTTATTTGGGAGCCATATCCAAATATGAGTTATTTGTATGATCATGTCCAAGGATAAGTACTTACAGCTAGTGTTTACATATTTCTAAAGACTCCTCCAAATGCTGTGGTTCTTTAAGTAAAATATATTTAAAAGCAAAACACTTGGCGACTTCATCTCTGCTAATATAAGGCGAAGAAATGCCATCTGACTGGTGAGTCAGAACCTATGCTTCAGGTTCCCAGAATCTGATTCTAATGAAGAATGCTGGCTTTCCTGCTAGCCCATAGAAAGGAAAATACCTGCTTTCCAGTCCTGAAGTGTGAAGAACAAGAAGCTGAGGGCTCACTTACCAACCATCTTTGAAGAATCTGGTCAGTCAGTAAGCTAGAGACAGCTTCCTTTAGATAGAATACAGTTTAATTTGTAAGTTTCTCTCTCCCCTCACTCTCCTTAGTCTAGACATTTTCTCATATAATTAAGGTATGCTCAGATTGTGAAGAAGGAAAATCTTTTGTGTTTTTTTTAAAAAACATATATTTGGGAGATAATGGGTTTTTGGTAAAGTTGCTGAACTTGTATTTCCCAAAATTTTAGTTGTTTTTTTTTTTAATCAAGCATTGACTATAAATTTTATTATGTATTATTCACAAATTAATAAGTGTGTCTATAAACATGAGTGGTTTTTTTCCTCCTAATATGGAACAAAGAATTTTGTATCTGTAATCATATATGAATTTATTGTGTAATAATTTTAAGATACTGATAGAAAATTCTTAATTTTTTTTTCTCTTTTGGTTTTAAGCATTTCTTTGGAGGTCTTTCTTTCCCCCTCTCAGTTTTCGAGATCTAAGCTTTACGTGAGTGTTTTTAGCACTATTTAACACTAACTAAAATAATGTTCACACGTTTAAACTCCTCCCATTTTTTTTAATTCTTAAAAATTAAGCTTGCTGTTTTCCTTGCCTTCACTCTCACCCCGTTTTTGGATCAAACCTATGACTTCCATTAGTATAGGTAACTCCCAATGAAGAAACTGCCTCTGTCGAACTGCTCTGCAACTTGTAGTTTTAAAGAGTTGCATGAGGCTTTGAGAGATAAAATGATTTGCCCAGCCACTATGTGTCACAGGCTGGACTTAAACACAGATCCTTCTGATGCTGAAGCTAGGTTTCTATCTACTACATTATGTCACCTTTTAGCATTTATATATTAGCTTTATACCTTTTATCCCAGGCCCAGCTCTCTCTGTTTGATCCAGTACTTAACTACATTGTATTCAAATTTAGGGTTACATAAAACTGATAGCACTCTTGTCTTATCAGAATAACAAATAGAATTTTTCTAGTCTTTTGTTTAATGAATCTTTTTTTTTTGAGAATATTATTGGTGAGTGATAGTTTGTAGAGAGGGTTCACCTCTGACAGAAAAACTATAGATACATTTAAGTCTACTTTATCTTTGGAATATATTCTACTTTTTTTTTTAACTCAAAATCAAAGAAATAACATTTAAAGGAAAATATAAAATTGGTAACTTTTTTTAATCAAAGGCTAGCTTTAGTCCCTTTAAAAATATGTTTCTATTTCTGTGGTATTGTCAAATTTATTTAAAGATAGGTCTTAGGATAGTTTAAAAAATATATTCTCCAGAAGTTTATCCTTCATTTTAAAAAGATTATCAAGTGAATTGGTAAACAAATAAAATTTTCCTTGACACTTGCTCATCCTCACTTTCTCCAGCAATTCCCACGATCTCCATTTCAAACATGAGCACTAGTAGTCATCACAGTAGTCATCATAAGTTCCCTCTTCAGAAAAATACCTTGAAAACCAAACGGTTACAAATCAATGAGCCAGAGGATGTTAATTCTTTTAGATCACTCTTGAATTAATGCTTATTTTCCTGGCTTTTTAATGCAAATGTAGCATCACTTTGAGTCATTTTGACCTTCCTGAAATAGACTACTATTGCTTTTGGAAAATTTGAAAGACAACTTGAAAATACAACTTTATTAATCAAATATATATGTTATACAGCATTCATCAAAGTATATATTAAAATTCACATTTTAATAAATAAAATTATCTTAGTTTGCCCATATTTGAGCAATGTTCTTTGAGTAGAATAGTCCAGTGCCCTGATTCATTTTCCACAATCTTAAGTTTCCTTTTAATCCAATTTGACCTGAAATTGAAAAAGACACACTAGCTTAACACAGTATGCCAAACTATTACATTGATACTTCTCAATGTATAGCGATAATGAGGCTGATAGTGACTTAGATTTTTAATTCAGGATATCAAAAGCTACAGTTTTTTCCATGTTTTGCCTCTGACTTTTTGATGGGTAAGATATGGTTAATGGGTGGATCCCTCATCTAAACATATATATATATATATATATATATATATAAATAGTGGAGTTTTTTGTTTGTTTTTTTTTTTTGTATTCACCCTTCATTGTATTTTGACATTAGCTTAAAAGATTCTGTGAGTGAAATTTTTTTCAGGTAAGCAACTCTTTTCAGGTCTCATGTATATGTATTAATATGTCTACACAAAGATTGTAACCAGACTTTTCAAATAGCATTGAATGGAATTTATTGCTCTTTCTCCCTCTTCAAAATCAATAAAAATGTTTTATGGAAAGTGGTCACTGTCTCCTTAAATTCACATAAAGTAGGTCTTGGGTAACCTACCCATATATCCATGGCCTTACTATCAACAGAGTTTCTTGTCTCACACTCAGACTTTTGCTTATAGCAGCAAAAATTACTTTTCATATTAGCACATCATAGATCGCAGAGTATAAAAGATGGTAAATTGAGATTAAGCACACTTGGAGGCATGTAGGCTTTGGACTTCTCCAGCATTCTGGTGGACTGACATCTGAATGAAGATCGCGACTTCTGTACTTTACCTGAACAGCACAGTGGGTCACATTGATTCCTTCCATATCTTGGGACTTAAGAACTGAAGGTGGCGGGAGGGGAGGGGAGGAGACAGTTTCCACTATCTGTTTTGCTTTTTCCCTTTACCTTTACATGTTATACTTGATATTGCATATAATTTTCCCACACAATTTGTGTTTCAGCAGGTGCAAATATTTTGTTTTGATGGGGTTCAAAATCACAAGTAGAGTAGTAGCCGATTATCCAGTAGTGGAAGACAACCTGTTAGACTTTGGGAGGAGATATGGGGATAGAAAGAAGAACCCTTCATATCATTGTGATCACTTTAAATGAAGAAGGAGAGTTAGTAATAAACGTATAAACCATAGTTATAGAATTAAATGCACAGTCTTGTTCTTTGTAAGTATTTAGAACATACAATAAGGGTGAATAACCATGTTTAGAAACTTAGTGATTTTCCTTATCCACTTCCACTACACCTCTCAATAAGAATGATGCCTGTTCTTTGCTGCAAAAGCTTGGTATTGCTACTTAACCTTCACTTTAACTAATGAAATTAATCCATCCATTCCTTTGAAATAACACCTATGTTCAGATTGAGATTCACTTAGATTGAACATCCTTGATTTTCATAATCATAGAAATCTAATTTTTAAAATTGCTTGATGTCTTAAACTTGAAACACCTTCAGTGCACACCTAAGTGAAATACCCTTTAGATCTAAAATGAAAAGGTTGTTACACATGATAGAGGAGTATTGACCCTCTGATTTTCAAAGGGTTTAAGTAAGTGGGAAATAATAGCATTGCCCAGTGTCATTCCAAAAGCCTTTTCAAATCTTTTGTCCAGAAATAAGGAGTATTGCTTATTAGCTACAACTAGTCTGGAACAATTCTTCCCATTCAGTAGCTTTCACCTGCTTTTTGAATTATTAACTTCATAACAGTCCTCAAAAGGGAGGTGGTAAGTAGCATTCCTCATTTATATGTGGAGGAAGCAAGTTTGGATTTTACAAATCAAAAGGGGAAAGAAACATCACTCATCTGGGACTGCCAACTAAAGTTTTGGCTCCCCAGCCCTGGGTTTTAGATTTCATCCTTTAAAAATCAATTGGAATGTTAAGAATTTTTCTACCTGACTTCTATAACCTTTCGAAATATAATGCATTTAGTGCTCCAAGTAACAATGCATAGGAGCAACAAATTGGAGGGGTGAGTGGAAAAGGACTACTAGAATTCAGTAAGTAAGTTGCCTAGCTAAATTCATTAAAGCCAAAATGAAATTCTCAGTTGTTTGCCATATCTTCAAGGCTAAATCATTAACTGTAACTTGGAAAATTCTTTTGCATATTCCTTAGATTAATTTGAAAACTTACTGGTTTTGTGAGTAGGAAAAAAAACTTGCATTAAAAAATGACAACTATATTTAGAGCATTTCATTTGCCTAAAGAGTCCAAAACATGAGGGAAAAAATTCTGAAGGTGATCTCTTCCTGTTTGTATATTTTAAAAGATCTGCAAACCAAGTAGTAACTAGGTTGTAGCTTTTTGGAATTTTACCTTTGGATATGATTTATGTTAATCATGGGAGAAAAACTAGTGAATCCTGTGGAGCACCAAACTATTGCAGGGAATATAATTTACTTGTAATAAGTGAAAACTTCTTAAGTGTTCATTTAAGAGCTCAGTAAGTTTTGGGGACATTTTAAGTTTTAAGTTGAACATGTTTAAATAGTATTCGAACAGGTGAATAAAGAACACATTTGAAGAGATTAGGATCACAGCTATACTTAAAATGTAGCATTAGATGAATGATCTAGAAATAGAAAATAGCTAACACCCAGTTTGAGGGTTTGTAACAGTTACTTGACCTGTTTAAGAACAGGTCATAGGTGATAAGAATTTTTAATTACAAAGTTAAAATAGATAATAGCTTTTAGGTACTGTCTTTTGTTATTAAAAGTTGTAATTTAGGAAGTAATCAAGTCATTCAATAGCATTACTCAACCACTGTATTTCTGATAGGATGAAGATTCAAGCTAATTAGGAATGGGTAGCCAGGTTACATTAAATTTTTTGGTGTTTGACCAAATGTTAATCTACAAAAAGATTCAGGTTACACAACTCCATTAATAATAGATATGGGTGTTATTACATCTAAAATAGAGCTGTTAACTTGCTAGGTAAAGTCCTTCTAGTTCTCAGTTCCTCATACTACTGATTTTTGTTTTGCCTAGCTTGCAGTGAATGACACATTTAGGCTTCAGTACATATACTTTGGACCTCTATGCTATCTGAAAATTACTTCTCTTGTCCTAATCTAAGTAAAGTATTTGAGAGGAACATTTACCTGTAATATTTTCAATCAGATTTATTATTTACAGTGAGTGCCCAATTATAATTTGATTATTTTATGGATACTGGATTTTCCAATAAACATTAGAATATGGAAGTGTAGAAAACCTTCAACTTCCCCACAGCAGATTTGAAGGACAATTTGGTTTCTATCCATTGTGTATTCATTTTAGAATGTAGGGAAATACACTAGGTTAAAACATTTCTCAGTATCAGACGTTAAGCATTTTTTAAATGTCAAACTTTGACATTACTAGTGTTAAAAGAAAAAAAAAAGCAAAACAGCCCTCAATTCATGACTTAACTGAAAAAAAGTTTAGTGATACATAATACATTCAGAATTTTACCCAAAAATAAACGCAAAATATATAGGGTATAATATTTGATAAGTAGAGCCTGATTGTCTAGTGTGTCATATATTTTTCCTTACCGTTCCCTCTATATTCTATGTCTTTTGACAAAATTGCAAAACTATTAAAACTTCCACTAAAGAATAGGAAGAGGAACATCTCAAAGGTTTTTTCTATTGCTGTGCTGAAAAATTCTGGTGAATTACAGGGTTAAGATTAAAATAAATAAAATTAGATGCTCCTGTGTATATAAATTTTATCTAACTTGACCATTCTTATAAAAATATAGCATTTGACCCCAAGAAAAGAGCTCTTCTATATATAGGATACTATTTAGATGAGAGAAATACACTAATTCGTTGGTTCATCTGTGGTGATAATGCCACACACCCACAACCAGGCATGCCTTTTTGAGGGTTCCTTACCTCCATTTCCTATACTGGGGATTATTTGCCATTCTAGCTTGATTTCCCCCCCTTTATAAAACAAATTCATTTGAGAGTTATTTGGATTTAAGGATCATTCAGTATCCATGGGAGAATGTTCTCCATATCAGCATCACTAAGATCACTGATCCATGTTGGGTTCAAATTCACCACCTTGATTTTATTATTACCATTTTCTGAGATAACTAGCAAAGACTAAGACATGACTTTTTATGAAATTACAAAATACAATCTGAAAAGCACCAAATTAAGATTTCTTCAAATATATAACGCATCAGTACTGAATTCAAGAAATCAGCTTTTACCTCACTATACACTATAGCATGTTTTCTATACATATATTTATCTCATTGGCTGTCAGTGTACTTTAAAAAAAAAAAACTTCTCATATACCAAGGAAGTAGACTATTTACTGCCAGAACAGAAGTAATTTTTTTTGCATATTTTACACTTGCCCAATTATTTAAATGTTTAAAAGATTATTGAAGACAAGTGGAAAAAAATTCATGGTAAATATTTAATATATTTTAATTTATAAGTACCTTGTATTTTATTAACCAAGTGAGATAATATATGTAAATTTTAAAGTGCTATGTACATGGTAGCCAATTATTACTGTGCCCTGGTTTAGGAAAGAAATTCATATTACAAATGTATAGTTCCAAGAAAGTTACTCTATATTGGAGGAAGCTTTTTCCCTTTGTTTAATGAGTAGATGTCATACAGCTAATTGAGAAGACATTGTATATGATTTTTTAAAATATAAATTATTTTTACTTTTTAGATATTTTTCTTATATCATTTTTTTTAAATATTGAAGGCATGAGAAAGCATGAATTTAAGAAGATATTTGAGTATTAGAAATGTTCTGTGGTTATAACTTTTTTCTTACCCTAATGTGAATTGTTACCTCTTGAGGCTTGTGATGACTAGTGACTACTTTAATGTATTTTGTGTGCCAAAATAGTCTGTGTATTTACTTCAAGTTCTGCAAATATTACTTTAGTTTTTATTTTTCCAGTATTCAGCAATAAAAACCTTGTCATGTGCCCACTGATAAGTTAATAGCTGGAAATTCTACTAAGGCTCTCTACAAGAAGATAGTGTTGTTAAATAATAAAACTTATTTTCCTGCATTCTAAAACATGTACTTTTCTCTCCTAGGTCTTGAGTCACCACGTCCAAATATAATACTGGGATTAGTAATCTGTCAGAAAGTAAAAAGACCTTCGAATGCTGGAGAGTTGGATAAGATGGAAGAAAAACGAAGCAAACTTCAAACACAGGAAGAAAGTGAAGTATCAGTCTATCCCAAAGGAGTTACATCTTCTCAGTCTGAAAAGAAACAGTCAAAGTATCAGATATATTCTGCAGATACTGGTGTCAGTACCACACCACCTGGATCCCCACCACCACCACCACCACCACCTCCACCACCACCACCACCAATCCAAGATCCATCAACATCATCATCAGTATTAAAAATACTGTCATCACTTAAAACAGGGACTACTAATACTACAACTCCATCAGTTTCATCAGCAAATATTACAACTACAATTTCCTCACCTGGTAACTCATCTAGTTCAAAAACAGCTTCACCCCTCGAGCACATCTTGCAAACTCTTTTTGGAAAGAAGAAATCATTTGACCCAGCTGCTAAGGAATCTGAACTTACTTCAACTTTAAACCAAGAGTCTAAGACAACTGTAGATGAAGGAGTCCCAGCAACTCCTTTATTAGATCCAATTGTTCAGCAATTTGGCAAAATGTCAAAAGATAAAACTCTAGAGGAGGAAGAGGATGATAGACCATATGATCCTGAAGAAGAATATGATCCAGAGAAAGCCTTTGAAACTCAGATTACTCAATGTGAAAAACGGTATGACCTTGAAAAACCTTCTGAAGTATCAGAGAGAGAAGATGTGGCTTATGATCCAGAAGATGAAACTATTTTAGAAGAAGCTAAAGTTACTATTGATGACTTACCTAATAAAATGTGCATGGATAGTAAAAATTCCACAGAGAGAACATCTGAATATGTGACTGATATCTCTGCTCCCTCTTCCTTAGTAGAACAACAAAAAATGCTTGAAGAATTAAATAAGCAAATAGAGGAACAGAAGAGGCAACTAGAAGAACAAGAAGAAGCCCTTAGACAGCAAAGGGCTGCAGTTGGTGTTTCAATGGCTCACTTTTCAGTGTCAGATGCATTGATGTCACCACCTCCAAAATCATCTTTGACAAAGACTGAATTATTTCAACAAGAACAACAAACTGCAGAGAAGTCAGATTCATCTTCAGCTCATGCAGGAAACCAAAGTTCAGATCTAAGACAAAGTAGAGATCCACGACAGGCTAGAAAAATAGTTACAGAAAATAACGAAAGTGAAAATTCATTAAAGTCAAGTTCCTTGCATAGTGGGACACCTATGAGAGAACTTCCCGCACCTGTTAATGTAGGTCAATTGCCTACATCACCACAAGAAGAAAAAGAATTGAATCCAGCTACTCAGTTGGTGTACAGTAATGATAAATGGGTTCCAAGTGAAAAAGCTACTGTTATTCTTGATCAGGATGGACAAAATGATAAGACTGAAAATTCAGAAAACACATCCAAACATCATTTAGAAAATGCCCATCCACCAGTATCAGAAGTTTCCTCTAAACCTTTACGAAAAGTACTTCTTCCAACACCTCCCAATACATCTTTTCAACCAAATTTCCCAGTGCAGAATGATGGGCAAACTTTTAATTCACCAACTGGAGCAAGCAGTTCTTTCTCAAATACAGCATTTACATCTCAGGAAAAGTCTCTTAGTTCATCCCAGTATGAAGAAAGAAGAAATCCTCCATTTGCAGAAAAAAATGATTCTTCAGTTGCTCAGGATGAGGGAGAAAGAGGCTCACAATCCAAACATGATGATAGCAGAGGAGTTCTTTCATTTCCTTTATCTGGACAGAAAGGAGGCCCACTTCAATCACAGTTTCAGGGACAAAATGAACCTACATCAAGGAATTACGGAGCAGTTTCAGGACCTCATGGACCCAACTTTCCAGGACCAAGGGGACCAACACCTCAGTTTTCAGAAGAAAATAACTCTAGTTCAGAGGGACAAAGAGGGTCTTCATCTACCAGATTTGGGGGACAGAAGGCACCTATTCCTTCTTTATTCTCTGGACAACATGTACCACCTCCTTTTGGTGACACCAGAGGTCCTTCACCTTCTTATCTTGGTGGGCCTAGAGGAGTGGCACCATCCCAATTTGAAGATCGTAGGGATCCCCATGGGGAAAAAAGGGAATTCCAAGATTCTCAGTATAGTGAAATGACCAACCCTCCACAGTTTGAAGGACCAGAACAGTCTCAGTTTATGGGAAATAGAGGCCCAGCACCTTTCCCATTTGGAGGACAAAGAAGACCTCTACTATCTCAGTTTAAGGGACCCCGAGGAGGCCCTCCTCCTACTCAGTTTGGTGGTCAAAGGGGTCCACCACCTGGTCATTTTGTGGGACCAAGAGGTCCCCATCCCAATCAGTTTGAAGGTCCCCGGGGTCCCCATCCCAATCAGTTTGAAGGCCCCCGGGGTCCCCATCCCAATCAGTTTGAAGGTCCCCGGGGTCCCCATCCTAATCAGTTTGAAGGACCCCGGGGTCCCCATCCAAACCAGTTTGAAGGTCCCCGGGGTCCCCATCCGAACCAGTTTGAAGGACCCCGGGGTCCCCATCCCAATCAATTTGAAGGTCCCCGAGGCCCTCATCCCAACCAGTTTGAAGGTCCCCGAGGTCCACATCCCAACCAGTTTGAAGGTCCCCGGGGTCCACATCCCAATCAATTTGAAGGTCCACGAGGCCCAGCACCAAACTTTATGCCAGGACCAAGGGTTATTCAACCACAGCAATTTGAAGAACAAAGAGTAAATTCACCACCAAGATTTGCAAACCAGAGGGGTCCAACACCTCTTCAGTTTGGGCCAAGGGGATCTGCGCCCTTTTCAGAAAAAAATGAACAGCCCCCTTCAAGATTTCACTTTCAAGGACAATCTCCACAGGGTATGAAACCTGCTCCTAGACCACTACTTGAACTTCCAAGCCATCCGCCACAACACAGGAAGGACAGATGGGAAGAAGCTGGTCCATCTGCTTCTCTACCAACAAATGTATCAGGACAGGCCCCAGAATCAGAATCACAGTGGCCAGCATCTGATTTCCGAGATGGGAAAAGTCACGAATATAGGAATCAGAATTTTGAAGGGAGACAGCGAGAAAGATTTGAAGGAAGCACTAAAGAAAAGTCATCAGATGAACCTGAAACCCAGCTCTCAGAAAATAGACAAGGCAGAGGTTTTGAAGATAGAAGAAGGGACCGAGATCATGGGAAACCCTGGGAAAGAGAGCGTGGCCGAAATTGGAGTAGAGACAGGGAAAGAGATTGGGACAGAAACAGAGATTGGGAAAGACACAGAGAAAAAGACTCTAATCGAGACTGGGACAAAAATAAAGAGAGGAATCAAAACAGGGATAAGGATAGGGAATCAGAACGCAACAAGGAATGGGACAGAAACAGAGAGAGAAGCAGAAATAGAGATCGGGACCGTGAAAGGGACCGAGACAGGAGACGAGATCGAGACAGATCAAGAAGCAGGGACAGAGATCGAGATCGAACAAGAGAAAGGGACCGAGAACGAGACAGGGACCGAGAAAAAGACAGAGAGCGAGATAGAGGAAAAGACCGTAAAGACAGAAGTAAAAGTAAAGAGAGTGGTAGGGATTCAAAGCCAGAAGAACAAAAAGAAGCTCAAAAACCAGCTGAAACAGAAAGTTCATCAACTTCTGTTCAAACGTAAACATTTGAGAATAATTACACCCCATGCTTATGACTTGTGTGTGTGTGTGTATATATATATTATACATATATATATGTACATATATATGGAGGAAAAAGACTTTACATGGGGTTTGGTTATATATACTCAACATTGCAAAAAATTCCTTTTAAAGCCAGCCTTACAAAATGTGTTAAAGGAAAATAGTTTTTGAAACTACTATGAAATTAGATGGAGTGGAACCATTCTGGACTTCAGCTTACTGTAATTTTGTGTACAATATGTTTTCTTACAAAGTTTCACATCTTAACAATTCTGAAATGATTTTTTTTTACTTAACTCTTAAAATTTCCATTTAAAATTAATACAAAATGGGAAAAACTCTATAAAAAGCATATTGCTTTTTTCAGATTAAAAAGTTATGTTTTCCAATAACTTGACTGTATTGTAAACTTTTAAGGGAACTTCATTGGACCTTAGGAGCCATACCTTTACTTACATCTCACATGTATTTCTGTGTAAAAAAATTTTTTTATAGATTTCTTAGTATGTGCTTTACAAGAGGGTCATGTATTTCTGTCCTGTGCTGATTTTATGATAGGTGGACTGCATGTATTTATGAAGTGATTGTGAAAGAACACAGTATTAGTAGTTTGTAATTAATGGAGTGTTAAGAAATACAAAGCTTATATTGATGACTATCGTTTTGATGTAAAGGATAGGGTTCAACCAGGAAACAAACTAAAAAGGAAAAAATGACTTTTCCCCCTGATTTTTCTATGTTGCCTTACAAAAATACTGTTTAAAAAATCTTTGATAAAAGTAACATCCATGTGTCCAAGTAGAAATCTGTCAAGCTTTTAAATATCAGTTCATTGGGAAATGTTTAAATTCTACAAACACAAGCCAAAAAGTGAGAGAAATAAACCAATTAAGGATATTTTTAAGCTGTTTCTTTGGTTTGAATAATCAGGAACATTTTGTTTGTAGAATAGTGCTACTTAGGCAGTTCTTCAGTAATTTCTAGGCAAAATGTACCTAGCTTAGAACTGCTGATATTTGTCAATCTATAATATGGGTGGTGTATTTAAAAGTTTACCACTGAAAATAGAAAAATATTTGCATAAAGTTTATGAAAGTAAAAGTGATATAAGTTGAAGTACTACAAACTAAGTGGAAAGTTTTTCACTGTGAAATATGGTATATTGCTTCTTTTCATCTGTTTTCTAGTACTAAAGTGTGAAATAGAGAAAACCTTGCTAATTTATTTGACTGTACAAATACATTTTGATAATTTTTTTATATTTTCATAAACTACTTTTGCAAATATAAATTAGAAAATATTATCATTTGCCTCTTGGAGTCTACTACTCCACTATACATCACTACAGATTTTACAATTTATATAGGCACAAATTTTTAAGTTCTGAAGCCATCAGCAACTTAGTAATTTGGATGATTTGTATTATAAACAAAGAGTTAGAATGTTAAATTACATATAGGTGTAAAGCTCAAACATCTAATATGATGTAAGTTTTTTTTAAAAAAAACTAAAAAGTTTCTAATTTAAATATACAAATGTAAAAAAAAATCAAGTGTGTTTGGTTAGGTTTACTTGATAGAAATTCTGTAAATTGTATTTTATATTGCAAAGTATATCACTGTACATTAAACATGGAACTTCATAGGTTTTTGTTACTGTAAGTAGAATAAACATCTACAAAACATTTATGAATCTGTTATCATTACCTGATCTCTACCATTTTCTCTAGAAAAATATGCAGTAGAATGTAATTTATTGAATCTTATTTTCTGGAAACCTTACATAAATTTAAGCTTAGAATAATGTTTCAGACTACAAATTAACTTGAATGTAATCATAATTAAAATTTTCATATATAGAATTACCTTTATACAAGAAAAAAGTTTCAATTAGAATTCAACTAAGCAACTCTCATCCATAATAGTTTAAAATTTACTCCATTGTTTAAGATACAAGTAGAGAGTACAAACTCACTTCATCAGTCTGCATAGTTAAACAGAATTTTAATTTGTCCTGGAAACAGCATGGAGTAGTGAAAAGAGCATTCACTTTGTAATTAGAGGACCTGTCTGATCTCTTGTTCTTATTATCTTAAGCATGTCACTTAGCCCTCTTCCTGGGCCTCACTTTCCACATCTGTATTTAGGGAGTTTCTTCTGTGTCTGGAGCTAGGATTTAATGGTATGGTCTCTTACGTTTTTTCCTAGCCTCAGACACCTTATACTCACAAGATTCTTGATCATTGAAAGCTTAATTAAATTCAACGTAATAGGCTTCTTATGGCAGGAAAGTGAACTAACAGAGTCTAAGCAGACTTTGAAGAACAACTCCCACAATTTTTTGCTTGTTTCATAGGATCAAAAGTCTAGAGCTGGACCTCAGAGGCCATCCCGTCTAACCCCATTTGCTAGTTTCTATGGGATGTGAAAGTAGGCAATCATAACAGCAATTTAAGGATTGCCAAGTACTCTATGCAAATAAATCTTGATCCTCAACAATGACCCTGTGAGGTAGGGTGCTGTTATCTCCATGTTACAGATGAGAAAACTGGTGATGACTTGCTCATGTTGGCGACTGGTAAGAGAGATAGTATTAATTACCTATGTAGTGCCAACTTCAGTAGCTTAAATTTTAGTACAGGAAACCAAAAACAAGCTTTTCATACTTCTTATCAAGGAACCTCACCTCTGAAACCCAGTTGAAAACAGTAAGGCCCCTATGTTTTAAAAATGTAGCAAACATTGTAGGTATGTAAAGCAGTAGTGACTGAAATGGCTCACTGTTGGACTCATCAGTTCCTGAAGCTCATCCCTAACTCCTCATTTACTCACCCCACCTATGCAGCTTTTTTGTAAAGTCATATTTCTACTTCCCAAGCAACTCACATCACACTTCTTTATTGAAGCCCTTATCATCTCTTGTATTTTTAGGGGATAAGAAGAATGTCCAAAAAACATCTTAATTGGTACTCTGGGTCCATCTCCTTGGTTTGGAGGTGGGTTACATGTTTCATCATGAATCCTCTGGAATTAACAGTAGTTGCAATGACTAGTGTTCTTAAATCTAAGTCATTTGTCTTTATGGTGTTGGTTTTGTATGAATTGTTCTCATTTAGATACGCATCAGTACCTACAAGTCTTCCTACGTTTCCTAGAAACTGTCCCTTTGCTTCCTTACAGCATAATAGGATTCCATTACATTCACATACCATAATTTGTTCAGCCATTCCTCTAATTGATAGATACCCCATTGGTGTATAGTTATTTGCCATCAAGGGAGGATAAAACCCAATAGCTTGTGTTTGGTTGTCCTTTGTTCTCTCACTATGTTAACAGTCAAGTTGCAGTGTGTCTGACTGTGGCTGATCAGACCAATATGAGCTCAGAATGCTCTACCATAGGTTGAGCACAGATAGTCCATATGAACATTTGGGGTGAAGTCTCTAAATTTGTGCATCTCAAGTTTCTTTTGAGCTCTTGCTCTTCTGAGCTGCTAGGAGAGCACAGTGCCTTCTTTAATGCAGGTACATCACTCTGGGTGGTCCTTTGCCAGCATCTCCCATGTCATCCAGTCAATTCTAAGTTCTTCAGAGGGACCTTGAGAGTGTCCTCGTATCGCTTCCCATGACCCCCATGTGACACCTTGTGTGAGTACAGTGTTTAGGGCAAGTGTGCCTTGGACATTCAAACATGTGGGTAGCCCTTTGGAGTTGTGTTCTCTGTAGTGGAGTTTGAATACGTGGCAGTTTAGCTCAAGAAGATACCTCAGTATCTGATACCTTATCCTACCAGACGATCTTCAGAATCTTAAGACAATTCAAATGGAAATTATTCAGTTTCCTGGCACGGCACTAACATACTGTCCAAATTTCACAGGATTACAACAAGGTCAGCACAGTTGCTCTGTAGATCTTCTGTTTTGTAGACAATCTGGTACCATTTCTCTCTCACACTCCATTGGCTCCCAAACACTGAGCTAGCTCTGGCAATGCATGTGTCAACCTCTTGTGATCAGTGTGCACATTCCTGGAAAATATATACTGCCAAAGTAAATGAATTTATCCACAGTATTCAAAACTCCATTTGCTATAATCGATAGTTCTGTGTACAGATGGTTATAGCTTCATATAAGTACTTTTCCTCTGATCTATTTGGGGCTACAGACCTAGTAGGTCTATCATTTAGTTAAAGGGTAAGGATAGTTTAATAACATTGAGGGCATGGTTCCAAATTGCTTTCTAGCATATTGGAAATACTCTGAATATCTGGACCAAGTTCCAACAGTGAACCACAGCCTCTTTGGTCAACTTTGCAAATTTCATGGGTGTGATATGGAACTTCACAATTGCTTTGATTTGCATTTCTCTCAATGATTTGGGGCATTTTTCATATGACTCTTGATAGCTTGGATTTCTTCTCTGAAAGCTGCTTCATTCATCACCTAACTCCAGTTCAAACCATCCTCTGCTTAACTGTCAGAGTGATTTTTCAAAAGCTGTGTGACTACATCATATTCCCCTCCCCCAACTTTCCAATAAACTCTAATGAATGACTATTCCTTCTAGTATCAAATATCAAATTTTCTATTTGTCATTTAAAGCCCTTCAAAACATGGTCCCTTCTAACCTTTCTAATCTTAAACTTTATTCCCTTTCATGTAGTCTACAATCCAGTTACACTGGCCTCATTGCTTTTTCTCACACACACAACCCTCCCCCTTCCAACTCTGTGCCTTTGTGAGGCCTGTCTGCCTTACCTGGAATGCTCTCCCTCCTCACTTTAGCCTCCTAGGTCTCTTTAATGAGGCCAGAAAAAGAAAGACAACAGGCTGGGTGGGAAACAGCAACAGTTACTATTGGTAATCACTCTAAAGCTAGGAGCATCAAGAGGAGCCCGTAGGCAGGGGCCAGCCCATTGGCATCCCAGTTTCAGAATGCAGTAGGTTTAAGGTTTTAGGAGATGAGAGAACAGAAGAAAGGGAAGTGAAGGGAAGGAAAGCGGCCAGTAAAACCCAAGTCAACTGGGCAACTTTTGACCATCCAAATTTACTGTCCTTTGGAGAGGAGAAGGAAGGGGAGGGGAAGGCAGATAGGAGAGGAGGAGTTGAATTACCCCGCATCTACTCACAGGATTGTGTCCGTCCTTCAGTGCTAAAGAAGACCATGCCATCTGAGAAGTAATAACATGACTTGCACTTGATTTTATATTGAGTGAGGGCTGTGCAGGTCACGAGCCTCACTTCTCCTCCAGAGCCATCTGAATCCAGTGACCTGATTTTCCTCAGGATGCACTGGGAGACCTTGGGCCCAGCCTGTTGTCTTTCTTTTTCTTGGCCTCATTAAAGGGGTCATGACCTGGCTACTTCTTAAACAGGCCTATTCAATGAATGGGTGTTGCCTCACCCTAAGTGAGTACATGCAAAGACCTTGTCCTAAAAGGCCCAGATGATTTCTGGGGATCTGACAAGTTTGCAAATAAGGAGAAATCGACTCCAAAAGGGACTCCAAAGATGGGGCTGATCTGCCTATCCTCCCTATGATATTCTTCCTCTGGACTTGTGAAAGTCATGTACTTTCTGCAGGGCAAGTCCCCTAATTTGTTTTGCCTTGACTGGTTTTTCTTTTTCCTTGCCACGGTGTCCTTCGGGGTTCCCATCTTTATTTTTAGGATCCTACTATATGGTAGCTGGTGCTTGTGGCCTCCAGTCACCCTCTATAACCCCACATTTGGAGACAACCTTGGCCATCTTCCTAAGGGAGGAGAATAGCGAGTGTCTACCCTTAGAAGCTGCAGTGAGCTCAATTTTAAGTTTTAACATTATAACAATAGTCCCAAATAACTTAGTTAATGATCTTACAATTTTCATAAATGAGGGCCAACTTGTTTTAGCTGTAAGACAGGGTTAACAGGGCTTAATAAATAACATAACTGTAAATAACAGTAAAATAACATAACTGGTTTTAAACAGAATTATTTCCACTGTCTTTAAGTTTCAACAAAACTCAGATTATAAATCGCTTTGTCTAACAATTTCTGGCTCGCAATGGTCACTCATGTTTTACAATATAAGAGAATTTTACTACAATTTAGAAATACAACAATTACACAAACAGCAAACTTCAGATGACATTAATTGCATTTCCAAATCATCACGTATGAAAATTGATAGAAGATTGCGTTTACCAAATGTAGAAGCTGGTTGGCTGACTTCTGACCTCATTTTCTCCTCTTCCCACAGTTGCAGAGCCTGGTTGTGGGGGTGGTCGATTTGGGAAGGCAGGAGAAAGAGGGTGTTGCTCCTTTCGTGGGAGGAACTCAGGACTGGGGAGTGCTTGGAGGTTGTAGAGTCCAGCACCTGAATTAAAGATCCAAGGGCCATTGAGGAGGGGGATTTTGTGAATAAGGAGAAGGGTCCCTGAAGAACCTATAAGCCTCCTGATAGGGGTTGCTCAGCTTTGGGTAACTTGGAGCAGAAGGTCCAGTTCTGGTGGTGTGGGAGCAAGAACTTGGGGTTTGAGAGGAGACATTCATCTGCTGGCCTAGATGGATGTGCTTCAGGATGTCCAGGGCTGTTGCCAGTGAGGCCCCCACCGTAGCTGCTGTGCCTCCTCCCTCTTTCCTTTCGTTGACTAGGGCAGATTAACTCAAATTCCCTACCATTCTTCTAACTTTTCCACTACAGCCTTAGCTCAATCAGAGCCAGGATGACAGGGCGAAGAACCATCTTAATGGTTCTAATCTTTCACTGTATCCTCAGCTTGTTCAGAGCCGGGATGACAGGGAGAAGGTACTGTAGCCCTAGCCTGGGAAGAGTTGGGAACATGAGGAGGAGAATCTTAGTCATTCTTACTTTTCATCGTAGCCTTAGTTTGGTCAGAGTTGGACCACAGAGTTGGACCTAGCTTCATCAGAGCTAAGACTACAGGGAGGAGAGTCTTGCTAATTTTTTTTTCTGGGGGGGGGGGAGGGAGAGGCAGTTTACTCAAATATACTTCACCTGTGTCTACTCCTTAAAACTTCTTTAAAAGTGAGAGCTTGAACCTACCAGTCAAGGTATGTGGGACTTTAGAAAAGATCCAGTGGCACCTAGTCCCTTTTCCCCTATACTCAGAGTTTTATATCTAAGGTGTCTTTTTTTCAGTTCTATGCATTTTCCCAACTTATATCAGCCCAAATAGTAACCAGAATTTCAATTACCTGATACTATGATATCACATGGTTCTCTGTGACTAGTTAAGGGGTAAGTGCTAGTTCCATTCCAAAATGTAGCTTTGGAGCCTTCTTCTCTTTGATCAGTGAAGTTACCCCTTTTCTCTTATGTAGATCTAAGGGGAGAAATTTCCTCCTTCCTCTTTTTTACTATCTCCCCATCTCCAGAACTTGGCCAGAGTCCAAGAAACTAAGAAGAGATATTTTTTGCCAACAACCTTTCTTTAAGACACCATGTAGCTCAGGAACAATTTTCTTTTTCTTTTCTGGATAGTAGAATTTTAAATCTTACAAGGTAGCAGAATCAGATTTTTACAGACACAGTAAACAAATACAAACAGAAAGCACAGATAGAGAGCAGGATCTATTAGTCCCATAGGATGGGTGTTGGGACTGAATGCCAGTAAGCATAAAGAAATTCCCCCTACAGCCACCTTCATCTCAGTGGTGACCCACTGAAGGATGAAGAGAAAAAATGCAAAATTCCCAGTGTCCTCTGTCTAGAGGGAATTTTGCTGCCTGGAGGGCCTTGGGTACTAAGGTCCAAGCAATCCAGTCAAGCCTTCCTTCCTAGGTGATTGAAGGACCTCCCAGGGAAAAAGAAAGGCTTACCTTTGGAGTGGGGGTCCAATTCAGATATTCTGTTTCATACAGAAGGGAAGGTCAGAGTAAGAGACTTGGAATGCCAAAAACTGTTGAGATTTAAACTCTGGGACACCAAAAACTGTTGAGGTTTCATGGTATGTTGTGGTGAAACTGTCTCAAATAATTCAGTCAGACAATCTCTAATCCAAGTATAAACTTTTATTGAGATTGACACCTCTCATGAAGCAGGCTAAGTTTCAAGAGGAACCAGCAACTTCAGAGAGAGCAAGACCGATTTTTATAGGGTAAAAATGCAATTACATAACAGAATTTTTCATAGAATATAAGAATATTTTTAATATTAAAAAGACAGGCGTTTGTTAAAGGATTAGGTAACGGAGGAGGGGTCCCATCTATGGTTTGGTGGTTAAACATTCTGGCCATGCTGCCCTCCAATTGACTAGTTATTGTGGTCCTGTCTGGTCAAGATAGATAGGTATTGTACTCCTGCCTTCAGCTAGATGATGTAATTGTGATTGACTATAAGAATACACCTGTTTCTGTGGGAATATGTCTGGAGGTCATGCCTGGGTAGAGGCAATGACTTAGGTTCCCATGCCTGCTCTTTCTGTGAAAACTATGAGGTTCAAGGACAATGAGGTATGTGTGAAGAGGTTAGGACATTGGGGTGGGGAGGTGGGGTAGGTAGGTACAGAGGGCCTGGAATGAAGTTAGACTATAGGACTCCATCCTGTGGAGGTTTCATGAAACGACATAAAGAAGAGCTGAACAGGAAGAGAAAATGTACATGGGCTGTAATCTGCACCAGTGAAGAGTATCCACATTAAAGACTTTCTAGATTAAAATTAACTAGCCACATACAGTTTTTGAACAGTATTACAGGGTCATAGATTTAGGACTGGAATGATCTTAGAGGTCATCTAGTCCAGAGATTCCCAAACTTATTTGGCCTTCTGAAACTTAAAAAAAAAAAAAAATTGCTCAGCAACCCTCTAGAAATCTACTTCCATTAACCCTTAATGGTTTTTTAAACTGTCATTTTCAAAAATGAAAATTTTAAATTACACACCTTAAATTTAATAATTTATTGTAAATGCTTTTCCTGCACTGAAATTTTGATGATGCAATACAGCCTCATGCCACCATATGGTACTGTAAACAAGTTATTACATGCACATATTCTTGCTGATGCATACTGAACTTCCTGACAATGCATGATACATTAGTCTACTTGTTAAGATCTGTTGACATACTTGACCACTGATCAATTATAACTTGTATTTTGTGTCCATTTGGAAAATAATGTAATCACTACAATTTTAAATGTTAAACAATAGATGAAACATGGTACAAACGATTTTTCAAAATTTTCTTCTTTTCTCTTCTTTCCTTATGCTTCCACAGCCTTATTTTTATTCAACAGCCCCTAATTGCACCCCAGGCTACTACTGCTTCCCTCTATTGGTCCAGCACCTCCCAGGGAGTGGTATCATCCACTTTGGGAACTTGTGATGCAAGCCCTCATTTTCCACATGAGGAAATTAGGACCCAGGGAGATGAAGTGATTTGCCTAAAGTCACTCGGATAGTAAATGACGGAGGTGAGATTTAAACCAGATCCTCTGATTCCAAAAGGAGAGGGCTCTCCACTGTCCCAGACTGATTCTTCTTTTGTTGTCATTATTTCTCTCCTCTCCCCCCGTTCCATATATTTGGCCATGCTAGTTGAGATTTCCTCCAGATTTGAGGAGAAAAGAAACCAACAAAAGTGGGAATAAGTATGTCTCTGTACCATTTTGTCATCTTTCAAGCATTATTGGGCAATTACATGAGTTTGTACTCATGCTAATTTTGTGCTTGAAGTGTCATAATATGGCGGTTAAATGGTAATGAGGTGCTTATAAAGTCGAAAAAATATTTAATAAAAGTTAGGAACAAATTACTACTATTAATTTTCTGTTATCCTTGGGTTGCAATAAAATAGATTCATATTATCGTTTAAAACCCTTGTATGGATGAGTATTATTAGCACAACAAAATTGCTGTTGTAAGCTTTTAAGCAGTATGAAAGGGGAACGGAGCCAGTCATTCAATAAACATTGTGCCTACTATGCATCAGACCCTATATTAAGCTCTAGGGACACACACACAACAACAATAAACCAGGTATATCTAGGTGTTAAGTTCTAAATAATCAACAGGGATGGCATCAGAATTAAAAGCGATCTGGAAAGGCTTCCTGCCGAAGGCATAATTTTAGCTGGGACTTGAAGGAAGCCAGAGAAGAGGAAACACATGATAGATGAAAATTAGATCCAAAAGATTGAATTTCTTTGCCAAAGAGCAGACGTGGAAATTTACAAAAGGAAAGCAGGTGAAATAACGAATTTACCAGGACTTTAAAACAACTGAAACCCTCCCCGGAGAGGGTAACTTGATCGTAGGACCGCACAACACAGACTGAATCTCGTGTGCTTGCACGCAGGCACCTGCACGGCCAGCGTGTCATCCCTCCGGGATGTCAACTTCTGTTTTGGAGGGGGAGGTCGGGTCCGCCTCCAAGCAAAGGGAAGGGAAGGGGAGGGGCGAAGAGCGCAGCGGAGGGGGTTGGGCTTCCACCCGGCTACGAGACGGGACCTTCCAAAAGTGACCTTACATCAGCAGAGGCTGGAATGGTGCTGTCGACTCGGGATTTGGAGGTCGTCTGGGAGGTGGTTTTTTCCTGCAAACTGGGCAGAAACCACACCGGTTGGCAAAGGCCAGAAGACCCTCCTAGGCCACCTCGCCTCAAAATCACCAGCAGCCCCCACTGCCGCGTCTCAGGAACGGATGACAGCCCTGGTCCGAAGGACACAGGACGCTGGCCTTTCCAGACCTCCGGCTGTCGCACGTCACGCGCAGAAGCGTTTCTCCCTCCATGGCTCGTTTGCACCCACGCTCAGCGATCTCGACCTGCGGACGCGCTCCCCCGCCTCTCCCTTCAGCAACCCGGCCCTGCGAGCGCGCGCCCGCTCCCTCCCTACTCCCCCAGCGCCGACCTGGGCGGAGGCGGGGGGAGCGGCGGCGACGCGCGCGCGCACGCACTGCGGCGCGCACACGGTTCCCCCTCTCCCGGCCTAGCACATTCCCTATTTATCCCCGCCTCTAGACCCCTCAGCCCCTTACCCCGGTCCCCCTCCTCGGTCTTTCAGTACTTCTTCCAGTCTCTGCAGTCATAAACCTTTGTCCCCCTCCCCCTTCGTTTTTCTGCCCCCTGAAACGGTCATGGTCGCGGGCTGGTGGTTCAGGCGGTTGGTCACTCCGGGGTGGGCGGGGAATGGAAGAAGCTAGGTTAGCCCCGCCCCCCGGGCCAGTCCGTCGGCGGGTAACGGGGATAGGGCATTGCTAGGGTCGAGGGGGAGGGGTTACCGTTGGCTAAGGGGGCGGGGCAGAATGGGCGTGCGCACGCGTGCTGAGCCCTGCGAAGGGTGAGCGGTTTTCCCTCCCCCAACGGGAACTTCTGCTCGCCTCAGTGGCTTCCCGCACGCGGCTCGCCGCCGCCGCCGTCCCGGGGTTTTTGGTGCGCGCCGTCTCTCCCTCCCTCCCTCCCTCGTTTTCTTTCTCCCCCCAGGCGCGAGCCGCTACTCCTTCCTCCCTCCCTCCTTCTCTCCACCTTCCCTCCCCCTCCCTGACCTCCTCCTCTTCCTAGTGAGTCCCGACGCGGGGAACGGGGCCTCCCGGGCCGCCCCGCGCAGGCTCCTCCCCCTCAGCCCCTCGCTCCCGTTGCTGCTGCTGCCGCCGCTGCCGCCGCCGCCGCTCTTGCCGCCGCTCTTGCCGCCGCCACGCCTTGTGGTCGGGGACGTCCAGGTGACCAAACCGGGGGACGGGGGCGGGGCGCCCGTGTCAGCCGGGGGGGCGGGGGTTTGGGACGAGCCCCGCCCCTCTCCCCGCCTCCGATCGCGGGGTGAAGGTCATCCCCAGCCCTGGTTGCGGTCGTGCTGTGCAGAAAGCGACCCCGTGGAAGCCCCGCAACTCCCAGGTCAGCCCTTTGTTTGGAAGTCATGTCCGGTCCGGCCCCCCGAGAGCCCCACACGTCCACCCCCCAGGCTGCGGCTGCTGCTGCTTCGGCCTCGGCTGCTGCTGTCGGCGGCGCCGCTGCTCCCGACCCCGCCCCCGCGGCCGAAGGCCCTTCCAATGACTCTTCGTTCGGGGAGCAGGGCCTGAGCTTCACCACCACCGACCTCAACCTGGTGGAGATGACGGAGATCGAGTACACCCAACTGCAGCACATCCTCTACTCGCACATGGAGGCCCAGGCCAACGAGGGGGAGCTGGAAACCCGGCTGAACTCCGCCTTCTTCTCTGCAAGCAACCCCTCGAGCCAGGCTCAGTACCAGCCCTCCAGCAGCGCCAGCCAGCCCAGCTACTCTGCCAACAGCACGGGGAGCCAGTCCGTGTATCCGGTCATCTGCCAGTCAGGCCTGACTTCTGATGGCAGCTTTGTGGGCTCAAACCAGTGTCTGGGACACATTGATTTCCAAGAGCTGAGAATGATGCTGCTCAGTGAATCCAATTTACCTGTGACAGTTGCCAACCAGGTAGAGAAAACACCCAACAGTAGCTCTGTAGAGGTCACTGGCCACAGTGTGGTAAGAGTTAAACATGGAGAAAATGTTGGTGGACCAAATAAAGAAAATATAGCTGTTGAAAATCTGGCTCCCGTGCCAGAAACCAGATCTAAATCTGCAGTCCGAGTTCGGCTGGAAGACAGATTCAACAGTATCCAGACAGAAATTCCCAGGTGCCAAGAGCCTCAGGAATCTGGAGTTACTCTTAACAAGTGTGTTTCAGATCTTTCTTTTTTTAATTTCGTAGATTTTAAAAAGTTGCCTCAAAACATTTCCTGAATTTGAGTACAGAAATGTCGAGAACACCTAAAAATAACATGCTTAAGTAATTGTACCATAACATTTTAAAATCACATTGTGCTTTACAGCTTACAGAGTGCCTTCCTTGAATTCTGTGAGGTCGAGTGCAAGTATCTCCATTTTAAAATTGCCTTCCTCGTGTGGGAGATGGGAAATTCTCCCTGTTTATTTAAATAAAATTTAAAATTGAATGATGCAGAAATAGGGTTGAAGTGACTTGCCCAGGTTTGCACCAATAGTGATGATAATAGCTATATAATATTTTTAAATTTTGCACAATGCTTTACTTTTATTTCCTCCCACATTCCTGCGGGACGGGTAGGATAGGTGTTATTGTCGCCATTTTATCAAGAAAAAGACAAAGAATTGAGATGGCTTACCTAGGTTCACAGGCCTAGTTGACAGAGTTGTAATTTAAACCTTAGCTTTCTCACTCCTAGTCCTGTGTTCTTTCCAGTACACCGCTGAAGCGTCACATAAATGTATGAGTATATATACACATAATTTTTAAGAACCATGTTTTTATTGCTGTCATGTTTTTGCATCACCTTCGTTTTCAAATATATTCCTTTCTTACTGTCCTTCAGTGAGCCAGCCCTTATAACAAAAAATTGAAAAAGAGGGGAGAAAAGTAGTTTAGAAAAACCAATACAGTAATCGTGTGCAACAGTACATACAAATTACACATACCTTGTTGGGATGACCATGGTCATTACAGTCACATAGCACTAAATTAGTTGTCACTGTTTGCTTTTTCTAGTTTTGCTTACTTCATGCTGTGTTAGTTCGTTGAGTTCTCCTACTAAGGATTCTTCATACTCACCATTTGCTGTTAGAGTTTTGTAATAGATCATTACATCTGTGTACCATAAATTGTACAGCCATTCTTTAATCAGGTGTCTGCTTTGTTTTTAGACGTACACATTTTTAACAACCTAGTTAAAATGTGTCATAACTGTTTCAAAACAGTGTTTTACTTAGTTTTAGCTAGATAATTCTGCTGAAGGTACAATCAAAAGAGGTAGTTTTGTCTTATTGTGATAGTAAAATAAAGCATTTTGTATATTCAGATTCTAGTATTTTTTTTTAAATCGCAAGTTTACATAAAACTATCATTTGTAGTTTGAATCTTTAGTCTGTGGCAATACACAAAGGGAAACATTGAGGTCTTGGCAAAAAATTGTTTGCCTGAAAATATTTGGATATGTCACTAGAGTTAGTTTGATGAGCCTTTCTCTTTACCTAAATATTTACCTCAATTCTCATTGATGGGCAAAAGCAGCCTATAGACCTAGTCAAACAGTATTGAGGAACTTATTGTATTAAGTTTAAATGAACTATGAACATAATCTTCATTGCATATGTATATATATATATATATATATATATATATATATATATATATATATATATACACATATGTGTATATATAATACACATACATATTATGTGTGTATATATAATATGTATATTATATATGACATATTTCAAATAGGAGCAGGGTGATGATATGGGCAAGTCACTTAAACTCTATCCTAGGCAAAACTCTTAAGACTAAAACTGCTGATTTGTGTCAGTGAAGGGAGTTTTCCAGACTTTTGAAATCACAGATTAAAATAATCCAAAATCCTTTAAGTTTAAATTGTCCAATTTATGTCTTATGTTCAACAAATTCAGTTAAACATTTGTTAAGCATCTATTATATGCAAGTTACTATTTCTAATAGTACTTGAAATGAGCAGCCTACCTCCTGGGGCAGGATTTGTGGTCAGCAGTGGTTCTCCAGGCTGTTAACCTTGTCATTGCCCATTTTCACTTAAGCCTGACCTTGTTCACTTCAGTCCTTCATCTGTGGTTTGAGTGAAGAAATAGAGCAAATGAAGGTAACAGATATGTCTTGAGTTGTTTGCACTGACTTGGAAGAGAAGAATAATTGAAACCATTAAAATAAGAAATAGGAATGCCATGCCCCTTTTAGTGGAGAGTAAGGGGAGCAAGCACAGTCACTGAGCTAATTACTAAGGTCGGTAACAGTAACTGTTTGACCTGTATTTAGAAAATCAAATGTGATCTGTCAGTCAGTGGCTAAAGTATGTCTGGAAGAGTATCAGTTGCATATTCTTGATTTGTTTTTTCTGGGTTGTCCTTTTTGTTTTGGCAGTTTGGTAACCCTTATTCGACATCCATCTGAACTAATGAATGTTCCTCTTCATCAGCAGCAAAACAAATGTACCACATTAGTGAAAAATAAAACTGCTGCTGCTACTACTGCTTTGCAATTTACATACCCATTATTTACTGCAAATGCCTGTTCTACTGCTGGGAATTCTAATCTTTCACAAACACAGGTAGGGAAAATGATTAGTGAAGCTCTGAAGTACTAACTTTTGATGGGTTGCCATGGCCAAAGAATTCACCTAAGGTGGCCAACCTACTAGAGATGAGCCTTTCCACATTTAACTGGGCTGGCCTTTGGACAGCAGACACTCTATTGCTAGGATCATGTTCAAGCCTTTCCAGCTTGGTAGCAACTGCCAGAGCTTGTGCTCCACTCATGTACTCCTGAAGTACCCAGGGTCATGTCTATGCCAGAATAAGACATTAGAACAGGATTTTTGTGAAGGAACTTTTGATAGACTTTATTAATCATTGTCTTAATTAGACCTCATGGATTGTATTCTTTTCACTGGATCTGATAAATAACTTTTTAATAAAGGTACTTAGGGAATATTTTAGACTCTACAATATTTAGTTTGCAAATTTAAAGTCTCAAAGTTGTATATACATAAGTGCTGTTATTAGTATTTACTTCATGTTAAAGTACATTTTACTTGTGGCAGCAGAGAGGAGATTAAGATGCATATTGATAATAAAATTAATTATATTGCTATTCCTTCATTATATTCCAGAGTTCTAGTAACTCATGTTCTATACTTGAAGCTGCCAAACATCAAGATATTGGGTTACCCAGAGCATTTTCTTTCTGTTACCAGCAAGAAATTGAATCTACTAAACAGACTTTAGGCAGTAGAAACAAGCCTTTACCTGAGCAGGTTTGGATTAAAGTAGGAGGTAAGATATATGACATAAGATAACAGTTTCTTTCTTTGGCTAGGCTATGCAGTAGAACTTGTAAAAAATTGCATTAGACATCAGTTTTGTCATGCAACAATTTCCCGTTACTGGGAGACCTTTTTAGAATTTTATCACTGATTGCTGTCCCTCTTTTCCCTACTTTCCCCATGTCCCTGAAGTGATCATATTTCATTTTTTGAGCATTCCTTCTCAAGCTTGAACATTTGAATTGTGCTTACCTAGTGTAGCAGTATATTAAGCTATTGGACTTTTTTTCCTTTTAAATAGTGAATTTAGTAAATAGCTAATAATCATTTTTTGTGATAAGAGTTTTTATTTTCAAGTTGCTTAAAGCACATTATAGTTCTTCCTTTTTAGTTTTCTCTCCATCTCTAATTGAGGAGTCTGAAATCCTCTACAGGTAAATTGCCATTTTAGCAGATACTACAATGAGGTACTTAGTATAAAAAAGTTTTTTTTTTTCCAAATCACAAGTGATTGACCTTTAACAATGGTTTGGGGCTCTGTTTCCAACAAATTTTCTGTGACAGTTTGGTAGAACAAAGAACTAATAAAAGCACAAGTAAATATTCTTTGAATTACAGTTAATAGCTACCGAGTTATAGCTGAATTCTTTGCAACTCTTCTTTTGCCATTTGGCAGCGTTTGTACTAGTAAAGAGTCTCTTTTGATAGGGACCTGGCTTCTAAAATTATGATCCTGAAATTCTTCACTTCATTTTGCCACAGGGTATGAAAGCCTACCACTTAGAGATTTACTTATGCTTCATCTTATGAAATATAAATCCCTACACAATGTTTTAAGTGGTTATCAATCTTTCAAATCTTAGTGTGAATTAGGTTAATCAGAATGCTTTCTAATAAGAAATTGAGATTCATACTTAGAGAAAGGGAGTTGTTATTGGGGGTAAGTTAAAGAAATTTTATAACTTGGTATAGGTGTAAGCCTGATGCCAGAATTTGGACATGCAGACATGGAGCACTTGAGAATCATGGTGGAAAAAAGCTCAGAAAGGGACATAAGGCGATGTCAAGACAAATTTGGCCTCTTGAAGTCTTGTCTAGGGTCAGTCCTATTCTTCAACCTTTGATATCTCAAGCATTTTTCATCATGTGGGGCAATGGAAAAGGGAGAGGCGGAATTTAAACTATAAAAGCTATCCAATAAAACAAAATTTCTAGAGCTTTTAGGGAAAGTGATAAGATAAAGGTGTTTGCCATGCCACCTCTTGCTTTTACTATATCAAATAAGAACCACTGAAAGGCTGAGTTTGTTATAGTAGAGGGGAAATAATCCTATGGAATTCATTATAATGAGACTATACTGGTTTCTAAAGAATAAGTATAAATTCAACATCCATTTCTAATTAATTTGTAGTAAGATATCCTTTAGGGTAAGAAGGTATTACATCTCATGCCCTTTATGTTTTTGTTCTCTTTTCTAAAAATTGCAGTAAGAATAGCAAGTATAATAATTTTATATTGTGCTTTTAATGAAGGGAAGAGAAAATGTTTTTCTTTTTTGGAGAAAGCAATTCTGTGTATTAGTCCTTGGTTCTTCAATTTTTTGTTTATTTTGAATACCAGAAAATGTGAACAATTCCAACTTATGTATGATAAGTACCTAAAGATTCTTTTAAAAGTAGAAAGTGGAATGCAAAGATATTTTAAAAACATTCCAAATATAGTATTATAAAATAGACTTCAGATTTAATGTTAGGCAGCCAGCTAAAAGGGAGTAGCATTTTTACTATAGAAGTAGAGTAGTTAACTTTTAGGTTAATTTATTAGTTTTGCATTAAGTTATATTCAAACTACAAAATATTTTTTCTATTTTGTACATAATACAAAATCTAATAATGCAGAAAATTCAAAGATTAATGTATTAGGAATTCATTTAAAAGGAGAATAAAAAATTAAAGTACTACTTTTTTCTTGTTTTGCAAAGAAGAAGCGTTATGTAAACAAGCAATAAATAAAAGAAATCGCAGTCGAATGCGTCAGTTGGACACAAATGTAGAAAGAAGAGCTCTTGGTGAAATTCAAAATGTAGGAGAAAGCCAGAGCACCACAACTTCACAGGGTGCTTGGCAGTCTACAGAATCCACACAATCAAGCCTAGGCGACCAGACAGCAGGGCAGCAGGGTGGACGCTCTCAGCGCAGGGAGAGGCACAATCGAATGGAAAGAGATAGAAGGTAAGTAATATAATTTAATAGATTTTGTTCACAAAATTATTTTAAAAGCATTGATTTCTCATAAACAAAGAGCTTTTGAACCGTTTTTTGTTCATTAGGACCTTAACTAAAGGGTAGGCAATAATATTTTGTTATTTAATAGTAGTTTTGATAAAATGGTAAGAGATATAAGGTTGAAACTAATGGCTGGAATATTCATAGTAAATTCATAGATTAAATAAACCCATCTGTATTATTCATATTCTTATCCCTTTCATCTTCCTTATGACCCTCTACCTCCCATCATCAAGAGTTGACTATTTTAATTGATTTTCAAAATTGTACTTATATTCTTCACTGAAGTTTGATTCCAATGCATCATTCTAAAATGGTAGTGGCTCTGAGTTCCCCAAGGCTATGCAAATCCTTCACACAAGCTCTGGCACATCCTTCAAAACTTGAAACCCAGAACTTGGTTCTGCTTCTGATGACCATTTCTTGTCTGAGGACAAGCCTAGTTAAGTGTGGAGAAACTCATAACTAGGTGACTGTGGGATAATTACATTTTTGACTATTGCTCATCTCATATGCCACATTCTTCATTAGGCTTTTCCTGATCTACAAGCCCTGCCCTCTAATGTCCTCCCCCACTCCTGATTTAACTTTGTACTTAATGTGTATATTTATTGTATACATTTATATATGTACATGCTGTCTTCCCCTACAGAATGTTAAGTTCCTTGTTCCTTGAGGGCAAGGACTGTTTAATATTGTCTTTGTATGGCCAGCACCTAGCACAATGCTTAGTACATAATAAGAGCTTATTAAGTGTTTTTTAATTGATGGCAACTCTTAGACTTCCCGTGACTTTGCTGTCTTGATTCTCCTCCTACTTACTTTAATCCCATCTTCTCAGTCTCCTTTGCTGGTTTAGTATCCGTATTATGCCTCCTTTCTCATGAATATACTTCAAGTATTTGTCCTGGACTCTCTTTTCTCTCACTTAATGACCTCATTAACAGTCATGGGTTTAAATATCCTTTTTATTTAGCTGTCCCACAGAATTGTAAATCTACTCATACTCTCTTAACTTGTAGTCCTATGTCTCCAACTGCTTATTGAGCATTTCAAACTCAACTTGTCCCAAAACTTACCTGTCTTCTGAAATTCCTTGCCTACATCAAAAGTGCCACCATCTTTTTAGTCATCCAGGTTCAAAACATTGGGATTATACTTTCGAGACTTCTTACTCTCTCACCTCACATATCCATTAAGTTGTTGCTTCAGTTTTCACATCTCTTAGATCCATCCCTTTATTCACAGTCACTACTTCAGTTCATACCCTGTACTCTTGCAATAACCTTCTTAATTGTATCTACCTCAAATCTTTCCATTCTTAGCCCATCAGCCACATAGATGTCAAAGTATAGATCTACCCATGTAATTTTTCTATGGAATAAACTTCATTGACTCCCTATTGCCTTTATGATAGCATGTGAACTCATCCAGTATTTAAAACCCTTCATGGCTTTGCTGCCACTTTCTTTTTCAGCTTTAATATATATTAACTACCACTACCCCCCTAAATGGTCCAGCCAAAATAGCCTTTTTATTATGCCTGACATATGATATTAAATCTTCAGGGCCTTTGTACTGACTGCCCTCATGCCTGAAGTGCATTCTCTCCTTTGTTTCTTAAAATCACTTGATTCCTTCAAAGCTCAACTCAAACACTACCTTCTACCGTGAAATTATCCTACTCTCTCTAATTGCTAGTGCTGACTTCTTTCAAATCTTGTATTTATCTTGAATGTACTTGTATATACATGTTCTGTCCCTTGGTAGAATGTAAGCTCCTTGGGGGCAGATACCGATTCATTTTTGTCTTTGTATCCCCAGTGCCTAGCATAGTGCCTGTTATATAGAAGGGGCCTAATAAATGTTTGTTGACTGATTGATTGGTAGAGAGATTACAATTTGCATTGGTGGAGGCAGTAGCCACACTGACAGTCACTGATCCTTCAAGTAGCCTTGTTTAGTATTTTAACATATAAAAATCACTGCCTCCGGACAGCACTTCAGAGTTTACAAAGGACTTTTAACATATTATCTCGTTTGATCCTCACAACAACCCTGTAAGATGGTACTGCAATTATTAGCATCATTATTTTACTGAAGAGGAAACTGATACTCAAATAGGTTGTGACTCACTTAGGTTTACACAGCCAGCAAATGTTGGGGTGTGATTTGAGCCTAGGCCATTCTTGATTTCAGATCTGCTCGCCATTCCACCACATTGCCATCTCTGTATGAAGACATAGATGTATAAAAATCATCACAATTTCAAAGCTGAATCTTCTTGTTCTGTGCTTAATTAAAGCAAGTTACTTCCATTATAAAGGAGAGCTATACCAGGTGCACATAAGCTATAGTTATTTTCATGTTAGTCATTGTAGTTTTGCTTTCACAAGCACACCAAGTGCCTCATGACATGTTTCTTCTTGCCTATGAGTATGCAGTGAAGCTATCTCCAATTTCATTTAGCTTCAACCTCTTTATATATTCTGGTTTTATGACATTAAAAATGACAATATGGATGTGTTTAATTCCTGCAGTCCTATACTTGATGATCAAAGATCTTGTACTGATGATAACAGTAGTTAAGTTGGTATTTATAGATGGCATGAAAATTGTGTGATTCTTAGCACCCTGTATTCCCTTTTCTGTCATTTGGAATTGGGAAGAGGCTCCCTAGGACTGAGGACTATTTTGCTTCTTCTTTGTTTCATGACTGGTCATGGCCAAAGAATTAATGACCTAATGATCGGTCAGCTGATGTTGAGCCTTTTGTGTCCTTAGCTAAGCTGGTCCTTTGACTGTAGGAGTGATCTGTCATAGGATCGTATTTGAAACCTTTCCAGCTTGGTGGATGGAATCTGTCAGAGTTTGCACTTCAGTGATATACTCTTTAAGAACTTAGAATATCCTTGAACTTTAATAAGCATTGGATAAAGAGTTTCCCAAAGGACAAAGAAGTAAAGAACATGACAAAAGACTTGTAAACCAAGTCAATATATGTATATGTATGCAAACATATGTACATATGTATGTATGAATATGCGTGTTTGTCATAATGTTCAATGACTTCATTATGAAGGTGGGCACAGGGAAGGGTTGCAAAATGTTTTGCAGCAAATGGTTTGGAATTAAGAAAGTCCAAAGTCTCAAAAATAATTCTAAAGCATTCAGTCTATGTTTCAACAAAATTTCCCAATATTTCTATAGGGAAAGATTTAAGAGGTACAGTACACCAAAGCACTTCGCAGAAAACGAAATTGACCAATATTTTATAGCACTGACTGGAGTCATTTCTGAATTTGTGCTCATTTTAGAGTTGAACTATCAATTACAGCAAAGATCAAAGTCAACATCAAATTGAAAAAAAGGATAGAGCTAAGACAGCACTATATGCAGTTACAGCAACTGAAACCCAACCTGTTTAAACAAGATTTTGCCTCTGAAAAATGGGAAGTGACTAAAGATAAAGATTATCTTAGAGAAAGGCCAAACACTATGAATATATTAAGAGGTTTGGTTGTTTTGTTAAGTCCTAAAATTGTCTCACTGAGTGAACATGTTAGATGACCCAGGAAAGCAGAATCATAGCAGCCACAGGAAACATGACTTTTCAGTACAAGCTTAACTGCAGAACCTTATATACAAAGCTTGGGGGAGGTTACCTATAACATTGCCTCACAAAACTGTTGAAAGTAGCAAAAGGAAAAATGAGTCTTCAGAAAGCTGGGCATGAGACCCAGTTACACAAGTTCATCTGAATAGCATTTATAGATGAAACTAGGAGGAAGATAACAAATTTGAAAAAGCAACAGATTTGTCAGCCATTCTATTGTGTTCTAGGCTCTTCACTGACTATAGTAGAAGCCATTACATTTGGACTTGTTGGAGTTGAGAAACTCTTTGGGAAGAGTGGCTGGGTTTGCTGAAGCAGACACAGAAGAAATCTACTCGAGGCAACACAGTTTTGGAGGCAACTGAAGACTTTTCAAGATTCACAAAATGGGGAAAGATAACAAAGGAGTGGGAAAAAATCATTTATGGTACTATTACCAAGAGAAGACAAAAGTATCAACAGCTACTGACTAACCCATTTTCCTACTTTGTTATTTTGATGAAACCTTTTTGAGAGTGAAACCTTGGTAAAAGTTTGAAAGTGGGACAGGAAGACTCACAGACATTTTCTAGAATATTATCCTTTCATTCATACAACTGATTGAATGGTGTAGAGAATACAAGATCCAACTGCATCTTATTACAAAAATAATTTGACTTGGTAGAGCGAAACAGATTTTAAAATTCTACATAAATAAAGTATGTATTAAGATCATATACGATTCCTTGATATAACACTAAGGTAATTTTGTTTATTGAAACAAGGATTAAGTGTAACATAAAACAAGGGAAAATGCACTTGCCAAAGATTTTTACTACCGTCATTGAGGATGTCCTGAACAAATTCCAAAAAGAAGATTGAATCTCTGTGGATGATATTAAACTGATTGTACCAAGCCTCAGAATATTACAGGCTTTCCATAATGAGATTCACAGCTGCAAAAGAGATTGGCAAAGGAATCTCCATAGGATAAGCCAAGTGGATAAAGAATACATACTGCCCAGGTTATAGCATATAGGTGGATGATCATTTATTAAGTCAGTTACTATTTATATCTTGGATAAGACACTACATGGATAATTATCTGGGTCCATAATTGAATAGAAGAAAGAGCATGTGCTTAGCTGCATTGGGGAAATTATACAATGCTTTCCAGGAACCCAAGCTGTTCCCTGACAGACAGACCCATGTTTTTTTAAATACCAATATTCTCAAGGTGATGTTATGTGACTGTGAATGATGAAATACCTCAATCTCTAAAGAATAATATTTATGGGTGATCCAAAGTGCATTGGAGAGCTTCACAGCGGGTGTGTAAGTAGGCTATGCATATTAGCAATGATAACTTGCCTACAAGAAGTACAGTAAAATATCATCTACAAAATATATGCTTGGAAAAGGAGGTGGGATTGTCTTACAGCGAGCGTGGGTTATCCAGCTGGTTGGTTCATGTACAACACTGGTACCCATAAGAAGTTAAGACCTGGAAGAAGATCTCTGGTGTTTTGTGCAAATCTTCCATGGTGGATTTATAGAAAGTTGTATGAACAAGAGCCACCCAATATGTATGCACTGGTGGAAGGAGTACCCACATTGAGGACATCATGAAGCCATATAGGGCACAAGCTTTTATTAATCACTTCAGGGCTTCGGTAAACTACAAGTTTTTTATAAGTAATTGCAAATGTATCATTTGAGAGGCAGTGTGTCATAGTGAATAGAGGGGCTGGCCTTGGAGTCAGGAAGGCCTGGGTTCAAGTCTTCCCTTTGACCTATACTGTCAGTGTGACTATGGGCAAGTCACTTAACCTCTCAATGCCCTGGGCAGTTTTATTGTACAATAAGTTGCAAAAGAGTTGATGACCTGCATCAGTGGAAGGAATTTCCACACTGGGAGTGCCAAGCACTGATGCAATCACAGGTCTCAACTTTAAAAAAAAAAAACTTTTCCTACCTGAGTATCATCCAATTGAACCTCAGTTATACAGTTGTGTCTCTAGCATCAAATGAATTGCTCACTTGCTTCTTCTGGATATGGTTAGGAATATGCATTTGGCAAATGGGGCCACATTGTATGTATTTTCATAGTACCTGCATCCTTAAGACTCTGGATACTGAGGAACCAAAAATTTGGAAGTTACAGTGTAGTCTAGAGATACAGTGCAAGTTAATTGAACTTTGCTTCTACTACATGATACTATAAATAGGTCTATTTCTGTGGACTGTGGGTATCCTACATTCCTCCTAGTCTGTAATATGAAATAATCTTTAGAGACAAACTAATACTTCAGGTCTACATTTAGCATAGTTGGATTGCTGTATAGTACCTTAGTACCATTATATATTACCCCATTGACCTGAAAGCATAATTAACCTCTAAAAAATGGACAATTTTGGAAGTACTTTATTAATCCATAAATTCTGACTTTCTTAAAATTTTATATGGATTAATCTAACCCAGTCCAACAAACATTTATTAAATGCCTCTTGTTTGCTGGGTGCTGATGAAGTATTATAGTATTTAAATATCAATCTTTGAAAGCTAATTTATAAATTGTTTAAAAGTTTAGAATATTAAAAAACACATGAACTCTAATATCAGAGAAATTACAAATTAGTGCAACTTTAAAATATTAACTTACAACTAGCACTCTTGCAAAAATAATTGAAAATGCAGTGTTGGTGGGTTGTAGGGAAATAGGCACTGTGTTACACTGTTGGTATGACTAGATTGGTGTAGTTTTATGGAAGGAACAATTTGGTGAAGTACAGAGCCACAAAAGTGATCTTTGAGACAGCTGATTCTCAGTATTCTCATTCCTGGGAATATCCAAAAGATGCCATTAAAAGAAAAAATAATCTATACAAAAAATATTTGTAAATGATTTATTTGTACTCATATATATGCAACAAATGGAGAATATCAGAGTAAATCATGAAATATTAATGCAACTGAGTATTATTGTGCCATAAAAATAAGTTTGAAGAATAAAAAGAAAATGGAAAGATTTATATGAAGTGATGCAAAGCAAGGTCAGCACAATAAGAACAACAACATACACACTGAGGTCATCAAAAAATAATAAAGACAACTTTAAGTATACAAATAGATTGAGAAGGGGCTATAGAAAAAAATACATTGTTTTTTAAAATTGTTTTTTTCAATGAAAATGTATATAGTTTTGGCTTTGACTTCAAAATGATTTGTTTGTATTTGTTGAGAGTGTTAAGTTTATAATAAAAATTTTTTTTAAAAGAAACATCATTTTAGATGGCTAGTTTTATTTAGTTTCTTTCATGACTACTTTGGGTTTTGAATGCAGGCGCAGAATTCGGATTTGTTGTGATGAATTGAATCTTCTAGTTCCATTCTGCAATGCTGAGACTGATAAGGCAACAACTTTACAGTGGACAACAGCATTCCTAAAATATATTCAGGAAAGACATGGAGATTCTCTGAAGAAGGTTAGTAATTAGGCCAAAGTAAATTTTCAGAATTTCACTTTAAAAGCCCGCAAATAATTAAAAGTGCTTGGCTTTTATTTTAAAAATCATTTTCATACTGGGGTCCTTTATTATTTTCTTAAATATTGCCATCAGGATAGTAGGTATAATATCAGGAAATAGATACACATTAGTAATGTTACTTAATATTTATTAAAAATGAAATGAGAATTGTAGCAAGCTAATAATATGTAGCTAACAATACATCAGACTGGCATTCCAAATTTACAATATGTTGGTCATTGCCCTAAAAGAATTTGAAACCTGTATGGATGTGAGACATGTATACATAGAAAAAAATTAACTAAAGAAGGTGATAATTGTTATGTATCAAACAATTATTAAATATCAGAGTGGTACAGGCAGTAAATTCTCCCTGGGGCAAGAGATTAGTGTAATCTCTTTTAGAGTAATCTGGAAAGGGTTTAATGAAGTATGAATCACAAATGTATATATTATATATGCTTTAGCTGTAGCATTTATTATGTACAGGATATTTCACAGTTATTGAATTTGGATCCTCAAAAACAATGTTTGAATGCTAAAATTTGTAATGGGCAGTTATGTTTCATTCTAAAATTATTTAATTGCTGAGATGGTTTTATTTTGACTGTGCTATGCTTTGGGATGGTTACATTGACTATAGATTTTGATTATTTGCTTCTGCTGCTCTGGGAATATGATTGTCAGTCATACAAAGAAGGATGGGCCCTGACAGACCACATGTACAGGACAGTGATTTATAAAATAGAATATAAATTTATAATAATAAACTTTATATTGAAGGAAATAATTTAAGCTACTAATCACTACTGGACACCACTTTTGCATCAGAATTTGATTTAGTAACTAAAATTAGACATTTAATTAGCAAATATGAAATTGAAAATGTTAAAGATATTTCTAATTGGATCATAATAAAGCCTGATAGATCCCCCTTTCCCACTACAGGGTCTGTACATGTCCAGGCTACAGAGAAACCACCAACAGATAGGGCATCCCTCTCTTGGACAGTGCTTGCTTGGGGTGATACCAAGTTTGTTTCTTCTTCGTCCTCCCTTTTATATTGTTCACATTAATACACAAATCTCATGAATCACACCATTTCATCCATTTCCTGGTTTTTGTTTTTATAGTTGACACACTTAACCATATTATGAATCAATTATGTTGGATTTATGTCTGTGTGAAGTGTCATGCTAATTTATAATGTGGTTTATGTTGTAGCATATTGATTTATGTTTATTTTTAATTAAGTGAAGTTTTTAATCCTTTTAAAATTTGTCTTTTATCGATTTAATAAACTTTTTGGTGTTCAACTTTGAAAATCTACCAGATATTCTCAATACCTATATAATGGATATGGAATTCTTGCCTGTTTTTAATAGAAATGGGAACTAGGTCATTACTAGCTTGTAATTTGGTAATATGTATAAACTTCCCAAATATATAACATTGGACACATACATCCATCTCTTCATAGCTTGTTTAAAAAAAAAGTTTTATTTTTGCCTCTTTTTTTAACCAGTTGTTTCCCTCTTCTACTTTTACTGAACCTTTCCTTATTTAAAGAAAACAGTTAAGCAGAATCAACTGACACAGCGACAGCATTTCACATCATATACCACATTATTTGAATGTAGTACCTACCTCTCCACTGAAGAGGAAGTAATGTTTCCTTTTCAGTTTTCTTTGTCCCAGATTATTCATTACAGTTCATCAGAGATTAAGTACTTTTTTGTGTTATTTACATAAGTATGGTCATCGTATGTATTGTTCTCTTGGTTTTTCATTGAATCACTTTATACAATGCCCACCATATTTCTCATACTTAAGATTCTCATACTTGTTTCTTACTCTTATTCTATTACATTCATATACTGCAATATAGGCATCTGTTTCCAATTAATGGGCAGTCCTTTTGTTTCCAGTTTTTTGCTACTGAATTGTACTGTTAGGTATATTTTGTTTTATATTATAGGACATTTTTCTGTCATCAATTTCCTGCTCAGTAGGGCAATCACTTGGTCAAAGATATGAAGTTTCCTTAGAGTGTGTTCAGTGGAGCAACATTTGATCAAAGGTTTAAGCAATTTAGTGGCTTTACTTTCATAAATTCTAAATTAATTTACGGGAAAATTTTTATAAATTCTTGGCTCTACTAATAGTGTGTTAGTAAAGCTGACATTGACTATTTCTGTTTTTTATCATTTTTGCTAATTTGGTAGGTATGAGCTTTAAGTTTACATTTTTCTCCTTTCTGTTTTTGAAATGGAACAGCCTTTCATATGGTTTTTGCAATTTGCATTTCTTCTGAACGCTGTTCATATCCTTTGCCCACTTTTCTATATTATTGCTTCTAGGTAAAATTATCCTTAAATTTGACCAGCAAAAATGATTAGCCAGTTAGCAATGGCTCTTTAGGAATTAAAACATAAATAAAAATACATGTCTTTGGTCACAGTCTTAATAACCATTTCATCCTCCCTCCTTCCCCCCAGGAATTCCAAGGGATTTGCATGAATTGAGATTAGAAAATGTCACATGGCCAAAGATCATATTTGACCCATTTCCCATAATTATTCCAAGTATTACCAACAGCTGATGTTGAAATTCTAAATAGACTAAGAAGGTAGAAACTAAGAATGATACTGGGATTCTTATAATACTTCAGCCTAACTGTATAATTCTAGAAAGAACACTTAATTCTGTCATTTAGTTTCTTTAATCAGATAAAGGTAGTTTAGTTTATGTCTCCTACATATGAAATAAGGTATTATCGAAGTAGGAATAAATATTCTACATTTACATTTTCTGTTATATAGATATGTATGGACATGGTGACAGACTCTGTGTTGTCTGAGGACCATACCAGCTAAATTTGTAGAGGTTCATCACCAGAAGGTGGACCCCCAGGTGATGATTTTCCTTGATCATACATGAAATTCTCTACTGAAGCATGGAGAGGTTTCAGTTTGTTGTCAGCAAAAGGAGTACTAACTACATTGATGAAATAATATACCATTTATACTACTAAAGCATAGATATGTATTATCTCTGTTGATATGTATGAAGAACCCTGCATTAATGTCATATCAGACATTGATCATCAGATTCAGTCTAAATAAGAAATCTCGTCTAATAGATGAGCCATTTAATTGACAGGGTTAATTAGAATAAAAACATGATTACAAAAATAAAAGTATGTTTGTACTTCAAGTGAGTGTTTTATGGTATTTTGGCTTACAGTGAACATTAGTACATTAGGGCAAATATGCTTTGTTAATGTGGGATTGTGCATGAGCCGTAGCTAATCTTTTTGCCAGTTCTTTGTATTGATAAATATAAGGAAATAAATCTGAATGTTCTTCTTTGCCAACTTGGAATTTGACTTTAGTTGTGGGCATGAGTATGATAATTACAAAATGTGAATATCAGCTTTGGTCATATGGCATCTTTCTTACAGAATGAAAATATGCTTCCATTAATTGTATTTTTACATTGCATATGAGCTTATACTTACTAGTGAAAGAGAAAGAAGAGAAATTAAATGGGGAAATATCAGTAAATATCCATAGCTATATGCTTGGTTCATTCAGTTGGTTAGGGTTATGAGATCTGTTGGCTTTACTCTGACGTACACTCCCTAACCTATATTGTAAAAATGCATGACTTTTTTCATCATGGTGGGTTGGGGTGGGATATGGAGTGAGCTCAGTACATATATACATAAATTTACCACTCATTATCACCACTAGAAAAAACATTTAAGATGCATGTTTTATTAAGAGTAGATCAGCAATAGCTTTTTCATTTATGAAAGAAATTTAACTTCACTACATAGTACTTTTTCATATTTAGAAGAAATTACTATTTTCCTTTATTTGATGT
Source organism: Potorous gilbertii (assembly GCA_028658325.1). Lineage (NCBI taxonomy): Eukaryota > Metazoa > Chordata > Mammalia > Diprotodontia > Potoroidae > Potorous > Potorous gilbertii. The sequence continues at coordinate 289,206,752 of CM053769.1, read as the reverse complement.
TTTTATTTAATCCTAAGCGCTGTACTGTCTTCCAGAATATATATCTGTAGACCATGTTTAGTGGGCCATCTATGTGTTTTGGTCTCCAGGATTTTTTTTGTTTGTTTGTTTGTAAGTACCTGTCAAGTAGTTCAAATAAGGTAAAAGCACCTTATCATTTTAGAATTTTAATACTAAGACAAGACATTTGGGATTCCATCTGTCTGCTCCAACCTTTATATTTCACAGATGGCTAAACTAAGATTCATCCAAGGCTCATCCAAACTAAGGACTTATCCAAGGGCCAAATTGCTTATTGATGATAGAGTAAAGACTTGAATCCACGTCTTTTGACTCCCAGTTCAGGATTCTTTCATAATGTCTCCTTGCAAATTCTCCCACACTGTCCCCAGCAATATTCAGTTTTGTTCATTAGCTGCATTTCAACCTTCAGATGCATGCCACTTTGCTTGGAGGAATAATTTTAGTAACATGTCTTAGGAGATAAAGTGTGAAATAATATGCCTCATCTTGAATTGCAGCAAACTTCTGAAGCACTTTACATTCAGAGAAAAGTATAAAAAGAATTCATACTTAGAATGTAACCTGTAATGAATATGTTTGGGTGTCTAGTTTTTTGAAAGAAGATGAATTTAAAAAATAAGAAGTGCCTTCTAAAATACAAAACAGTGGTACATATAATCTACATTAATTGTATTAACTAAGAATTTTATACCAGTGTTTAATATTGCTACTGTAGTCCTGCCTACCAGTATTATTAAGTAATTATAGTAATTGCATAGTGAAGTAGTAATGTGATACTTTTCCTAAAAATCAGTAGCGAATAAATAAAAAACTCCTATATTTTTGAAAAAATATAAATTACATTTTCTGAATAGGTTAAATGGCTTTAATTTTTTATTCATTCTAAAGTTTGAACTAAAAGCTAACCATAGTTTGAGAATTATAATTTACTTCTCATTTATGTGAGCATTTATTTGAAAAACTATATAATAAGCTCTGTTAAAAGACAATTTCATGTGTAATTTATGTGAATATTAAAATAACATTTTTGTAAACAGCCTAAATGTTTATACTGTTATTAATTTGAAGCTTAGTAGTTTTGTATCTGAATGCAACTTGAACAAATTCAATATATTAAATTAATTATCATTTTTTGACTTTAGGAATTTGAAAGTGTATTTTGTGGTAAAACGGGCAGAAGGCTAAAGCTGACCAGACCAGACTCATTAGTAACATGTCCAGTGCAGGAAAATCTACAGAATAGCCCCGCAATGGAGATCAAGTAGTTTGAACTGAATACTTAGTATTTTTACTAAATATATGGCTATCCAGGGATGATCCATATCTATTTTCTACAATTCTGGAATTCAACTCTCATGGTCTAATTTTATATTGACAACATTTGTTAATGGGATTCCAGTAGTAGCGACTTACTGGCAAAATACATTTTGTAAAAATATATATCTAGAACATTAAATATTTGTTCATCAGTGTCCCCTTGGACCTTTGGGGGACCAGCAGCAACAAGAAAGCATCTTGACAATAATTAGTAAGTAATTCTTCAATTATCAATGAAATCCATCATGTTTTTCTAACATGATATGTTATAAAAAATATCTGAACAATCTATTTGATTTGTGTTTATCCTTATTAAAAGGTACATTGCTTTTATTTTATTTATATTTCAAATATGCCCACTTAGCAATTGGAACAAAGTTAAATTGTTCTTGACTATAAGTAGTTTGGAAATGATACTGTATTTGAGTTAATTTGCTAATTATCTGTCCCCCTTGGAATTATATTTTCAGTCATACAGTACTGTTTGTTTGCATTGTTTGCAAAATACAGTACTGTTTTAAACTATTTTATCACAAGCTTTCCAAAAGTTTCTCTAAGCTGCTTTTGCCCATAAATGGTATGCTGTAAACAATGGATTACTTATATGCACAGAATATTTTCATATTGAGAGTAATTGCTCTATGTGATAATAAACTACAGTGTTTTGAACTAAAATACTTTCAGATTTGAGTGGCTTTATTTATTACAACAGATGACACCAACAGGCTTTAAAATACATACAAAGTCACCTAAAATAAATACTGTAAAATCACAGATATTCACAAATTTGTAGCAATTTATTTTCAGACAAAAATAAGTGTAATAAGAGGTAAATCTGGCTAGAGCTTTGTGTGTATAGGATATCACAAATTTTTTAAAAATTTCCTTTTATTTTTAATAATACTGTGTTACCAGTTTTACTGGATTCAATTAACTTCCTTTTTTTTTTTTTAACTGGGATTCTATCATAATCTTTGGCTATGTGCACAGTATTTATGACAAAGTGAAGTTTGGTATGATCTTGTTGTTGAATATCCTTTGTCATCTTATGGAAATATCCAAAAATTCTCCTCTGAAAATTTTATTTACATACATTAAATCCCCTTAGAAATGTTTTAGATTTATTGCTTATGGCAAGTTGAGGTATGAAATCAAGTTTAATTCTTGTACACAAATAGACAAATTATGTGTAGAGAGAAAACATACTAAAAAGAATAGAGCCCTTCTGCAAGTAGGAGTTCGTTGCCATTAAAAGGTGTTGAAGGAAATAGGTTAAGCTTTTTTTTTTTAAGAAGGGCATAATATATATAAGGTGTTGAAAATGCTTTTGTTATAATCCTTCATTGAGCTGAATTACCATGTACAACTTTGAATTCATTAAAATTAATAAGGGAATACTGTCTATCTGTGGGACAATTTGTCTTTTCATAATTCAATGTTTACTCATATTCAGTCACTGGTCCATTTCTTTAAGTTACATTTATGAGCTTCTAGGGCCAGATTTTTCTCCCCCTCCTCCTATAACAGCTCCTTGACAGGCTGAGGTATCACAAATCCCTGGAGTTCCCTGAGCACCAATTGCACCAGGAATGCCAGGATCACCTGGAAACCCAGGCTCACCATGGGCACCATCTCGACCATCTTTACTAGTTCCAGGCACGCCTTGAGGTCCTTAAGAAAGATTGCAAGGAGAAAAAGTTAGGTAGAGTTTGGATACAGTTCTTATATTATCAGTTGGGTAGTATTTAGCTTTTCTTTTTAAAACATAGCTCAGTAACTAGTTATTTTATTCCTGCTGTCGAACCTCACTCTTTGCCTTGCTCATGTCTTATTCAGAACTAGCTACAACCACTCCATAGATAAAAAAACGTTTCCTCATTCACATTTAAATGCCAACTCATGTTCGACAATCAGATTCTAGGGTCAGTAGAAAGGTTCCCAGGTAGGAAGGAATTTATGCTTATATACAGAAGGAAGATCTTTGGTAAGGACCTATGTTGTTAGATAATTGTTTCATAGTGTTAAAAATGGTTATTAAAATCTTTACTAAAATTGTTTATTTTGATCTTTTCAAAATGGTTAAGAGGAAGGAAGGTCAAGGGAGTTAAGATTTTAATCTAGGAATGATATTACTTTTGCTTTTAAGAATTCTACCTTTGCTTTGCTGAGGACAATATTTTCCTCATAAATAACTAAATTTCAAACAAATGTTTCATTTAAATACTCTGTCAGGAAACTGGAATGCTGACAATAGAGTATTATAGACTATATAAAGATGCAGTGTTCTCATACCTTGAGGTCCTTGATCTCCGTCAGGCCCATCAATACCTACACCAATAGCTCCTTTGTCTCCTCTGTCACCCTGATCACCTGTATTGAGGTATTGTGACATAAAAATGATTTAAAATAACTCAACAAGATCCCCATAAATTTGAAATATTCCTAATACAGCATTATAATGCCAATTACACTGAAAACACAAATATTTAATCCTACCTTGGGTTTTTTGTTTTTACAATGCATCCAATTTTCATAGCATTTTATACTTGCTATTACTCAAAAGTCCTTCTCTGATGCCTCATTGTGATGTGGAGGTGACCCAGGGTTCTCTGAGACTGTGCCAGTGAAGCATAAGCTCTGGCTTGTCCTCCCAAGCTGGAAGGCATTGAATATGGGACCAGCCTTATTAAGTTCAGAGAGGCTCATGACAAGAAGTTTGGGCACCAGGTGATGATTTTTTTCTGACCAAAGCAACTGATGAAGATGTCTGCTCTGGCATAGAGGGGCTATGATTTGTGTTAGTGAAGGAAGACCCTCTCTGATGAAGTCACACATCTCTTAAACGTATTTAAATACTTAATGTTGCAGACAATTTCACTTGCAGGAATAATTGTGGAGTCTTACAAAATGAGATATCTGTTTAAAGTGGTTCTAAGAATTTTAATGCTATTCAGTGCTAGAGACCTGTTAATGGTACCTAATTGAAAATCCAGTGAAATGGGAAATACCACAAATGATTCCTGCTATAAAAGGGTCACAAATAAAAAGCTCTTTGGTCTTGCTAGTAGTGTTTTGGGGTGGGGTATTCTGTCTCCAGAGGCAAGATGGAAAAATGTACAAGGGTGATAAAATCTGAAGCACAGAACAAGGAGGCACTGAGGCTTCATCAGAGGATTTTGGGATAGCCCTTTAATGGCCTTGGCACAGTGATTCAGTTCACACCTTTATTGTGGTGCCTGGCACTGTGCTGTAATAGCTGCTATTTATAGAGCACTCACCATGTGCTAAACGCTATCCAGTAATCTCATTTGATCCTTACAACAGTCCTGGGAGGTAGATGTGCTGTTATTATCCCCCTTTTACAGATGAGGAAACTGAGATAAACAGAACTGAAGTGCATTGCCCAGGGTTACATCCGTAATAAGTGCCCCAGGTTCTTCCTGACTTCTGGCTCAGGGATTTATCCACGGTTAATAAAAAGGGGGAAAAATGGTTCCTGCCCTCAAGGAGCTTACATTTTAGTGAGAAGAAAGCATACATACATATATACATACATACATATATACATACATGCATAATACAGAGTAGATGAAAGATACCTCAGAGGGAAAAGACACTGGCATCTGGAGGGAATGAGAAAAGACTCCTGGAGGAGGAAGCACTAGGGCTGAGTCTTAAGGGAGTCAGATTCTAAGAGTCCGAGGTTAGGAGGTAGAATATTCCCAATGGGGAGATGTAGTACAAAGGCACAGAGATGGAAAACAGAGCTTTGTGCTTAATGAACAGAAAGTAGCTCAGTGTGACTGGACTATAGAGTGTATGGAGGAATAACATGTTAGAAGACTGGAAAGAGAAATTTAAATGCCAAACAAAAGTTTATACAGGGTGTCCCAAAAATCTTAGTCTCTGTTTTAACTATTAATGGCTTTATTAATTTTTAATAAGCTCTAATAGTTTAACACTACACTGAATTTTAGAACACCCTATATTTAATCCTAGAAGTAAGGGGGAGGGGGAGGAGAGGACCAGGCAGCACAAGAGTTTTAGGGGGATGGATGGGGGAGAGGCTTATGGTTAAACCTACACTTTAGAAAAATCATTTTGACAGCTGCATGGAGAATGGAATGGAATGAGGAGAGAGATGAAGCAGGGAGTTCAATTTAGAAAACTATTGCAATGGTCTAGGTCAAAAGTCTTTTCTCATTCCCTATATTCCATCAAATGCCAAGTCTTGCCATTTCTACCTTTGTAATATCTCTGTGTAACACCTTCTCTTCACACTGATACCGTCCTGGTGCAGGCCCTCATCACTTCATACCTGGACTACTGCAGTAGTCTGCTGTTGATCTCCCTGCCTCAAGTCTTTTCTCCATACTCCATTCCATCCTCCACTCAGTTTTCAAAATTTATCTTCCTAAAGCACATGTCTGGCTATACCGCTATCCTCCCCACATACAGTCAACACTAGTGGCCTCATTGCTTCCAGGATCAAATGTAAAATCCTCATTTTAGTTTATAAAGCCTTCTATAACTGGTTCATCCCCACCTTTCTAGTCTTCTTACACCTTATACCCCTTACATACTCTGTGATTCAAAAATAGTAGCCTCAGATACAAAATTCCATCTCCTCACTGCATTTTCACTGGCGGTCCTCCTATGCCTGGAACTCTTTCCATCTTCATCTCTACCTCCTAGCTTCCCTTGCTTCCTTCAAGTCTCAACTCAAGTTACACCTACAAGAAGCCTTTCCTGATCCTCCTTAATACCAGTGCCTTCCCTTAGTTGATTATTCCCAAATATATATGTGTGCATATAATATATATATGTATATATACATATATGTATATAATACACACGCACATGGTTGTGTGTCTCTCCTCTTAGACTGTAGATTCCTTGAGTGCATGAACCCTTTTGCCTTTGTACCCCAGCACTTAGCATTGTGCCTGCTATGTACCAAGCACTTAATAAATACTAGTTGACTGAATTATATCAAAGTGTAGTTATCAAAATATTTAGGCTGATGGTTCTAATAATGCATTTGATTCAGAAACCCTTTGTCAAAATACTTAATAATAAAAACAAAGAAGCTGGACTGCATATGATTGACAAAATGAATTACTTGATATTGTTTGTCCCCTCGTGTTGGCATTTCTAAATCACTAAAAGGAAATTCTAAAATAATTCTTAAATGTGCTATAATATTAAATTTTAAAAATGTTCAATGTGAAAAACTGAAAAAAATGCTAAGGAAATTTTTTGGAAAATAATTCTGTATTTTCTAATACTGAAAATTTTTGCCTTTGAAGAAAAGTAATAAATCAGAGTTATGCTGCCTAGAGCCATGTTTTTAAATAAAAAGTCCTTTAAATTAACTGGGAGTTTAGTTTACATATACCACGCACTTTGCAGTGATAAAATGAAGCAAATTTTAAAGACCATTTTAAAATGGGGAATTCAAAAATTCCAGTAGTTCAAATTATTTTGTATTGTTATATTTTTCCTATATTAAGACCTACTACATTCAGAGTTCTGCTAAGAAAAAGCAGCCCTAAATCATATTCTTCTGATTACACATTCGTGGTAGTATTCAGTGTTAGTTTCTTTCCTACTCTAGCCTTACATTAAAAAACAATAAAAACAAAGTACCATCAAAGTACCAACAAAACCTGAGTTCAAATGCCACCTGAGATAATAAATATGTAAACCTGGGCAAGTCACTGAACTTCAATGTGCTTCAGTTTCCTCAACTGTAAAATGAGGATCATTATAGCACCGGCCCCTCAGGGTTGGTGTAATGCTCAAATGAGATAATATGTATAAAGCACTTACCACAATGTTTAGCACCCAATAGGATCTATATAAATGCTAGCTATTACTTTTATGTTTTATATATATATATATGTATGTATGTATATATGTATATGTGTGTATATTCTAATTTCATACTTAGTTTGAATTATAATTTACTTAGTTCATCACAATCCTTAGTGTGTGTTAGGAAATTCAGTATCATTTCTAAATACAGTTTACATGTGAATTTCCTAGTCTTACTTTATCTGACAAGGACCTAGGTTTACTCAATATTCATATATTGACAATTGTAACTAAGACATAAACTAATCAAGTGATTGACCTTCAAAATAGGGATAGCGTATGGAACTGTGATTGTACCAGTATAGGGAATTCCCAGGGAAGGAAATTTCCTCCGTAAATGCAGATTGGCACTTTCTCTTCATGTCTCAGTTGCATAGCTAGAACATTGAGAAATTAAGTGACTTGCTCAGGGTCACATAGTATGTGTCAGATCCAGAACCAAAACTCAGGATTTCCTGGCTTTGAAACTCTCTCTCTCTACCCACTGTGCCATGATGCTTCTGGTCTCCAAATAGGAATTCACATCAAGATTCTTTAAAGAATATCTGAATTATTCTTCCCTATTTTATGGAACTTTGTCCTTGTTTTGTTGATTAATTAATCTTTTATATTTTCCCCCAATTTCCTCACAAAATATCATTCTGATATGGTCTTACAATTTCCCCCCAGTGCTTAAGATGCTGTAATATTTGTTGTATTAGGAGGAATTGGAAAGAATATAAGACATGATCTCTTCCTTCAAGGAATTTATAAACTAGATGCCATGTTTCTCTCATTTTATGTACATGTTAAATTATTTCTGTCAGAACTTGAGTTAAACCTTGAAAGAAGTAGGTCAGCAGAGAATGAAGGAGTCACTTCAGGAAGAGGTCAGGAGTCAGGTACATGGTTGTTTTGGTTTGGCTGGAATTATTCTAAACCACTGATTTACAAGAAATTATGATTTCTTTCTCCACATTTTTCATCACTTCTAACAAACTCTTGGTTCTTTTGTTTATGGATTATTCAGACCCCTAATCTTCCTTTCTGTCCTCTTTTGTTCTTTAATACCTCTACCTGAGAATATCTTGGGTCCAGGAAGTGAGTGAAATGAAACATAGAGCAATCTGTAACAATTTGGTTCAATTCTGATTTGAGGGAAACAGTTAAAATTGGGAGGGTCTGCAGCGGAATTCACAATATTCATGGAGTTATAACTCACCTCTGGGACCTGGATCTCCTAGCTCTCCAGTTGGACCTCGATAGCCAGGTGGCCCACGAGCACCAGGATGGCCAATCGATCCTGCTGGACCTGGAGGGCCTGGGGGACCAGCTGGACCAGGTCGGCCAATTGATCCAGGAGTTAGAGGCTTCCTTAAGTTAGCAGCTAACTGTGCAATTTGTTCTTTTTTCAGGGGGAGGGGTAGAAAACAGGGGGAAAAGTGTCAACTCTTGGTAGGTATACCATATGGAAGAGAATTCATGTATGCATTATCACAGGTATTATGAGGAAAACCATAAAAACCTTTTAAGAGTCAGAAGTAAGAAATTTATCCTTTAAAGAAGGAAATGTTTCGTGTTCTTCCTTTGAATCACACAACCAACACTAGTTTCCTTTTATGGATAGCACAAACACCTTTCAATAGAATTAGTGACAGTGCTAAAAAAGACTTTCTTTCACTGGTTATCTAATTTGTTCCCAGCTAAATTATGTCTACTCCACATATGATATAGTATTGTCTTAAACAATTCATTTAAATTCAACTAAGACAACCCGTGGGAACTGAAGCAGAGATACACAAGGGAAACTAACTTTCCATTCTTTCTTTTACATCAGGACCTGAGTATTTTCTGAGGTCTTCCATTGAAACACCATAACTAGTTACCTCCCAACAACCACATCCCTGCCTCAGGTTCAATCACTATGGTAACAGTAGCAATAATGAGGATGACACTATTACTACCGCCTCACCTTTGTTTAACTATTTATATTTTTCAAAGCACTGGCACGTACATTATCTAGTTTGATAAATATAGTACCCTGAAGTAAGAAGGAGCAGGGCAGTAGTACTTCCCCACCTCCCCCTCTCCCTCTTCCCACCCCTGTCCCTAAGAATAGTGCTAGCAAAGTTCCCTTCCCTCCCTCCTCTCAGTCACCAACTTATACACAAACAGAAGCAGGAGGATGGGGAGTGAGCTTTTCTCGATAACCAACTAGTCTGTATTTTGTTAAATAGGTGAAAAAAAGTGTAGGTGGAAATCTGTAATTTATATAATTGTTCAGATCCTCATACTCACCATTAATCATTCCTCCACACAGTTCCCTTATATGTTGCTCACTGGCTTCTTTACCCTGAAATTACCAATTTTTTTTTTTGAAACAAATGAATTTACAGATAACCTTTTTGGTACTGAGTGCACAGTTTAACTGGATTGATAACCTTTGGTTCTTGTAAAGAGTCCCTTGTGTGTGTGTTTGTATGTGTGTATGTGTATACACACATGTGCATGCTCACACATGTGTACTCGTACAATTGCTTGCTTAATCCTATTCCTCACAGGCCCAGCCCCTGACCCCCACATCTCATCTATAAAGTCAGTGAACATTCAGACTCCAATATGTATCTGTTTTAAGAAAGGGCAAAAAGAATACTTACAGGAACCCCAGGTTTTCCAGTAATTCCAGGGACACCTTGCACTCCTTGGAAGCCCGCTGGACCAGGATGGCCTGGGAGCCCTTGGACACCAGTGGTACCATTAGGACCCTGAATACCTTTAGGGCCCAGTTCGCCTCTACTACCTGACTAAAAAAAAAGGGAAAGAACCACAACAAAAACCCAGAAAGGGGGAAGGGATCAGAATTAAAATTTACAAACTATTTCTTAATGTTTGCATGCCTGTTTATAAAATATTCCTTTGCAGGTTTTCTGAGTGTCAAACAAGAGCTTAGAAAATGTTTTTCATATCAATCACTCATAGAAATTTATAAGCGTTTTACAGCTAATGCCCATAAAGCATGCTTACTAATTATCAACAATTGTTCCCATCATGGATGTTGACAACTGTTTGCTGAGCACATACCATTCGCTGTGTATTCTGAGCCTCAGAACGACACATTTTTTTTTGTTTTTTAATTTTAAAAAATTAATTTTAGTTTCAGATTCTCCCCTCAGAAAATATGATACCCATTAAGAGCAATCAGTGGTCTAATCCCAATCACTCCCATTTCCCTAAATAATTTCCCATCTTGGTTTTTGTTTTCTCTGGATTGATTTATATTTAAGCAGTCACTTAACTCCTACATTTGGAAACCAATAAACCATAATTTCCTGTCCATAGGAGAATTAATCAAAAGACAGGGAGCTGGTTAAGTACAATCTCTCCCTCCTCCCAGAACCACCCTTAAAAATGAAGATAAAAGAACCATCATAAGCTCAGGAGATGATGGAGATGGTCATTGTACAATCAAATCAGAAGTTTCCCAGAGATATGATAAATCTATGTATTCTGAAACTTCCCAAGTTCAAATCTTTGACAATCACTTACTTCTCCTTTCTGTCCAACAGGACCATTAGGACCCTGAGGAAATAAAAAAGGAGAATAGAGGTTAAGGGAGGAAAGAGAAAAGTTAATGTTTAAAAGGTTGCCTTTTTTTTTTCTTAACTAGAAGCCACCTATGTACCAATTTAGGAGAGGCACAAGAACCTAGTTATAGACATATTGTCTTCTAAAAAGTACATTGAATTCATGCTTTTGCCTATATACTCCAGTCATTTCATGATATGAGCATATTCTTAAAAGTCACTGAACTCCTTAGCACTTCAAGGCTGTGTGGCTTGGGGGCTTATCTATGATAGAGCATTGTAAGCAATATTTCTGTTAGTTCTGTTTGATTATAGAGATTGATTTAGAAGTCAAAGTAACAGTAGACTTGGTCTGTACAACAGGAGGCAGTGAAAAAGGCATGACTTGTTTGGGATAGACTATCCTTCATATATAACCATCACTTTTATCATTAATACCATTCAGTAACGTGTAAGGTTTCCTAACTTACCATCAGTGATTCTCTTACTGGTCTCCCTTTTCTTTGTCCTCAACAGCCAAGGGGGATTCAAGCTCAAATCCTCAAAAAAATCTTTATGTTTCTAATTACTTAGCCTTGAAAAAGTAATTACAATTATAAGCTGGACCCAAGATCTTGAAAATTCAGTGAGTTGTGATGAGGCTACAACAAGTACATGAAAGTAAAGAAACATCCCTTTCATCCAAAGATACAGAGGAAATTTAATTACAATATTTGAAACACCAATTATTTTAAAGTTGGATAGATTTTTGGAAATTCAAATTGGGCCCATAGTTGTTAACTTTGGGGAGCACTGGTCTGGTTGACTCACTATCCTCATGGCCAGAAACAGATCAAGCTGAATTCTTCTTGGCTGTACAGCAGCCAGTGGGGGTTATGTACTTTTTTAAGCTTCAGAATGGGCCAACAAAGCATGTGCAAGAAATATTTCTTTTATCTCATGGAATACTTAGTCAGAACTTATAGATCTTTGCCCATAACGAGAGAATTCTTCCTTCCAACTAAAACTTCTTGCTTGAGTTAACTTAGCTATCATTCACCCCTTTATATCAAATAGTTATTTCTATAGTGAAAAAAATATATAACTTTATCTCAAGCATTTAACTTTGGAAAAATTTATACCATTAGGAAACATCATTTTAGTGTTGTAATCATTTATTGAAGTACTTCTATTATGTGCTTTATTATAATGAGGTTCTCAACAGCAACATTTGCCATCCTGAAAGCAAAAGTAAAGACTTCACATATAGGTGAGACGCTGTGTCTCAGGACTAGTCTTGCCAAGAGGTTCACCATCAGAAGACTGATTGGTAGATTTTTTTGGGCCACCACAATTTAAGAAGTGCCCCCTCTAATGAATGACAAAGTTATTTTATGCTTGAGTGGATGGGGCAACTCCCACTGATGTAATGGCTGGTCTTTTGAAAGATTAACAATGTATTCACCAAGAACAGCTTAAAACCTACTGGATCCTCAACTTTCCATTCTTAGGACATGTTCCATTATACTTAGACATTCCATAGAGTTCCACTAAAAGAAATGGTGTTGCTGATTGTGATTCATTGTTACTACCCATTGTGAATTTCTGTGTTCTTATACTCAGAGCTCTTCTTTTTGAATTCTCATCTACAAATTCCAAATTTCCCATTTAGAGTTCCCATTAGACTTCCATTGCTTCTATTATTGTATTTTAAAGATAGATTTAATCAAACATACCAGCTCTCCTTTGTCTCCAGGAAGGCCATCAGCTCCAGCAATACCCTGAAAATGACATGCCTCAGGTTAAAAGACCAGGCATCTCTCTTATCCCAGCTGTCTGATGCTAAGGAATTGAGTGGTTTTCACAGAACAAACTTAATACAAACCAAAGTCAATAACAACTCAGTTTCTGTAATGCATAAACATAGAGTATTTGACAATGTATGTCCTCTAGCATGATACCATTTTACCAGGCCATTTGATAGTTAAATTAGTTTTTGACCAGTTAGCTTAACATTGTTTCAGATTTAGGAAAATCTGAGTTACATCAAGTACATCTGTCATTGCTACTGCCACTTAACCACTTGGGAGTGGGGTAGGATTTCAAATCCAAATCTCTCAATCTCTTGTGTGTACAAAGCTGAAAGATCTGAACTTCAGTCAGGGAGTCTGAAGGCAGGATTAGCAAATTTCAGTGGAGGATCTAGAGAGGAAAGCACAAAACTATCCCACAAAGGAATGAAGGGAGAAAAGCTGTATACATTCAAAGCAACTCCCTCTCTCTACTGCACTCTCCCAGTCTGCCCTTTTGAGCTACATGGAGATGATCTAGAAATGACTTATCACAGTGGAGGCATTAAACTTAAAAAAACAAACCAAACCATTTCTACCTCTGCCCCGAAGTGTGTGTCATGGTGGAGATTTGTTTTTCTGGGAATGGTAATAATACCATTGAGATGATGATATTGAAATTCTATGATTCTATGAATATTTATTTTAATTTACCAAAATGAAAATCAAATCTGTAGCTTAAGAGATAAGCATCCCTAATAATTCTGCATCAGTCACAACCTCCTTCTCTCCTTGCCCTCTTTCTCAAATTGTCGTTTTGGACACTGAACATTCAGTCCTATTTGTCAGCTATAGCTTGTGAATTGGCATGCCACCTAACTGGTTGTCTTACCAAATCTTTATTGGTCATTCTGGAGATAAAGAAGGCCCCCTTTTCAGTGAATAGTAGTCCACAGATAGAGTCAGAACACGGACCACAGGAAGAGAGGGAAAAAGAAAGCCAACCAAGCACGTAGGTAGGTAAAAATGCCCACAGTCCACTCATTATCTGTTCTTATAAAATGCATCTCCTGTTCAACTAAACTAATTGCCCAAAATTGAGTCTGAATCAAAGCATGGATTTTGTTAAGAAAGAGTCATTACATCCTAATTCTCATGAAAACTTTCCTCAAACTTGGGAAATGCAGTTATATGAACTACAGATAGAAATGGTGAAGTATTTTGGGAGAGTAGTCATCTAGTTGAAAACCAATCTAGTGATTACTACGTAAGGACGCCCTTCCAAATGAAGCATGGTTTATAGTAATGGTCTCAATTCCACACGAACTACATTATAGAATTACGGGAATGTTATAGGTTTGCTCAGTAGTTAAAACCTGGAGATGATGAAACCAGAACTGCAGTTTAAATTGGGATATGGGAACAGCTGAATCAATCTTTCTCTACCACAGGAGGATCACTATGCTATCAACAAGGGGTTATCATCTTTGCTTACAAAGGACAGCTCGTTTAAGAAAGTTTCCTCCTTATACCATGAGAAGGCGACTGCCACTAAGTTGTAACTATAGAAACCCTAAGTATATAGTACCTAGCTTACATCATCATCGATTGCTGTTTTATTCTTTCTATTACAGGGGACTGCAGCAACTGATGTCAATATGGATATTTCCACTGACGCTGAAGTCTGAAGTCACTGTTTAAATATGATCATCATGTGGTATTTTTGCAAAATAGTGAAATCTGAAATAGTTTAATCCCAACAGGATGCTAATGTACCTGTCAATATGAAATGAACCTGCTCCTGTACCAGAAATCAAACAAGAATAGAAGTAGATGAAGCACCATTAAAATTATCAGCAGAGAACACATAGCTTTTTCCAAAGTTGAAGTTCATGAATATTAAGCTATTTCTGTGGCATAAAGAACTACAGGTACTTCTAAATTTGTTCAGCCCAACCTTCAAGCATCTTCCTTTGCTGCTTGTATGAAAGTGATTCTGGGCTTTTGAAGGGTCTAACAATAAAACATAAGGTCTAGCAGTTGAAAGGATTAACATGCAAACTTGTAGGATGCATAGGTATGCTGCCTAAGGCGCCTACCTAAGTATAGAGAAGCTTATCACTGAAAGAATGAATGCCAGGTTTTTTTTTTGTGATTTTTGTGACTACAACTTACAAAACACCTACTAAATTGTGGAAGGCTATAACTCTTCATCAATGGGGAACAGACAGGCTCTGATGAAATTGTGAGCCTTCTATAGTTAGAGAAAAGATTGGAATTGGACTGCTCCTTTTATATTTTCACTGAGAAGAAGCAGAAATATCCCACTTTAAGATTGTTTTAAGGTTTCTGAAAACATACCCCCAAACCATAGCAGCAGCCCCTGTGATCCAGGTACCAAACCAACAGTAAGTGGGAAACTTCTTTTGAAAAAGCCCAAGCCTTAGCATGGTCATATAAGTTCAAATATTTGCCCCCATGAGGGTGACTTGCAATAGTTCATGTTCCAACAGCAGCACACTCTTTTCATAGGTGGTAAAGTTTAGAGGCAAATTCAGTAAGCCATATAGGTGACATTCACTGTACTCATCCCAAGAGAGATAACTGTGGTATATCTGCGGGGAGTGGAGTATCACCTGAAGAAAAAAGTGTGAAATATAAACCAGTTCACAGTCAGAGAGGATGAAGAAATTTTCTGTTTTTTCATGGAGAAGATTGAATGGTACAAACTGAAAAAAGTGAAACTTTAAAAAAAATTTTTTTTACTATATTAGTAGGAACTGTATCTAATCTGAAATATGTGCCCCAAACACTCTCTCCCACTCTGCCTCCTCAGTGAAGACAAACAGGGAGCTCAGCTCCTCCACTCACCTGATTTCCCTTGGGACCCACAGCTCCTCCTGGGCCCTGTGGAGGAGAAAAAGCAGCTGAGCTGAGGGATGACATCATTTTCTAAGGTGTTAAGGGCATGATCACTGAGTCAGGAGCCACACTCACACAGTGAAGTAGCCTCAGACCACAGAGCCCTGAGACCTTGCTGTTCAATAGGCAGTTTGTGTTCATAGGGAATTACAATAAGATTTAAGAAAATATTTGACAGTTATTCGGGGTGATTCTTTCTCTTTTTTTTTATACAAAGACCAAACATTCAAATTTTTCCTTGTAAATAAAAAGTAAAGACAAAAATTGCATATAATGATCATTAGCATGAAGTTGAATAATTATGTCTTTTCCTTTAACTAAACTTACCAGGAGAACTTGGCTCATATCGCTGTACCTTCTTGAATGAAAGCAGTTATTGATACATTCCTAAGCATACCAGCCATCCTGCCTCTCTGGGCTTCTGTGTCATCTCAGGCCCCTTGAGCTTTTGGGTAACTTTTCCCAACCTCTGGAATGTCTAGCTTTTAGGTTAACAAAGGGTCTACTGTCCTGCCTCCACAGGGCATTGACTTATACTGAACTTCACCTTCAAGAATGAATCAAGGTCTGGAAGCGTGAACTTCCCTCCACCTCCCCACTTGTCTGCCGCCATGTACTGGGAAATAGGTGTGTCTGTGTTCAGAGTGGGTTCACCATGTCCCCAAAAGTCATTCTTTTAAGAAAAAGGGACATTTTATTCAGTAGGGGAAGGGGAAATTCAGGTGTCTGAATTATTCTGAGATGCTTTGGATAACTCAAATTGGTCATTTTTGGTTACAATAATATTTCATTACATTCTACTACGCAGCTTGTTAAGGCATTTCCCAATCAATGAGAATTCATTTTGTTTCTGGTTTTTAGCTGTGATGAACACTCTGTGAATGCACAGAAATGGAAACAAGGTAAATTGAGGAATGGCTAAACAAGTTGTTGTACACAAATAGAATAGGATGGTGCTGAACAGAAAAAGAAATGGATGTGCTAAATATAGGGAAGCCTGGTAAGACACAGGAACCGATACAGAGTATCGGTAAGTAAACAATGTATACATGACTAAACCAATGGAATGGAAAGAAAATAACCCAACAATTGACACTGAAAGCAGTGAAATTAGAATGGCAAAGTTGCTTCCCAAAAGAGAGATTTGAGAAGCTATCTCTTGGTCTCCTATGTAGAGGCAGAAGACTATAGAATACTTCATGTTATGCCAGGTTTTTTTTTAAAACATGTTGGTAAATTTTGTTAAACCTTACCAATTTAAAAATTCTTTGTTATAAGCAAAGGATGGTTCTTGGGTGGGGGTGGGGTGAGGATATATTGAAAAATATAGGTGATGTAAGAATAAAAAATTTCAATATAAAGTTTTTTATTAGGTGCTGCAATGTTAAAAGACTTAAGCACTCTGATCAATGCAATGACCATCCATGATTCTAGGGGACATATGATGAAACATGCTGCCCACCTTCTGCCAGAGAAGTGACTCATATATACATACACACACACACACACACATGTGTGTGTATTGGATATGGTCAATATAAGAATTAGTTTTCCTTGACTATTCTTATTTATATTGAGAACTTTGTTGTTCTTTCTTTTTCAGTTAGGTAGTAGGGGGAAAGAGAGAAGGCAAGTTGTAGTTAATTGAAAAAAATAAGATTTAAATTTTTAAAAGCACTACTTTAATTATTTTGGTATATATATGGCCTTTCTGTATTTTAATTGTGTGTGAGCATGTGTGTTTTGAAATTGGATCTCCATATAAAAAGATATGAAAAGTTTAGTAACTTTTATCTAATAATTCCCAATTACTTCTGAAATGTGGGACACTATTTTGGTCTTTTTTCCCTAAGAGAATTAAGTTGATTTGCCATGGTTATGATTGCCTTTAAAATCTCTGACTATCATTAAAAGGACTTTAGGAACTCTGTGGTATAGTAGAAACTGAATATAGAGGATTACAAGTCAAAAAGATTTAGGTTCAAATCCTAGTACTGCCACTAACTTCTTGTGTTACTTTGGGCAAGTCATTTACTCCTCAGGTTGAGGTTTCTGGGTTTTGTTGTTTTGTTTTGTTTTTTTTTTACTGTTAAAAGAAGTTGCATTAGATGAGCTCCAATGTCCTTTCTAGCTCTAACATTTCTATAATATCTCTAATATGTTAATGTAGATATAAGGCAAAGAATCACTCTCAGTGCCCATAAACTTCTCAAAAAAGGTAACAGGGAAGAAACAATTCATGGATCTCAGGGAAGATCACAATAACCCATTGCCCCTCTTATCCCAGCAGATTATTTTGCCTACCTTGTCTCCAATACCACCTCTAAGGCCCTGGGGGCCAGGTAAGCCAGGATCTCCAATGCTGCCCTTCCGACCCTGTAGACAATACAGCAGAGGGGAAGTTAGTTATTGGTGCTTCAGAATAACTCCAAGATAACAAAAGTTTCTGGGTGGAGCTCATTTTCTATGTTCAGATTCATAACTCAAAATTAACATAGGTACAAGGGAACACAGGGAGAGGAGGGTTGACCAACAATACAACTCTTTTTTTATGGTATTTTATGAGTAACAAGGTTATATACTTATGGGAAGAAATTTTCATCTCTTAATGTTTCTGGATCTTGCATTTCTCCACTCTCACTAGACTAGTGAGCTTCTGAGGGTAGGCACAACGTCAGTTTTCATCTTTTCATCCCCCGTGCTAAGCACAGGACAGGGTGTTATCATAGATGCATAATAAATTTTTTTTATTTGAATTAGAAGCTATTATCCATTAAACCTACCATGAGATGTATTCCTTTGCCATGCTCACCTACCTCATTTGTCTTATGACACAGGCAATTTCTGATTATATTTGGGAGGGAACAGAGAATGTGACAGTTCTCCAAGTGCAAATATGAAGGACCAATTATAGAAGACAGAGCTCTTGTGAACAGCACATTTAATCTATAAGATTAGATAATCCATAATAGTGGATGATCAGGAATAGCAGAAGAACCTTGACATTGGGATGCATTATAAGTAATATTCCCTTGGATTCCTGATAATGTCTCTCAGCCTCTGGAATCATCCCAGGCTCTGGTAAGTGGGCTTTTACCTTATCTTGGTGGCATCCAGGTCTTTTTATCTCACTTCCTGGTCATCTCCAAACCAAGCCACCTGCACTCCCTGCCTGATCCCCACTGGAAACTTAGACATCCTTTGGAATCTGGGTTCTGAAAAGTGAGCCCTTAAATTTCCTGGATTGAGACTCACTTCTCAGTCACCTCCAAACAGTGTCACTGTTGGCACACCCCTTCCCTTACTCTTACCTCGTTTTAGCTTCCTTTTCTGTGTCATTTCCCCTCACTAGAATATAAACTCTGTGAGGGAAAGGATTTTTTTCTTTGCTTATATTTGTGTCCTTGAAGCTTAGCACAATGCCTGGCTCATAGTAAATGTTTAATAAATGTTTTACCTATCCATTTAGCTATCTAAAATCAAGCTGCATTTTCAGAACACCCAAAGCTAGGTGACTAAGGTCACTGTATAGATTGGTCAAGGAAAATACACCCATTTGATATGAGGTGTTGATTGTTACCAATTACAGGAGTAGCCTGATCCATTGGCTTCTACCCTCCCTGACTGTTCATCAGACCCCAGCCAGCAGTAGCCCAAGGCTCCAGTCCACTACTCATTCTTCCACATACTAAGAAAGAGCCCACAGGAAATGGTCCCCAACACATTTTTCGCCCCTCCTTTGACACCTGACCCCTTTTTCCAACACAGGAATGGATGGTCCTTCTTAAATATTCCCGATATTAGATCCAAATTCTCTACCCCATGCCTTGCTGTCCTAATGATTTTACTGACCTGAAAGCCTCTGACTCCAAGGGGTCCTGGTGGGCCCTGGGGACCAAGTGCCCCCTGAAAGACACAAGCAAGAAATAAACATCATTAATGAAAGCAGTTCAGAAGCAACCATTGAGAAGAAGCAGCATAAATAAAGAACTTAATTGGGAAGAGATCAATCTCACCAGGGTGAAACCAAAGGACCACTGTATAAAGGAGGAAGGGGTTGCTTCCTCACTCTCCCTACCCTTAATGAGTCTAAAGATTCTTTGTAATGGCTCTCTGGGGTAACAGCCCTTAACCCTGAGCCCCCAGAATATTTGGATATTCTATATATCCATATATTCTATATAATAACTGGAGGAATATAGGAGGGTAAAATAAATGACAGTTTGATAGATGAGATTTCTTCAATCTGTAAAACAGAGGTTGAAAGAAGCTGAGATTGGGGTCTATAATCAAAGAGGAAGAATGTAGACCTGCTTACCAAATTCCTGTGTGGATTTGGCAGATGTAGTGACCTGTCTTAGAACTCAGAAGTTATTGTAGAATAAATGAAAGGTCATCTACTGACACAGATGGAAACAAATAGATAAGACTTAATACTTACTCCCCAACAGCAGGTACAGGCTGTAAATACAATGAATTCAGGAAGGACTTTTCACAAAAGGAAATGAAAGAAATTCAGGACTATTGAAGGGAAAATTCAGAGGTACTGGGACCTTTTGACCTTTGAAATTATGAGAGAGAAGACAAACTTAGTCTACCCAAACCACCCCTGTCAGAGCTGGAATGTTGGGCTCCCCACAGAAGGTTGTAGGTTGACCTAGGAGAAATAGTCACCAGGTGAGATCTTTCCCCTCAGTACTTAACTGAAATGAGACAAGACATGTCCTTAAAAGGCACTGGTTTCCTAGGATCAGAATGTAAGATAATGTGGGAACCTATGACTTAAAGGCAATGCCATGTTTTTACCCTAATGCAAAGTCAAAAGGAGGTTAGTCCACAGCCATTCAGAGAGAAGACAAGAAAAGAAAACAGTCTTTATTTCCTGATCTTTTCAGTCTCCATGTTCCCAACATGAAACTTGGGAAAAATCTGTCAAAGGGTCATGCTGAAATGTCTACATGCCATTCCCATGGTGGGGAAAGCATCTTTGTTGTGGTTGACTTATCCATCCCACTCAGTGCTACTTGATTTAACTTATATTTGTGAAGGTTAAAACTGAGTCGCTTGTTACTCACTGATGATCCCCTGTGTCCAGCTTCTCCTCTCTCTCCAGGAACTCCAACATCTCCCTATAAATACACATTAAAAAAGAGGAACAGTAGGGGTAGTCAACAACATGGAAATTACATAGCCACGAGAATGTCCGAATTCCTTGTTTCCATTTCCCTGCTATCTCCTCCATTCATGTACCTCACCAGAGGGAAGCAAAAGAGGCAGATCAGCTATTTTCATTACTTCCTGCCAATGGGAGAGTCCAAGGTTGACTGAGTCAGTCAGAAAAGTGGGTGAAATGGGATCGGAATCATAATAAATAATAGCTGACATTTACATAGTGCTTTAAGATTTGCAAAGCATTTTACCAATATTTCCCATCTTCACAACCATCTTGGGGAAATGGGTGCTATTACTGTTCCCATTTTACTGATGGGAAAACTGAGGCTGAGAGATTAAGTAACTAGTCTAGGGCCATACAACTAGTGTCAGAGGCAGGATTTGAATTCAGATCTTCCTGACTCTAAGTCCAGTATTCTATCTGCTACACCATCTAGCTGCCTTAAAATAAATTACCTTAAGGAGTTCCAAAAGAGGAAGAAACAGCAAGTATACTTACAGGCATACCAGGTTCTCCTGAAGGGCCAGCTTCACCTAGCTCTCCTTGTTTGCCCTGCAAAGAGAAAAGAACTCTCCGCAATAGTCTACTGCTTCCTTTCTCCATCTAGAGAGGTGGTCCTCCCCTCTCCTCCCACATCTTTGTCTAATGGTGTTATACCAATGAGAATCATTAAATAATTTAGACTTTTGTTAATAGTAGCTAGCATTTATAAAGCACTTTAAGATTTGCAAAGTGCTTCACAAAGATCTTCTCATTTTATCTTCACAACAACCCTGAGGCGGAAGTACTATCATCTTCATTTTCCTGATGAGGGAACTGAAGCAGATAGGTTGTGACTTACCCAGGGTCACGTAGCCAGTAACTATCTGAGTTCAGATTTTTAACTCCAGTCTTCCTGACCACAGTGTCACCTAGGGATCATCTAATCTAAACCCCTCATTTTGCAAATGAGGATGAGTCTCAGGGTGGGGAAGTGAGTGTCCAAGTTTACTTAGCCAGCAGGTGGAGAAATTGGGACTGCAGAAATTTCCAGATTTTGAGCCCAAACCTTTTTGGTCTTAGAACCTCTGTATTCTTAAAATTTTTTGAGGGTCCCTTTATGCTCCTAAAAATTATTGGGGATATCCTAAAGAGTTTTTGGTTATATGGTATTTACTGTATTTAATTAGAAATTAAAATAGATAATTTCAAGAAAATATATTTGAATATTTAATTTAGGTATTTGAAACAAAAAACTCATTACATCTTAACACAAAAAACATTTTAAATGAAAAATAACTACTTTCTAAAACAAAAAAATTAGCGAGAAGAGTGAGACTGTTTTATGTATTTTTACAAATCTCTTTAGTTTCTGACTTAATAGAAGACAGTATGGATCCTCATATCTGCTTCTGCATTCAGTGTGTTGCAATATTGTTTTGAAATATACAAAGAAGATACAGTCTTACACAGATATGTAGTCAGAAAAGGATAGAGCATTTTAATCACTAATAACATCTTATAATTATTATGAAAGTAGTTTTGACCTCTTAGAGTTGCTGAAAGGGTTTCTGGAACCTTTTGGTCCCCATGGGATAAGGAACACTGCCGTATTCTATGCGGTCTTTAGGCAGATGGGAGAGACATCATAAAAGAGAATTTGGAGACAACCTTTCTTTGTGAATGACAGCTAAATGTTTTGATCCTGATAACAAGTTTCCTCAAGATACCTTCCCACTGAAACTTTGACCATAGGAGAAAAAAAACCACTTACCAGTTCTCCCTTTTCACCTTTGGCCCCAACTCGTCCTGGCAGCCCCTGGACAAACAGAAAGGAATGCCAGCTGGTCAAAGAGTGAATGGGAGCTGCTGTTACTAGTACCATGACATACTATTCTGAGCTCACCTTTATCATACGCTCTTCTGATATTCTACTTCATACATATGCATCTTTAAACTGTAGGATCCTTGAAGCCAAGGACTCTATTTTCCCCACAGTGACTAGTACAGGACTGGACACAGAGTAGTCGCTCAAATAACCAATTGTTTGTGGGACTTTAAAGCAAAAATGCCCAAATACTTCAGATTCTGTCCTTTGGCTTTTTAACTTAGCACAGTGTCTAGCACATAGTAGTCATTTAATAAATATTTTTCCCAGGAGGGAAAAATCTCTCCATGAAGTGCATATCTCAGAGAAAGATTGATGATTAAACAATTTCTCCTACACACACACACACACACACACACACACACACACACACACACACGCCAGATAGAGGAAATCAACCAGCAAGGAAGATGGGTATAGGTAGGACTTGTACTTTCCCCCATGTGCATGTACACACACATATACAAGCATACACATGTTCTCTGCCCTGCTACTAGTGACATGACAAGGTTCCAGACATCTTGTCTGCCATCTTGGCTTCCCACAAAAGAGACCCTGTAAATCTATGGAACTCTTCTTACTGGCTCCTGCCCATCCGACTTACTTTACTGCAGGTCTCTGGGATGGTCCTTAACATAGATACTCCTGGACCTTCTTCTAACCCCTCTCCCAAACACTGTAATCCCTGAATAGCTGTGGAACACTCTTGTGTATACTCACTGGGAGTCCATTGGGACCCTTCTCCCCAGGAGCACCAATTCGAGCTGCTTCACCCTGTGAAAACAGAACAATTAGGAGAGAGAATAAAAGTGGAGGGTAGGAAGGGGAAAAATTGGTAAAGCTCAGATTATGGAAGGACTCTTAATTGCAAGTAGGTAATAACACTTAAGTTCATTTCAGGGGTGGGAAACTGTGGCTTCAAGGCTGCAACTTTCCCACCCCTGGACTGTGAGCCCCTTGAGGACAGGGAGTATCTTTTCTACTTTTGCCCAGGGACCCCACAAAGAAGCTAAGTATGGTCCTGGGTTCTCAGGCTGTGCCAACAATTACTGACTGAGCTTAATGGAATTTATCATAATTCCTGCTTACCCAGATTCCTTCTCTGACCATTGCCAGGTTTAGACTCCACAACCTGTCATCAGTCACTCACAGTTACCTGACCTCACCATGCAGTGCATGACACTGCCACAGCCTGGCACTTTATGATGGTGACCCTTAAACATCTGGCTATTTCCTGAATTTTCTCCAGGGCTAGTCATCATCCCTCAAGACTAGAGCCAAATTTCAGGGCTACTGGTTGGCATGGTCCAAGGGAAGATATGAATGAGATGGAAATGATTCAAGAGGAAACATGGATGTTGACTACAGACCTTCTCGCCATCATATCCAGGGATCCCATCTCTGCCATCTTTGCCAGGCATACCCTGCAGACAAGAACAAATAGCTGTTTTTCTTCCCATTCATTGCAGGGGTTGGGGTGGGGGACCATGGTTGAGGGTGTCTCTTATACTGTCAACCATGGTTGATGCATTTTGCTGAACTGCTCTTTTTCTTTCTTCTAAAAATTTTTTTGTTGAAAGGGATGTCTCATTATTTAGAGGAGGGGGATAGATATATATTTGGAAAGAAGGATAAAAATAGATACTAGACCTGTCATTTCATTGGTAGAAGGAATTCTTAGGAGGCGAAATACCATCTGTGAATGTAGGTCAGCACCTTCTCTGCAACTTAGAGCCTTAGAGAATTGCTTACTTAGAGAACTGAAATGTTAAGTGACTTTACCAGGACCATACAGCACTGTGTCTTACAGTAGGCACTCTATCCTTTATGTCAAATTGCCTCTTATTATTTGGAAAGAGATGTGATGGAAAGAAAGAAAGAAAGAAAGAAGGAAAGAAGGAAAAAAGGAAAGAAGGAAGAGAGAGAGAGGAAGGAAGAAAAGAAAATACTAAAAATAAGATTAATATTTGTTCAAGAAAAATAAAAGGAACCAGCAGGTTCCAGACTTTGAAGTATGTATACTTCTCTCCCACAGCTTTGCTTATCAAAATCTTGCCCAGCTCAAGGTCTTCTTCTCAACTCCACTTTGTAGCCTTTCCTGATTCACCTTGCTTTCACAGACCTCCTCTTTCTTAAATTTATGCGTGCACCACATACTTCAATCCTTAATCATGTCCTATCCTGTAGTGTTCCACATGTATCTTAGTTGCTGTAAGTTTCTTGAGGTCAAGGACCACATCTTATTTTTTTTCCTCTATGGTAGAACTATGCAGCATCACCTCCTACCTCAATTAACAACGCACTGAATTGAATAAAACAGTTGTAAACACCACTCATCTATAATCAGAATGAAAGGTCCTGAAATCTGAGGATATGTTGCTCCTTAAGGGAGAATTAGGAAGGCATCCAAGCATCACTACCAACAGATGGAAACATAATGAGAGCAAACCTTCTATTTCCATCCAGAAATTTTCAAGTCTGCCTCATTCTACTGTCTTCATGCCTGCTAGCATCTTGTATGTGTATGTGTTTGTCCTTCGTTGCCGAAGAAGACCATGCCATCAGAGAAATGATGACATGACTTGCACTTGACTTCGTTTTGAGTGAGGGAGCATTGTGCAGGTCACCAGCCTCACTTCTCCTCCAGAGCCATCTGAATCCAGTGACCAGATATTTATCAGGATGACTGGAGATGACCCAGGATAAAGTAATTGGAATTAAGTGACTTGCCCAAAGTCACACAGCCAGTGAGTGTCAAGTGTCTGAGTTGAGAATTGAACTCAAGTCCTCCTGACTCCTGCACTGGTGCTCTATCCACTGCACCACCTAGCTGCCCACCATCTTGTAGCAAAAAGAAGACAAAACCAAGAGTGTGCCTTCATAGGTTTAAGCTTAAGTAGATGTTTGGAGTAGCAGCAATGGAAGAAGATATTAAGAGAAGAAGCAGAAAAAAGGAACAGGAGGGAGAGCAAACAAAAGAATGGTGGAGTTGAAAGCACTGGCACAGTTCTAGGGAGGAAATAGTCCATTTCCATGGCTCTTTCCTCCTCTGAATTACTGTGATGAGCATTCCCCCACTTCTACTAGACCCCTACCCCCACAACACATGTTCAAGAAATACTACTCTGAAAGTCCCCAGAACATTTTTTCATTGTGACTTCTGAGCTCAAAATACGATAAAATGACTAAGTCCAAAATAGGCCTAATTTACATTCATATTTTAAAGATATTTTGAAATGGTATTACTTAGAGAATATAAAATAATTATGCTGACACCAAAACCCACAGCAAGATACGCAAATATCTGTTGTCTCTCTCTATGTGGATTGCCATTGCTACCAGGATGTAAAGCAAGACTGTGACTATTTTGCTGAAGTAAAAGGGACTTACAGGCTCTCCAATAGGCCCAGCTACTCCAGGTAATCCTTTGGGACCAGGCCTGCCCTAAAAAAACACACAGCAAATTACTGATTACTCGATACCAAATGAATAGTCAAACAAATAAAGAAGATCCATACATTAGGGGTATATTGAGTCTCTAACCAGAGCACATTGTTACATCTGGAAGACTTTCACACACATTGAGTTGTGATCCAGGGCCATATTCTCAATATAAATCTCCCATGAGTAGAGAGAGTATGCCTGCAGCACAATTGGCTCTAAATAGCTTTCCCTCTCCTAATAATAATATGTAATGGAATAATATAATTAGTTAGCTTTGATGTTAATGAAGCCCCATGTTAGTTCAGGGGTTAGAATACAAACCCAATGAGGCCAAGATCATAAATCCAGTTCCTTCCTAGGAAAACTAGTCCTACTCTGTCTCATGACTACCATGCATTTTCTCACTCAGGGGTGCATAGTAAACCAAGACTTACTGAGTCTTACTGTCTTATGAAGGTGACTAGGTTCAGAGAGTGTGTACAATATTCCATGCAATCCTTCCCAACTTCTGGTGAGGAAGTTAGTGCAGGGAGAACCCAGTCATTGAGAGTGAAAGTTATACTGGTGGGTCAAAAGCATCATGTTTAGACCCTAAGAATAGACCATCACTGCATTACTCAATAGAAAATTTTGACATCTTTATTTTTTATGAGCCTGCAAAGAAATGATTGGTTTTGAGGAATCAGTGGCAAAACTCAGCTGATAAGAAGTCACAGATCCCAAGGTCTGTCATGACACTGAAAATATGGATGTCTCATTTGACTTACAAGGTCACCCTTGGGCCCACGGAATCCCTCTGGTCCCCTCTCTCCTCGATCTCCCTGAAAGTTGAGACACAGACAAAGATTATTTTCTGGGAAATTGAATGTAGAGAAGGCTGTTAAAACACATTGAGAAAGGCATGATATTGGTAGCTTCCTGGTAGTTACAACTGAGGTTTTTATGAATCCCTTGCAATTCTCAGTCTATAGTCAGCAATCAATATTATCAGGAGTTCCAGTAGGAATCAGTAGTAACAGTAACTACTACTGTGAGTATTAATGATAACTATAAATAATATTCTAATATTTCAAAGGACCATTGTTTTCATCAACATGGAAATTAATCCTCTCTATCAAGTCAGATCTTCCAAAATTTTGTAGATGGTTTTAAATTTCCATGCCAAAAAATATATCATCTTGCATCCAATTAAGTGCATTTAACTAGGCTAGTCCTCAGAGGAAAGACATACAGTCTGTCACTGGGCCCAGATTTGAAGTTTTTCTATACCAGGAACACCTGTCAGAGCTTGTGACTCCCTGGCCTAGTTTTTGGGAACCTAAAGTCACCATCAGACCATGAGGAAAGTCCAGAGGGAGGACTGGAAGGGAAGGGAATCTTTTTTTCGTAGGAGAAACAGTGATGATATTAACATGACCAGGCACTGTAATCCTGGGTGGCATTGATAATTAATAATGACATTACTCATAATAAGATTTTTATTAGATGTGACTTTTTATGGTCATTTATTGATATTAGTCATGTTGATAACAATAACTACTGGTTAAACATTTTTTACAGAATTTACATATTCATTACATACTACTATTCAGAAGGTGAGAAGGTGTCATTTACTTCCAGTCACATCACCAGAGGATCTGGAAAGGTGATTATGGTGTGTTGGAAAATTATGTTAAAATGTACGTATGTATGTGTGTGTGTGCATGTGTGGGTGTGTGTATGCGTGTCTATGTAAATCTGTATGAGTGTGTGTGTTTGTGTTCAGGTCAGATTAAGGGGAGCAATATTCTACAACTATATCTGTATACCTGTCATTTGAGCAGGAATTCTTTAGTTCAATGCAATTTATTTGGCCACTGTTATAATTTATAAAGGCCGGAATGAATATGAGTAAAACCTGTCACCATAATATTATTTTGTCTCATTGGAAGAACCAGCTTGGGGCAGTTCTTGCACAGGGATGAGAAAGTAAAGAAAGAATAGGAGAGAGAAGAGGAAAGGGAACAGATCTGATGGTTTCCTCCTCATAATAATATGATAGATTCATGTAGCTAGGACACCTGAGAACCTCTAAGCCAGCCCGAGGACCATTTCCATCAAAACCTCCAGGTCTGGAATCAACCTTCAAACAAGGGAGAGAGCTCTGATGACCCCCAACTCCATCTGTGTCCCCAGGATGAGCTCCTGTTGCTAATCCTCATATCCATGACACCCAATCTGGATCCAAATTTTGTGTAGAAGTTTCCAGGACAGGCTGATCATTCTAACCTGACTTTCGATGGAGGAGAGGAGGGATTGTTAAAGCCCTGGAAGGGAATCCTGGGGTTTGACAACCTTGGGTGGAAGAAGCAAAGTGAGATAGCCCTTTGATATGCAGAATGATACGTACAACTTTCCCAGGCGGCCCTGGAACTCCTGGGGGCCCTCGGAAGCCAATTGATCCCTGTAAAGAAGATCCATACATTAAGGAAATACTGAGTCTCTGGCCAGAACAACACTGTGCAGCTGGGAGACCTTCACTCACAGTGAATCTCCCCAATAAGGGATCCAGTTCAGGCCCATACCCTCATTATAAATCTCCCAGTGGTAGGGAGGGCATTCCTTATATATTCTGCACTATCACTGGCTCTAAATAGCTCTCCCTCTCCTAATAATAGATGAACCAGTACTGAAGTAGTACATTATGCTTTTAAGGTATACCTTATGATTGCTAGGCCTGAAGCCAGGAAGATCTGAGTTCAAATCTAACCTCAGACATTTACAGCTGTATGAACCTGGGCAAGTCACTTAACTTTGCTCTGCCTCAATTTCTTCATCTGTAAAATGGAGACAATAATAGTACCTGCCTCCCAAGGTTGTTGTGGAGATGAAATGAAATAATCATTTTAAAGCACTTAACACAGTGTCTGGCACATAAAAAATGTTGTTATTTTATAACTTTATTATTGTTTTCCTTATATTCAAGAATCAAAACTAGAACAAATACTGGCTCTGGAGTCAGAGAACCTAGGTTCAAATCCCAACCTTGATACTTACCCCTTGGGTGACATTGGGTGACAAGTCATTTAACTTCCCTGGATTTCAGCCTCCTCCTGTCTAAAATGAGGGGGCTGAATAGATGGTTTATGGGGTCACAACCTGTTCTTCTAGATCCATGATCCTTTAAGTCTGCCCTCCTCTACAAAGCTAAGATCTAGCCTTCTTTTAATCATAAACTATTTATCCTGTATGTAGCTTATTTATACATATATTTTTTTCCTTATCATCTTCCCCATTAGATAGTGAGCTCCTTGAGAAAACAATCTCTTTCACCTCTTTGTATCCCCAGTACTTAGCACAGTGCATGGCACATAGTAAGGGTTTTATAGATGTTTAGTGACTGACTAATCCATCCTACATTGATAAAATATGGCTATAAGCATAACATGCTCCTTCTCAAAAACCTTTAGTAACTCCCTATTGCCCAATCAATATTGCATGCAGTTTTCTGGGTGCTACATTTTAGGAATGATATTGACAAGTTGGAGCATTTCCAGAGGCAGGTGATTACAACGCTGAAAAATCAGGAAAACATGCCTCATGAAGATAGGTTGCAAGAACCGGGAATTTTAACCTAGAAAAGAGATGTTTAGGCTAGAGGGAGGTGGGAAAATAGGATGATTTTCTTCAAGTATTTGTAGGGTGCCACTGTGGAGAAGGATGTAACTGTGTTCTCCTTGGCCTCAGGGGCCAGAAACAGGAACAATGGATAGAAATGCAGAAAAATTGATGTAGGCTCAATATGTGGAAAATTTTACTAGCAACTGGAGCTGTC
This sequence comes from Potorous gilbertii, assembly GCA_028658325.1. NCBI lineage: Eukaryota > Metazoa > Chordata > Mammalia > Diprotodontia > Potoroidae > Potorous > Potorous gilbertii. The sequence continues at coordinate 289,176,982 of CM053769.1, read as the reverse complement.
CAAAAGTGGAATGGGCCTCTCAGGAGGCTGTAGTTTCCCCATCACTGGAAGCCTTTAAGTGGATTCTGGATGACCATTTGTTGAGGCTATTGTTGAAAAGGGCCTGTTTAGATGTACTTTTGCAAGTGACTTCTGAGTAGCCCTCCAACTCTGAGATTCAGTGATCATTCTGTAAAGCATGCCCTGGCATCTAAGCCCTACCATAAGGTGGACTCAACCTATCTTTCTAGCCTTCTTTCCTTCCAGTCTTTTCATGAACCTAATATTCCAGGCAAATTAAACACCTTGCTATTCCTCAATCCTATCAAAAAGAAGAATCCTATACTAGGTGAATGGGAAACTGGACTTCCTTCATATTCTGAGACCATTCTTTGAAATCACACCTATGGAAAGAGAAAAAAAGGTACAGGTCCAGTGCTGATGAAGGGAAAATAAGAAATAGGCAGTACTTACACGATCTCCAGGTGGCCCCGATGCACCTGTCAGTCCCTTTGAGCCCCGAGGGCCCTGAAGGAAAAAGGAAGTAGATAAAACTGAAGGGATCCAATTAAATGAAAAGAACATAGGGAAGAAAGAGTTGCAACAGATTGTGACATTTGTGAGGTTTTAAACAAGGAGACTTTGAGGGCAAAAGACCTTGCATGGGGCCATCTTGAATAAATTGTTGCTTTTGCAGTTGCAAGAGTGATGATTTTACAAAGGTCACTTGGCTCAGGGGCCACATGCAGAGTTTTGAAAGCATGGAATTCCTCTGGCACTGAGGAAACAGAGCTGCTTGGAAGGGTTTTCTTATTCGGGAAAAAGCCAAGGGATTGAGGGAACTCTTTTGGCTAGGGATTGTCCAACAAAGGGTATACCTCCTAATAGTCTCTAATATCCATAGTGGAGGAAGAAGGTCATCATGAATTGTGTTTCTTTTTTGTCTATAATCGCTGAGACCATACGTTTAAGTAAAAGCTTTCGCCTTGATTGTACCAAATAGAAAATGAAAGTGTCTTTGAATTTCCTTAAGTCTAATCTTTTACAATGAGAGTGAGAACATGGGAAATATATTTTCATGTGCCAATATCTCTAACTGGTGCCAAGATGTTTTTCATGTGATTAGTCTCCGAAATAAAAGGCTAAACAACAATACAATTCACAAAGAGTTTACTTGTTCCTTCTTTTATGCAATGTTTGATAAATTTTAAAAATTAGTATAATTGGATAGAATGGCAATCAAGGCTAGAAAGAGCCTTGGGAGATAGAGAGTAGAAGGAGCTGAGAGATCTAATTTGAGGTCCAGCTTAATAAGCCACGTTACATCCCACCCTTCAGGTCCTCTCACTTGAACCTTCCCCAGTTCTTACCTGCAGACCAGTGGTTCCAGGGATACCAGCAGGCCCTGGGGGACCAGGATCACCCTGCAATGGAGATCACTGCTATCTTAGAAAGGGCATAGTCACATGTCTATTTGATATATTTGCATCCCTTCAGGCCCAATTTTAGTCCTTTTGTTGCTGTTTTGTCTCGCCCCACCCCATATGCGCACTTCAGTGTTTGCTTCCATACCAAAATGTACTCACCCTCATACATATGGGACATGGATTTGTTTAGTCTCTATTCTGTAATCCCTGTGTCTTCTGTTTGAGATTATGAGTTTGCACAGGACAAGGACCCATGATGAGTCATTTTGTATGCCTTTCTCAGTGCCCCACACCAAAACATTCTTAAAGAGCCTGGATGCTGAAAGAATGTTGTCAACCATAATCCTCCCAGCAAACCCACTGCGCTGTCATTTCTACAAGGGCAGCCTTCTTTCTTCTTCAATGATAGATAAACACAGTTCAGTGGCATTTACCTTCTCTCCATCTTTCCCCACTTCTCCTTGCTCGCCTTTGTAACCAGTGGGTCCCTGAGAACAGAGAAGATAAAGAACATGTCAGACTTCCTAGGTCCCAGAGCTTCAGTACACCCTGGAGCTGCATGTCAATTTCTGACTGTGCTAGAGCAGAAGGGCTATGGTAATGGAGGGTCCTCCATCTGAAGCCAAGCCCTAGAGAATACCATACAGTAAAAGCAAACAAACAAAAACCAAACTATGATAACCATAACCTGAGTGTATTCCTAGTTAGTTCAAGGTTGCCCAGTTAGTTATTAGTGCTAAAACTCTGTTTTTCAAAGTTTTAGACCCCTATGCCACCCCATGTCTCCTTTTCTCTGGATGATTGATCTTGAATAATTGGCCTTTAGCTTCATCTATACCCTGCTACTTGCTAGGGATCCATTTGGTAATAAAATCTGCTTTAAAAATAGTTGTTGCCTATGAAAGAGGGCAGGGATGGGGAACACAGTTCTTGAACACAAAACCAGTTTCATTTCAACCTCAAAAGCTCCTTATACCTTCTTCTGGCCAAATGGTAGTAAACCAGATGCCTGCTCTCATCAGATATAACAATGCAATTAAAGAGACATTTCTATAGTACCTATTATGTGCAAGGCACTATATTGGGTTAGGTATCTTTCTTTAGGGGAGGGCAGTGTGATGGTGCCGATGGGCTTTTGATAGTATTGGGGATTCCCAGTATGACAATTCTCTCTACCAATTCAGGTCAGCATTTGTTTTGTAATGGAGAGTTAACTGGGGCACTGAGAGGTTAAGTGTCTTGTCCAGGAACACATAATTTATCTATGCCCATTATTCCATACAAATTAAACAACATTCCAGACAAATAGGTCTTGAACCCAGGTCTTCCTGACTCCAACATTAACTCACTATTGATTAGGGATAATAAAAAGAAAGGGAGGGGAAGGAAGGAAGGAAGAAAAGAAAGATAAAAAAAGAAGAAATTAAAAATCCCTACCCTCTAAGAGCTGACATTATCTTGGATGACTGCATCCCAGCATTACAAACACTGGAAGTGAATGGGACAGCTTTGCAAGGTTACAATTGCTCCCTATTGACTCTCTAGGGTTAAACCCTGCTTCCTCAGTCAGGTCTGTGACACCCAGCTTTGACCTGTGGGCTTACCTTGAATCCTGGCATTCCTGGGGGTCCAGGTGGTCCAGGTGGGCAGATAGCTGGACACTGCAAGATAACAGGAGATTTAGGATCAGAAATTTTTCTTCTCAATCCCCTGCTGAGTGCAGGAAGACATAAAGAGCAAATTTGAATCAAAGGTCTGGGAGCTCAGGGGCAGAACCAAGATCACTTCAAAAAAGACAGAGACTCACCTAAGCTCTCCTTAAAACTCTTCTGAGCAACTTTAAATAATGCCTCAAAAAAAATTCTGAAGTGGCAGAACCCACAAATGAAGTGGATGAAACAGTATTCCTACCCAAGACAACTTAGAAGTTTCGTCAAAAAAAAGGTCTATTGCACCTAGGTGAGAGTAGAGTTTATTCCAGTGCAGGCTACCCTCCAGCAAACCAACAGTAGAAGGCTTACTGAGAAGGCTATTGAATCAGTGGCCCCAGTGGTAGTTTTTGTACCTCTCAGCCCACAGACAGTCCTGGGTCTTAGTACCAAAGCAAGGGGAGCACTGGCATACTAGAACTTTTGGCTACAGGGGAGGTGGGACCCTGCTCATAATCCCAGGGTAGAAAAAAGTGCTTGCGGTCACTCACAGATCAGAGCACAGGCCAGGAGAGTAGTAAACACACCTCTCCCTAGATCATATCACCTTGGAAGAACTGAAAATTTACAGGTCCCCAGAATTATCTCTGAAAATAACTGCACAAAAAAACTTGAAACTTGGGACAGCACCCCCTCTACTCCAGAACCAGAGTCCGACTTTAGCATAGAGTTAAAAGTCAAGAAACCAGCTAAAAAAATGGGCAAATAGTAGAAAAAGATCTTGACTATATCTCTATCTCTATCTATCTATCTATCTATCTAAAGTTACCATAGTGACAGGGAACATCAAAACCACAAACTCAAAAAAAGACAACAAAGTCAAAAATGCTACATCAAAAACCTCAAAGAAAAATATAGTCTCAAACCATGAAAGAACTCAAAAAATCAAGTAGGAGAGGTAGAAGAAAAATTGGGAAAAGAAATGAGGGTTATGCAAGAAAATCATGAAAAAGAGTCAACATCTTGTTAAAGGAGGCACACACTCATACACACACACACACACACTCACTCATAAACACACTGAAGAAAAGAAAGAACACCTTAAAAAACAGATTCGGCCAAAGTAGTAAATGGCACAAAAATACAATGGAGAGAATACCTTGAAAAGCAGAATTGGCCAAATGGAAAAAGACATACAAAACTTCATTGAGGAAAAAAACTCCTTAAAAATTGAATTGACCAAATTAAAAAGGAGATATAAAAGTTCAATGAAGAAAATAATTCCTTAAAAATTAGAGTTGGACAAGTGGAAGCTAATGACTTTGTGAGACATCAAGAAACAATAAAACAAAATCAGAAGAACAAAAAATAGAAGAGAATGTGAAATATCTCATTGGAAAAATAATTGGCCTGGAAAATAGATCAAGGAGAGATAACCTGAAGGCCATGATTAAAAAAAGAGCCTGGGTATTATTTTCAAGAAATTATCAAGGAAAACTTCCCTGATATTCCAGAACCAGTGGGTAAAATAAAAATTAAAAGAAGCCACTGATCACCTCTTGAAAGAAACCCCAAAATTAAAACTCCCAGGAATATTATTATAGCCAAATTCCAGAACTCTCAGATCAAGAAGAAAATAGTGCAAGTAGCCAAAAAGAAATAATTCAAATAACATGAAGCCACAGTCAGAATAACAAAGGAAAACAATGTACAAAGGCTACTTCAAAGACGAATAAATAAAGGAAATCAACATTCATTAAATGATTACTATATGCCAAGTACTGAGCTAAACATGGAAGAAATAAATTAATTAATAAATAAATTAAAAAGGCTAGACAGTGCCTGCCTTTAAAAAGCTTACATTTTAATGGGGGAGGCAACACTTATAGAGAGGAATGGTGGGACTCACAGAGTAGTGCCATAGAAGAATTTGTTGATAGATCATGTCCAGAGGTAATTACAGTATTGATTTGAATACAAAATCTTGACTTTCCACTATTAAGTACTTAGTGTGTGCCAGAAACTGTGCTAAGCACTTTACAAATAGCATTTCATTTGATCTTTGTAATAATCATAGGAAGTACTATTATTGTCTCCTTTTTACAGCTGAGGAAGTTGAGGCAGATAGAAGTTAAGTGACTTGGAGTTGAACTTAGATCTTCCTGAGTATAGGCTCTGTGCTTTATTCACTGTGCCATTTAGTTGTCTTGATGCCCAGTCAAGGCTCAGACTCATCAATGACAAAAAATGGGAGCAAATACAGGTTATCCACTGGGCTCAGATCAGAGAACACAGTAGGTTGGTTAGATGGACTAGGGGGGGTTGATTTTCATAACCCTTCCTTTTTCTTCCCGATTGTCTTTCATGGCTATATGGATAAACCTTACTTTAAGAAAAACCTATTATTTGACCATCTGAATTATCAAGATCAAGTGAGAGGGTAATTAATCATTGTTTGCTTTGCAAAAGGATTTTTCCATTTATCAAGTTCTTGAAAATGGCAAGTTCTCTTCACATTTAAAACAATGACATGACTTATATAAAGCTCATTCCCCAAAAACCTTTTCAGGACATATAATGTCCATATGTAAATAGCAACTTCCTTCAAGCACTCTCTGACACATCTCCATTTTTTAAAGGAGAAAACTGAGGCTTCAAGAGGGTAAGAAAATATTCAAAAACACAGCAAGCCTATTAGTACCAAAACCAGGATAGAAATCTCATTACCCAATCTCAGGGCTTTCTGATGATGATAGCTCACATTTCAGTCACATTTTAAATTTTTAGAAGTCTTCCCCTAACAATGACAAGAGGTAGATAATGCAAGAAGTACCTTGCTCAACAAGTAAATATCACAAGATTTGTTATTAGGGAATTGAGGCTGCTAGGTGGCACAGTAGATAAGAGTACTGGACCCAGAATCAGAAAGATCTGAGTTCAAATGCAGCCTCATACACTTACTAAGTGTGTAACCCTGGGTGAGTCACCTAACCCCTGCCCACCTCAGTTTCCTCAATTGTAGAACAGGAATAATAGTAGCACCTACCTCCAAGGTCTGTTGTAAGGATCAAAGTAAAGTGTGTAGCACAGTATCTGGCACATAGTAGGTTTTATTTATTCTTTTTTAAATAAATTAAATTTTATTCTCTTCCCTTCCTTCCCTAAATGATTGGCAGTAAGCATTAGGGCAGAACTGAGATCTTCTGATTCCAAATCCAGTACTAGTTGCCTTTCCTACTATTGCAATAACCATAAGGCTAGCCTGCCTCTTTTTCCTTTAGTACAAAGCAAGCAGTTTAATTAGAAGTCCAATAGGGAGGCCCAGGGAGAAAAGCTATGAAGTCCTCAAATTAGATGAACCCAGTTCTGCCACCAAAAGACCAGCTGCATTTCTTTGAAAAAGTGAAACTGACATACTTTATTTTTGATTCTCAAAAAGGAGAAAAAACACACTTCCCCCAAAATGTTTTTTTTTAAATACATGGAAGTGAGGTGTTAACGGATGTTGTCATAAACAGTAGTGCTGCCAATTGAGTCTTTTCAAAGGGAAGCTGGAAATAGTTTGCAGTGGGGGCAGGGATAAAGGAAGCCGTTTTCTGTCACTGACACAAGCTGTCAAACTTCTCATAGGATCATAGATTTAGAGTTGAAAAGAACCTCTCAGACCATCTATTCCAGGTATCAAACACCATGGTCTGCAACTTGAACCAGATTAAAATGTCATTAGGAAATATTTAACAAAATAATAATGCAATAGAACATAAATACTGCTAATATTCAGTTTTAAGTCAATATGTATGTAGCCTGCAGGGATGATTATGTATGGTTTTCTGTTTGAATGACTTTGACACCACTGATCTAGTCCAAGTTCTCATTTCATAGATGAGGAAATTTAGAAAGTTTAAGCAATAGGTTTGAATAGCTATTAAGTAAATGAGGCAAGATTCACAATCAGACTTCCTTCTTCTAGTTGAATGCTCTATCCTTCATGCCACCTAGCTACCTTGAGGTACGAAGGAGTCCCAAAGCCCATACTAGTATCTGGCAATCCTAAGGACCTGTGTAGGGTGACCCAAAGATCCCATGATTAATCCAACCTTGCAAATTAAATTCCGGCCCACCTTTCTCCCCGTGTAAGCTGGAGAATGTTTACATGCAATATTATATGCTCTTTTCTTGATATATTGTTACTCTAGGTAAGTAACTTTATGCAAGGAGGTTTGATATAGCCCTACAAACTTGACAGACCATCTTCAGTAAATGTAATACATAATATATTTCAGCTGCCTCCTTTATCCAAGGGCTTCAAAGCATTTTATAACCACCCCTCAGATTCTTCAGCCTTACTGATTCTCTTTGAGAAAAGGCAAATAACATCCTCTCCATTCTCTAGATTAGTTTAAAAAACACACATAACAATAATGTAGAGATATTGAATCACTTGTCCACAATCACATGACCAAGCTAGGGCTGGAATCAAGAATAAAATCAATGGCCCTCTCCATTTGCCTCTCTGTCTCTTGGTTTCTGAGGACTGTATACCCAGGGCCAAATCAACCCTTCTGGAAAAAAAAGAAAAATTCCTACCTGGAGGTCACCAGCACCATCAGGAAGAACCCCTGGGTGTCCCTGAAATCAAAAAATGTTTTGAGGCATCAACTGAAGCATTTAGATCCTTCCCTCTTTCTCTCTCACTCTCCATTTCCACTAGAGATTGACCTGAGGATTTTGGAATTATTTTCAACTTTGCCTCATTTATCTGCTTTCTTCCTTCTCAGTTTTATTATGAACTCCTCAATCAGAGGGACCACCTCTTCTACTTAGTGATTTGCTGCCACAGTGCCTACTGCAGGCTCACTACGGTGCCTACTACAATGAGCCCAGTGAGTGCCAGTAAGTTCTTATTCATTGATTACTGGGTTGAGTGATGAAGTCTCAACCTAGGACCTTCTAGCAACTTCTGATCAGAGAGAAAGTAGGAACAATCAGAAAGTCTCTTTCCACTCCTAGACGTCTAGTCTCTAGGTATCCAGGGTTAATTATGGCACAAGAAAATAAGTGAAAACCTGTCAGTCCATATTCGAAAAGCTGTTTTCCTAAGGGGAGTGGGGTAGTGGTATAGTCACTCAGTTATCTGCCAGGAATTTCCTCTAGAGTGGAAGGCCTTACTCAGGGGTCCATGAAATTACTTTTTAAAAATTTTTTTATTTTGATAATAGTATTTCAATTTAATTTGTTTTATTCTCTGCATTTAAAAACATTATTCTGAGAAGAGGTCCAAAGTCTTCACTAGATCGCTAAAGGGATCCATTTCACAAAATACGATCAGAATCCCTTCTCTAGAGAATGGGGATAAAGTGGAATCCTTCTAATCACATGCTAGTCTTTGCCAAGGAGCAACACAAGGATCTAAAAAGCCTTTCCCATTTTGCAAATGAAGTAAAGAAAATCCAGTGCATGCTTTGCATCAGAGACAGACCAGAACCAGACAACCTGGTAAAGGCAGAAGATGGAGAATTTTCCTGTGGTCAACTGGATATATGACAGGATTCTGCCCTGTAAATCCTTCCTCAGAGGAAGGTGGTCCTAACTCCTGAACACAGCTCTATGTGTTGACTTATGGCAAGCATTCAATAAATGTTGTATAAATTAATGGATAAATGAAGGACAGGTCTGGTTGAATTGGGAGAGATCTCACCTCTGACACCCCAGATAATCCCTTTGCTTCAGGTCCTATCCTCTCCTAGGAATTAATTTTTTTCTTTCTTGAAGCCTGGGGAACTAAACTCTTTGGTTAGGAGTTTAGCCTTAGCAGAAGGAAGAGATTCAGGACCCATCTCACTATTAACTTCTTCTGTCCATCTCTTTCTCAAACCCTCCACCCCCACCATGAAATCCCTGGCCTTTCTTTCCTCTCAGAAAGTTGGTGCTAGTACTTACGGGAGGTCCTGGGGGACCTGGGGGACCAGGTAGTCCCGGGAGTCCAGATGGTCCCTAGGAAAAGGGAGAATCAAGGCTCAGAAAAAGGTACAACGTCACCCTGAAGTTGGGAAAGACAAGCAATGATGAAAGTTCCCTCTAAGAATGACCCCAATGCACCTTTCCCCAGTTCATCCTAATTGCTATTCCAACAGCAGGCTGATAATATAACTCCTGATGGGCCTCGATCCCAACTTGAGTATCTGTCTTACTCACTCACTCACTCACCCACTCACTCATATCCAGGGTTCAGGATGGTATTTCTGCTCTGCTGGTTGCTTTCCAGAGTTGTGCCTGCATCAGCATAGTTCTTAAACTATGAACAATATACAGGCAAGGGACTGGATTGGTGCTACGCTCTCTGTATTGCATCCAGCCCAACCCAGCCAGGCACCATGAAGAATGAGCACCTACAGATTTTTTTGATATGTATATGGATTGGTAGCATCATGTCTGCTCCCCTAAAGTAGCAACCACGTTGTATGTATGTGTGAGTGTACATGTGTGTGTATGCATGAGTATGTATAAAATGACTAACCTATAAATAATAAATAAATTATGGTACAGAAATACTAGTTTAGCCCAGAAATATCAATATGGTTTTAGCACTAGGGTAGTCACTCACAGGGGGTCCACGGACTCCATTTCCTCCTGGGAGGCCACTCAGTCCAGCCTCACCCTGGAGAAAGAGAAAATAATATATATCAGGACTTGCATCTTTCAACTCTAGTCTTCTGTTTGTTATTGAGAGTTAGGGGGGACATGGTTAAGGATCCTACACTGGAGCTATACTTGGCAAACTATGAATGAATGAAAAAACATCTTAGTGTTTACTATGTGTCAAACACTGTGTTAAGCGCTGGGAAGATAGAAAAACAGCACATAAAAGAAAGTTCAACAACCGATATGGAAATGAAAAAGCTCTCTGCTCTCCTCTCCTCCCCTCCCCTCCCCTCCCCTCCTCCCCTTTCCCTCCCTTCCCTTCCCCTCTCCTTCTCCTCTCCTCCACCCAGGAGAAGGTACACTTCCATGGCCAAAAGCTGCTTTTATTTCTTTGGGTATTGACTAGTCAGTGAAAGTCAGAGTGATTTGGGTTTAAAAGCAAGCAAAATAGCTCCATCTAAAACACAGTAAACTTTTTTAAAGTCTGTCTTTTCAGAGCTATGTTTCAAGTAATCAAAAATGAAAAACGTGCAGGGCAAAAAGCAAATAGTTCCAGCTTTTGTTTTAAATCAAAACAAACAAATAAGTAAATGAAGAGGTTTATTTATTCATCTATTCATTCATTAATTCATTTATTTGTTTGTTCATTTTGATTCTGCTAAGAGGCATCAGGTTAGATAGGATCTGTCAACAGGCTAGAGGCTTTTGGAAGTCTGTAAGAGAGACATCAACTTAGTTCCTTCTCTGACTCTCTTTGGAGCAGAAAAAGAACTGAATATGTTGAGTATTGGGGTGCTGGGAACTCCAACATACAGGAGTACAGGGTAGTCTGCCTAGAAAGAATTCAAAGGCTCAAGTCTTCTAAGGTAATGAGATCGATTATAATGCCAGTTGAAGTGGGCAAGATTTTTAGGGAATTTGCAACTTAATGACAGTAAGATTGATATTTATATACAAAAAAGACAGAGAAAAGATGTGGATGGGATTAAGGAGTGGTAAATAGTCTAGGGTGAGCCAAGTACAGACAATGAAAGGAGTTAAATGGTCAGAGAGCCACAGTGAAAGGGCAGTTAAAAGGATTATTGAGTGTCTAGGTAGACTGGTACAGGCCAGATGTTTCAGGCAAACCACCAATGTGGGAAAGTTCTGGGGCTGGATTACTTTCAGAGACATATTTTTTTCCTTTTAGGGGACTAACTCCTATCACCCCATCAGATGGACAACTGATGTCTAATGCTGGGGGCTCTGGTCACTGAGACATTCAACTCTTTGCCCTAATGTAGGGATCTGGGGACTTTGGTTGGTCTTCACTGGTTGTTTGGAAATAGCACTAGAGTTGCGGGGAGAGAAGGGGTCGCCAAGAGTATAAACAAATTCTCTGAGCTATTTCTACTTACTGGAGGTCCAGGAAGTCCTTTGCCCTGCAAACAGGAAAGAAGAGGTAGAGATTATTCAGAAAGTAGAAGTTGGGTAGTGGTTCTAATGGGTCAAGGAAAGATTGGGGGGGATTCTGGGTGAGTCCTCTTCAGGGGCAGGGGATATTCTCTGGTGGACTTTCCCAGGAGTACAGAACAATAAGAGGTCAAGCCCTTGGACATTTGGCTTTGAAGTCCAGCCTCTTAGGAAACTCTGGTAGGTCCAGTTGGAAACTTCAGAAAGAGATACAATTATTTCTAGATTTTTCTGCTCTCTTCCCTTAACATGGTCTTATTGCCAAGAAGCTGCTGACAGTGCCCAAGACTCCCACCAATATTCTACCAGCTCTTCCTTCCATTGCTACCTGATAAGAAAGAAGTACTTACCCCCAGCCCAGGAGGTCCTGGGGGTCCAAGGCTACCCTGTGGAATGAAAACATTAGTTGATGATAGAGCTTCCTCAAATGGAGAGGTTAGAGGGGCAGAAAGATCAAGGGGAAAAGTCAACTCTCTCAATCTCCAGCCATACAATGGATAGAGCACTGAATCTGGAAATCAGAAAAATCTGAGTTCAGATCTGGCCTCATATGCTTATTAGCGTGACCTTGGGCAAATCACTTACCTGCTATTTGCCTCAGTTTTGTCACTAGTAAAAGGGACATAGTTATAACACCTACCTCCCAAGGTTGTGGTAAGGATCAAATAGATAATATTTGTAAAGCATGTGGTACAATGACAGGTACATAATAAAATTATATAAATGCTTATTCCTTTCCCTATTGCTGGGATACACATATCACATCTTGGCATTATTTTTTTTTGTTTTCTGAAGGACTTTCACATCCACTATTCATTTGGTTCTCATAGCTGCCAGGCATCTCTATTTGACAAATGAGAAAACTATGACCTAGAAATGTTAATTGACTTGCTTGAGATGACATAGTTAGTGACTAGTAAGTCTGGAACCTAGAGCTCTTGCAATTCTCCATTATTCAATAAAACTTGAAGTCTAGCCCCCCAATACTAGGGGTCCTAATTCCAGCTCTTCCTTGCTAAACCTGGAAGCCCAAACTATAATTTGGAAAGCAATTTCCTTTTGTAATTCTTGCCCTGAAGTGAAAGATCACTGTCAAAGTCATCACATGCTTAGTGGTTAACTTGAACCACAAAGTTAAACAGGTAGGTAGGTAATTTCAACCTTTTTTGTTGTTGCTGTTTCTCAGTTGTTAACTTGGGGAAATACTTTGGAAAAAGCTAACTTCTGCATTGCTGGAAATGAAGACTTAGAAGAATGCAGGAGAATAAGTGAGATGACCTCTAGGTGTGATGTGGTACGGGTTACTAGGAACCCTGAAACGCAAGGATGCAGGGTGGGTCTGCCTGGAAAGAGTTCAGTCACTCAAGTCTTCTTTCAGTCAGAGTAGTGAGGTTTTACTATAATCCCAGTTAGGTGGGTGATATTCCTAAGGAATCTGTGCATTTGATAAGGATGGGACTGATACTTTTATACAGAAAAGGACTGCTTGAAGATCTGGCTGGGATCAAGGAGTGGAAAGTAGCCTGGAGTGGTCTGGAGGTAACAGAGAAGGGATCTAGAGGGGATTAATGAGTCAAGTAAATCAATTAGGTAATCAAGGTGGGTTGGAGTGGGCCAGGTGCCTTGGGTGGAGACCCCAGTGATCTGGGCTACTGAAATGTATGGGAAAATTCAGGGACTGGGTTGCTTGCAAAGACATGCTTTTTCTTTTTAGGGGTTCAGATCCCACCCCATAAGATGTCCCTTCCATTCCAAGGATTTCCCATTTGTCAGAGAAGGCACAAGGTAGGCAGGTGATCGAAATCATAGCTTGAATGAATGAATGGCAGTAGAACTTAGAGATTTTCCTGTTTTATCTTTATGATTGTAAACTAGATGAAGGCAGGAGTTATGTCTTAGCTAAACTGTGTAACTCCCCCCATCACACAGCAGTGTTCCGCACATCGTAGACACTTCATAAATGTCTGCTAAATGGCTGAAGAAATATTTAAAACCATTCACATGTTTGGCAACTTGGGACACCTCTCCTATGTCTACTCAGACAGTCGCTTGCACTGATGCTCCTCTCCTTTTTTCCTGATCCTACTATCTGATGCAGCTATTGAATTTATATTTGGAATCCTACCACCAAGTCAGTGAAGTCACCCTCATTGCATCTTGTCCATGACACCTTTTAGTGGTTCCCACTAGGGGCTTCCTGGTCATACACTCTTCATACCTGCTACTCAAGCAGTGGTGGTGAAGGGGGTGAGGAAGGTAGCCTCTGAACTGGATAGCATGAGAAATCATTTTCATCCTGACATACACTAATTGCAAGTTTGGGCCTGATTGAGAACTCCCACTGTAAGCAAGGGAAAGAAATCTCTTAAAGAGCCCTTGTGGGGACATTATAAGGAATTAGACTTATTTCTAAAGGAAATTAGTCCAGCTAATGCTTCCTGACAGCACAGGCTGGAAGGCAGGAAGCAGACCTGCTCAGAAGGTAATTAGAACAGACTTTGCTTTCACCCCTTCATGTGTGAGCCAAAGTGCAAGTGAGATGGTGTGTACATGAGTCCCTGTGAAGGAGTGCAAAGTGGAAAGCTTGGTGCATGGAATATAAGTGTAAGCTTGTGCCAAAGGGAGCCAGAAGATGAGTTTGGATGAGGTTCTTTCTTGACAAAAGAAAATGAGTGTTTGCCGTCTCACAGACACGTGTGTGCGTGCCTGTGTGAATGTGTGTAGATATGGTGAGGATTTGGGTTTCTGGGAAGCCCATCAATTCCCTAGTCATTCTTCTGTCACATTCTGATCAGTACAGAGGTGACATGGGTTCCTCAACAAGTCCCTGATTTTTCTCTAAGAAGCTTTCCCCAAGCCAGAGGTAAGGAACCTGCAAGCTTGAGGCCACATGTGGCCTTCTAGGTCCTTGAATACAGCTTTTTGACTGAGTCCAAGTGTTATAGAACAAATCCTTTTATCAAAGGGATTTGTTCTGTGAAGTTTGGATTCAGTCAAAGGCCTGCACTTGAAGACGTAGAGGGCCATATGTGACCTCAAGGCCACAGGTTCCCCACCCATGACTTAGATCATGCACCTTCCCATAATCCATGAAAGAGAGACACGACTTCCCACTTCTAAATGGGACTTAATTTGTTCTACACTGATTCCACAACTCCTGTCCCTAATTGGGGCCCTCTGACAGTCTCCCTTTCACCCTAACCAACAGGAGAAGAAAGATATTATATCTAGTGACTCTGGAATAAGCTTCTCAGACCTCCTCTCCAAGTTCCTCCTCCCAATATTACTCCTTACTTGTAATTAATTCCCCCCACCCCATCCTAGGCCACTCTTGGATCATAGGTGGGAAGATCTCCAATCCAGCCTCCTCAATTTTACATATGTGGAAACTAAGGCCCAGGGTCACACAAGCAATAAGCATGAGCAGTGGGATTTGAACCCAGGTCCTGTGACTCCAAAGTCAGCATGTACCATGCTGTCTGCAATCTGGCTGCTGACCACCTTATGGCTTGAGATCCAATTCTCTTGTGTTTTTCAGCTTTGCTCCTCCAGCAACTGGTACAGAGGTTAGAGCTTGTTCTGAAGGGGACTGTCCCATTCTTTGCATATCTTTGTTTTCCCCACATTATGACTAAATCCAAGCAGGCAACTCTCCAGTTAGCCCGTCAATTAAGATGAGTAACATTCTAAGTAAATTTACTCTATGAAAAGTCAAATTAACAAAGCAGAGGAATTAGGAATCCTCCTAAAAGGGTTCTCCCAGTGCACTTATTTTTTTGTTGTTTATGGGATATTGTCTCTGAAATATAGGAGACACAGGGAATGGGCCTGTGATTTCACTGGTACAAGGAACGCCCAGGTGAGGAAATTCCCTCTACTAGTACAGGTGAGCATCTTCTCTGCAATTTATATTCTTAGACATTTGCCTAGAGTCTTAAGGTGAAGTGACTTGCCTAGTCAACACATTGAATGTCAACACATGACATTCAATAAACATGCTTTTTTTTGATGGATAACACATTGGACAAAATGACTGAGTGATATAGATCCTTGTAGCTAAAAGTTAGAAGCCCCAATCATACAGAAAACATTTATAAAAAAATATAAACTAATAAGGAAATAAGATTTAATTTACCAAAAATAATTGTTAACTTCTATGTGGCTTTTTAGCACATCTGGGATAGGTAAGACTTGAAAACTGTGACCCTTTAATATCCTTTGGATGCATTAAGCCTTCAGCAACTTCACTGATCACAAGTTACTTATGGGTCACTGAGAGCATGATCTTTCTGTATTTTAAAAGTTTATTTCGAATAGAGAGCTGACTTCAAAACCAGGAAGGTCCACATCTGACAAACCCTAACTGTGTGACCTTGGGCAAGTCATTTAACCCTTAGGACTCCAGGCACCTCTCTAAGAGTTGTCCAGATTTATCTGTATTTGTATAGCAGTGGTGGGGAACCTTTGGCTTCGAGGCCACACATGGCCCTCTAGTCCAAGTATTGCCCTTTGACTGAATTCAAACATCTTGTTCTGTGAAGTTTGGATTTAGTCAAAGGGCTACACTTGAAGACCTAGAAGGCCACCTGTGACCTTGAGGCTGCAGGTTTCCCACCCCTGGATAGAGAATTTCCTCGCCTGGGAGTTCCCAATAATATTGAAATCACAGGTCCAGAACGAAACTCTAAAAATGTGTATTTTTTTTAATTAAAAAGTAACTCTTACTGAATGTTACATTCTAGTGCTGCCTACCTTGTCTGTAGCTAGTCCTTATTCTTCTTTTTTAGGTACCTATTCCTTTGTACAATTGTGAAGGCACTGCACAGAGAGGAAAGGAAGAAACAGGGATAGAACTGTGACCTCCTAACTGTTGTTCAAGCCAGCAGCTGCGGGTGCTTCTAGGAGAACTTCAAGCTGGGCCTTTCTTCTTCCTATTCTCTAACCCCAAACACTGTTTATTCCCGGGAAGCATGAAGAAACAAAGCTAAACCCAGCCTTGCTTCACTGAAATCCTGCAGACTTCATCAGCAAGAATCAATCAAAGCAAGACTTTGGTCCGAGGCAGTCAGGACCAAAGACATGACTTTTACACATAATGGATTTGGAGAAATGTACATATGTAAGTAAATGGGCATAGAGGGAGGACTCTAGATGGCGCTATCTTAGTATAGTTAAATCCTATCTGAAGGTACCAGATCAAGTGTCTCTGGTTGACAGCTCTGCAAGGGTCTGAGGGTAAGCTGTCCTCCATTCTCTGCTCTGAGAGGGCGTTATTTCTGCTGGCCTTCCTCTTCCCTTTCTTGCTCCCTTCTTCCTCTGCCTTAGGTCTCCTCTGAGCTGGAGACAATGGAGGCTATAGAGAAGACATTTATCCTTTCTTGCCTACCTCCCAGGGTTGTTGTCAGGAAAATGCTTTGTAAATCTTGAAGGGTCATATAAATGTGCCTTGTTACTTTTATTCCTAAACCCTGTAGCAAAATAAACTGAAGCCTGGTCCTTTATAGATATTCTGGGATCCACAGGGTCAAGGAATAGCTCAAGGTTTTCATAGATCATTAGGAATGAGGTTACCACTTCTGTGCCCAGTGACTGTGCCCTGGAACTACTTCTGTTTTCCCCACCCCCTCCCACCAAACAAACAAACAAATTAAAGCAACAACAACAGGAAGGCCATATAGACATTTCAGGAACTTACCCTTTCTCCAGGTGGGCCTTTGGGACCAGGGGGCCCATCCTGACCTGTAAGACCCTGAGGAAGAGGGAGAAAAAACAGGAGTCACCTGGAGAGTGCTCTGGTACATAGCAGAGAAACAAGAGGGACAGTCTGCTACATTATCATTTAAAAATTAAACACCAAAGAAACCACCAAACAGCAGGAAGCAAAAGTATCTCCTTCCCCAAATTCCTGACTCTGCTGCAATTCAAGCAAACAGATCCCAACGTAAAGTTTTTCTGGCTAGGACCATGCTGACCTGACTGTCATAAATGATACTGTGGGGTAAAGGAGAGGAAAGGGGACTTTCTGCCGCTATATAAACATACAAAATGTTACATACGCAAATAAGGTTTTCTTATTTTCTATCAATAGGCACCCTTGGAACAGAGAGCAGTGCAAAACAAACACTGCTTGCCTTAAGGGACTCAGCTCCTTTTGGAGTCTAAAAACCATGATTATGGGGGTATCAGTGAGAAGACATTTCTTAAAATTCTTCACTTTAATATCAGTGGTGAAATTGTGCAAAGATGGGCAGGGAGAGGAAGAAAGAGGAAGAGTAACAAAGCAGTCTGGCTGGTGCACCCTCAACCCAGGATTCAAAGCTAGAGTGGACCTTGGAGACCTTGTTCTCTGGATAATTAAGAGTTGGCTCAGCTTTAAACTTTCTAAGGAGAGGAACATCATGGTGCTTCTTTGTTCTGCCAACAATCTGTCTAGCAATCACAAATCGGTGGTTATTTGGGTTACCGCCGAAACAATTCCCCAAACTGGAGACTTCCTTTAACTTGGCCCCAGCTTTTCCGCATGAATGGGCATTGGGAAAAGAGAAATTATAACTGCCTCCTAGAAGTTGCTATGAGAAATCTTGGGGCCCAAGCAAAGGGATTGGGTTCCATAAAGGGAAAACAAGCAACCTTTTCCTGGGACAGGATAGGAATGGGGGGAGGGAAGTGAGCCCCCATGGGAATGGCAAAAGAGAAAAGCTCTGATACTCACATCTACACCTGGAAGCCCAGGCAGTCCTGCATCTCCCGGCTTCCCTGGTTTCCCTGAGCCTCCTTTGGGGCCCTGCACAAGAAAGAAAGAGAAGAATGAGGGAGATGGTCTAGTTCCATATGATGTAGCCCACAGTGCCTGGCTCATGGTAGGCACTTAGTAAAGGTTTATTGAATTGATCATGTCTTCTTTGGAACTTTCCCCTTTATCCTATATCTCTTGCAGAGGCTGTCAGGCAAACACCTACCATCTTCCTAACTCCTAGGCACAGACTATCTTTTCTAGCAAGGAAGGTCAGCTTTCACCTTTGCCTGTACAACCAAACCTGTCCCTAGAAGCATCATCCCTCACAGATTAAATGCATCCCTCTCTTGTTTTTCCTTCTTCTAAGCTATGTTTCAAACTCTTCTTCTCTGGAACAGTTTCCCAGAGTGTAGGAGGGTCCACGGCAAGGACCCAAGTTCCCTCTCACTCTGGTCATGTTGTGTTTCAGTGCTTACAGGCCCATGATTCCCTTCCCCTTTGAGTCACTCTCTTCAGTCTTTTTCATGCTTGTAGGCTGTGTCTCTCTATTCTGTAACAATCCTAAGGCAGGGGAGCCAGGTTCCTTTAATTTTCTTTTGGATTTATCCATTTCCATCCCTTTTTTCTGGGTTGTAGTGCCTAAGATTAGGCTCTGAACCTAGTTGTCAAATGACTTTTAGATCTCAGAAGCCAGTGAAAACTAGAAGCCCCAACCTGCTGGAGGGCAGGCAGCTCATATGTCAAAACCAGCTCATCCCCCACCCCCCCCAAAAAGGACCCCTTTAGGGAAAGAGGTTGAAACAACTCATTGACCCAAGCAAAAATATCCCAGTTCTTTTCAGTAGGAGAATTTGAGGCCAGCCTCCCTTAATTAATCTTGGACAGAGAACACATTACTCTGGGCAATGGATCAGATGTATCAGAAAATGGGATCATAGGATCAGATGAGAGGATATTTGTGAAAGCACAGTGACTGACCTATAATAGGCTCTATCTAAATGCTCATTCCCTTTCCCTTTCCTAGGAAGTCTCTTGGCCAAAGAAACAGCAGAGCCTGTTCATGCATGAAGTCTTCTGCTCCCTAAACCCTCCCTTTCTACCCTTTCACCTTCCTGAATTTACTGTCTTCTTGGCCCCTTTTCTTGTCTCTGTTCTATTTTGAGGGTTCCTTCTTCTCAAGACATCTAACACCTATTACTCCTGACTTTCCTCGGCCTACTTGGGGAGCAGGAAGAGCCTGGTTAAGGACTAAACTGTCCTTCCACCCTTGGTCCTACATCAAATGAAATGTCCTAGGTAGCAGATCATTGTCCCTGCAGCTGATACATCTGAGCTCATTCACCTAACACCCCGCCCCCTCTGCAAATTTTTGTGCCAATAACGACAGATTCTGGCAGTTCTTTACTTAGGGACATACTTACCGGGGGTCCAGGAAGACCTGGAGGACCAGCTTCACCCTATGACAGGGAAAAAAGTAACACATTTAAAATGTTAAAGACAGACCTAGCACAACTTCCCTCCTACCTCTACCTGTGTGGAATGAAGGAATTTTGGATGCCCAGTCACCCTGGGAATCCCATCTAAGCAGATTCATTTATGGAAATATTCTGTTTTCAATTCCTTTATATTTTTATCCTCAGAAAAGGGAAGGCAGGATCCTGAAAGATTTCTAGGACAGAGTGATCCCTGATTAATCCAGAAATAAGAGACTGGGAGCCAGGTATCACAGTGGAGATATGGGGAGATGAGTTATGGTGAGCTATTGACAGAGACACTTCTTTGTTTTCAGGCTCCAGGGTCTTCTCACAGATTGTCCCACCTCTATGAGAGGATTATGAATGGTTGTTGTGTTTGTCCTTTGTTATCAAAGAGGACCATGACATCAAGATGATGACACAACTTGCAGCTGACTTTGATTCGAGTGAGGGAGAGCTGTGCAAGGTCACCAACCTCACCTTCTTCTCCTGAGCCATCTGGGTCCAGTGGCCTGATATTCATCAGGATGGCTGGAGATGGCCCAAGATGCACTGATGTAGGCAAGGTTAGGATTTGCAGCTAGAGGAAAGATATGTTACTGTAAACAGAGCAGTATGAAAAAATGGTTCAGAAACAGAAACACTAAGGCACTATTGGTGCATAAGGCACACATGAACTAGTTGTTCATGTATCCAGTCATTTTGCAAAGCAATTTGGAACTAAGCCCTTGGAGTTATTAAACTAGTCATACTCTCTGACCAAGTGATACCAATACCGGCATATACCCTAAGGAATGAAGACAGAGGTAAAAATCCTGTATGTACAAAAATACTTATAGTAGTACTTGTAGCAAGGAACTAG
The DNA here is from genome assembly GCA_028658325.1 of Potorous gilbertii. Lineage (NCBI taxonomy): Eukaryota > Metazoa > Chordata > Mammalia > Diprotodontia > Potoroidae > Potorous > Potorous gilbertii. Next base: position 289,156,760 of record CM053769.1, on the reverse strand, counting down.
GAATAAAGCTAATATCCATCATTTGGGGAAGGGCTGAACAAATTATGGTATGTATTATGGAATATAATATACTATAAGACATGACAAATTTGATGGATTCAGAAAAACCTGAGAAGACTTGAATATGAACCAGTGTAGAGTGAAATGAATACAACTAGGAGGAAAGCCTTTGGAACTCTGATGAATGCAGTGATCATGCATCATGCAATCATGCTTTCAGAGGACTGAGGGTGAAGCAGCTTCCCACTTCTTGATAGAGAGATGACAGAGAGATACCTAGATTCTCAGATACAGCCAATGTATTGTTTGTTTTGCTTGACTACACTTTTTGTTGTAAGGGAGGTCTTTTATTTGTGCAAATGTAATTGGTAGATTATTGGTTACTGAAGTTTAAAAAAAAAGGGAGGAAGGCAAAGAGCATCACTTAAACTTTTAAAAAATACATATACAAGAACAGAAGGAAGTAAAAATACATTTTAAAAACTGTGTGTAACAGGACCCTCTAGTTTCATATACAAGTCTCTCTTCCATATTAAGATGTGCATATTTGTTGATGATTTTAAAGTTCACAATAAAAAATAAAGTTCATATTTTTAAAAATGGTCCAGAAAACTGCAAACTATACCTCTTTTCCCAGTAATGTCACTCCAAGTGCCTAAATTCTTCCCTACCCTCAATGGCTGGAAAAGTTATAAATGCCAAAGCTTCTGTCCTGCTAAGGGACAACATCTGGGTATTCCTGAATGTCTCTCTCTGACTTTTTGTCTGGGAGTAGTGACTCATTCCCTTGTGAAAAAATACTGGCCTCCTATATATAATCAGGATAGACAGCTATCTACATGATGTGACTTTGGGGATTCAGGAAAGTCAAGATTATTTACATATTATATTTATTATGTTTTTTATTATATTTCATCATATTTCTATATCAAGATTATATCCCTCACCTGTCTCTGTGTCTAAAATGCCACAATTAGAACCATTGCCCAGAATGAAGACAGTAGGATATTACGCTGCAAATATTTGTTGGGGGAGGGTAACAGAACAAGGTCATTATAGTCATTAAGAGTCTTTGACATCTAATGGATTAGTGCTAATGGAGAATTGAGGTAGAAAGAAGGTCAAAGAAGAAACTATGGGTATGCTGGCCTAGAAGGCTTAGGAAGGTGGAGGTCCTAAGCAATAAAGCCACTGGAGACCACCAAGGTACTAAGAAGAATAAAGCTATGACTAGGAGACACTAAGCAGGAGAAATGAGGGTCAAGGAAATCCTGGCCTAGTTCAAAAGTTTTGCCAAGAACCATCCAGGATTCAACATGGCAGACTTAAACCTGATATTCCCAGAAGGCCAAGACCCCACTTGCCACATGGACCTTTTATTCATTCCTATTGAATGAGAGTATTTCAGGGTGAGCTCCCCACCCCACCCCCCTTCCAGATTCCATTCCATCCTGCCTGTCAGAGACTGAAAGCTTGAGGGAAACAGTCCTTTCCCTATTAGACCTGCCTGCTGTACACATAGAACAGGGGTGAGATACAGTTAGTTCTTTATTCCTTTGTAAAACCACAGAAGTTGCTGTGGTAAGAAAATCTGCCACCTTGAAATCTCCCCCTTGCTCAGTTCAGGAGCCTGCTTTGTGGCTTACTAAACTTGATGGTTTTACTAAATTGGGAAAAACCAAATCCTCAGTGCCAGATCCAATGTCTGATCAGCAAAGACTTCTATGAAAAGGGGGAGAAGGGGAAAAAGGGGGGAAAGGGGTGCAGAGGGAAAGGAGAAACACATGGGATTATCTGAGAAATGGGTGATAAGATTTCCAGGTGCCTATCTAGTTAGCAAGACCTAGCAACCACATCTACTCATAAGCATTTAGATCCTAAAATTAGGTAGCAATTTTCTTCTGAGTTCATCAATAAAAGGTGTGTTTCTTAACCACCCCTGAAATCTGCTAGTAGAAAACACTGTGGGCCTTATAAAAAGAACACACTGTTCCCCGCCTCGCCTCCAATCCTCACCAAGGGAAACAATTTCAGTCTGAAAACTAGCAAAAAGACCTAACTCTGCTCTTTTTTGGGGTTCTGCTGAGACATAGATACTAAACTGCTCCCTAGAGCAATCTCACCTTACCACCTTCTTTAACACCCTTTCTAACCTGACCTGCCAAATCCCGAATTCTTCCTCAGGTCAGAGATCAATTCCTCAGACAGATACCCCCACGAGTAAAAATTTACCATTTTAGAAACTTTGTGGCTGGTTTGCCGATGTTTAGAAAATGCTTTCTTTTTACAGTTCCGTTTAAATGCTACTTATTAAAAATGATAATTGTCCAATAAGCTACCTAAGAGCCTGAGTTAACTTCCCTGCATTCTTTTCTCTTTGATTTCCCACTCAAACTCTTCACTGTACTCCAAGAATACTCACATCTATGCCATCTTTTCCAGGAGGTCCAGGAGGTCCTTGAGGTCCAGCAGGGCCCCGGGGTCCCACTTTCTGATAGGAGAAACAGAAAGATGTCACCAGGTAAAAGTCCCCCAAAGACAGATAATTCCCTACCTCATTCCATTCACACTCCATCATGGCAGTCAGTCTGTCAACTATTATTTATTAAGCTCCTACTGTATGACATGGCATCGTGTTAAGTGCTGAGGATACAAAGAAAAACAAAGAACAGTCCCTGCTCTCCAGGAGTTCGTGGTCTAATGGAGGATACAACATACAAGATAGACTACAGGATAAATCAAGGGGGTCTCGGAAGGCAGTCACTAAGATTAAGCAAACTGGGAAAGGCTCTTACAGAAGGTGAAATTTTAGCTGAGCCTTAAAGGAAACCAGAGAAGCTATTAGTCAGGAAAACTTGGGGCATTGAGAGAATTCTCCACCTCAGGCAATCAACGAGACTTGGAGCTAAGATAACTTTCCTCTTCCTAGCGCAAGCTCCTTTAACAGCCCTGACAGGTAAACAATGCCATCTAAAGGATGATGGTTCAACCCTAGCTGCCTGAGACCACCTAAACTCTCAGCAGAAGCAGGCTGGCAGTTGTTGATATCCAAGGTGGGGGATGTCTAGAGGGCTGCACAATGCTGTCTGTGTGCCCTGAAAGGGGCCTCTCTGTCAAAGTGGTGGAGGTGTGGAATTTTTTTATTTTCATACTTTTGGTAAGAGAGAGTCTGTACTGCGGCATGGGCTCCATGGGGAACCTGGTCCAGCGGAGCAGTTCTGGGAACAAAGGTCTCATTGTAAGTTTTGCCTGAAGAGCAGGGGCTCTACTCTCGGGGATTTCTCTAAGATGTGGAGACACAGAGTCGCCTGGTAGAGGGACTCTGTCAGACACCAGGGACTCCCAGGTGATGAATGAATTAGAGCCCTTCCTGGATGAGGTGGGCACTCATGATCGGGGGTGGAAGGGGTGCTTCAGGGAAGGGGGGATTTCTTACATGGTCACTGGGCTCTCCACTGAAGAGCAAAGGATTTTGGTATTTCCTCTAAATGCTGTTATTTAGGTCAAATAAAGTATGTGCTTAAGCTCGTGCTATGAAAGAGAGAGAGAGAAAGACCGAGAGAGAGAAAGAGAGAGAGAGAGAGAGAGAGAGAGAGAGAGAGAGAGAGAGAGAGAGAGAGAGAG
>CM053769.1:289119031-289152636 GCA_028658325.1 Potorous gilbertii | reverse complement strand
ACAAAGTGTTCCTGGTTCTGCTCCTTTCGCTCAGCATCAGATCATATAAGTCTTTCCAGGCCTCCCTGAAGTCTTCTTGTTCATCATTTCTTATGGCGCAATAGTACTCCATTACATTCATATACCATAATTTATTAATAAAAATTTTTTTTAAAAAGTGTTGAGAAGTGAATAAGAGAAAGTGAAAACAGCTTTTCCTAAGAGATTGACTGTGAAAGGGAAGAGAGATATAGAACAGATTTTAAGGGGACAGTGTAGGTTTAAGAACCTGGGCATATTTGTAAGCAGTTGGAAACAATCCAAGGGATTAAAAAAATTAAAATGGGGGAGGGAAAGATGATTGAATATGGCAATCTCTTGGGGATAGAATATGGGATTAAGTCTCCAAGTAGGCAATTTTTGTTAACACGAAGAGCCACCTCTGTCCAACGTTGAAACAAAGGAGAGATATGAGGGATGTGAGGGATGAGGTAGAGGGACAATGTACCTAGAAACGTAGAGTTGGGAGTGGAGAGAGGAAGCTCTCCATGGATAACTTAATTTTTCAGTGAAGTGACATATGAAGTAAGATATTTTGCTAAGTGGGAATAAGGGTGATTTAAGAAAAGAAGAGGTTTGGAACAAAGCGGAATTGTGGTTGCGTGTTGTTATTTATTCATGTCTGATTCCTTGTGACCCCATTTGGAGTTTTCTTGGCAAAAATACTGGAGTAGTTTGCCATTTCCTTCTTTATTTTATTTTTTTAATCTAATTTTTAACTTATGGAATAAAACCAACATTTTCATAATATAGCATAATAAGAAAGATGATTGCACACAAAACTGCTTGTGTTTTAACACATACTTGCTATTCCTTTCAAATATATAATAAAATTACCATGCAAATTTCTTTTTTTCTTCCCTCCCTCCACCTTTCCCTACAGAAGTCTACAGTAGACTTAAATATATATGCATAAAATTATTCTATACATACTTCTATTTATCAGTTTTTTCTCTAGATGCAGATAGTATCTTTCTTTATATGTCCTTTATAGTTAATATTGGTATTTATAATAGTCAAAATGAAGTTTTTCATGAAGAAATAAAAATAATTTATAGTTACATAAAAATGTTATAGGTCATTATTGATCGGAGAGATGAAAACTAAAATAACTTTGAGATGCCATTTTATACTACGAGATTGACTAAAATGATTGGGGAGGAAAGTGACATTTAGACATATTGTGCTTATTTCACAAATGAGGAAAGTTAAGTGACTTGCCCAGGGTCCCATGGCTATTAAGTGTCTGACACAGGATTTGAACTCAGCAAGATAAGTCTTCCTGAGTCCAGGTCCAGCACTGTCCTTTGCACCACCTAGCTGCCCTAACAGCTGCTGAGGCACTTGGAATAGAGCCAATGAGGGACAAGTAAAGGATTGAAGTCACATAACCCAACCTTGTAAAGGACCCAGTCAGCCCAGTTGTATGACCTCCTCTATTGGAGACAGAGATGGTGGGATTTTTCTAGGGTTAGGGTTTGGAAAGGGACAAACATAGATAGGACAAGGATTTGATTAAGAAAGTATTTAAGTGCCTATTAAGTGCCACACAGAAACTGTGTGGATCTAAACTGTGCTGGGGATCTAAGTAAGAAAAAGAAAAACAGTCCCTTTCCTCAAAGAGCTTAAAATTTAATGGAAGACCAAAAAAAAGGAAGTTGAAAAGGGGAGGGAGACCAGAAGGTACAAGACGAAAGGCATGCTGTTTTGTGGAGTTGAAAATGAGCAGAGCTGTTGATGGAAAGTGGAGTTACCTGGGAAGTACAGACCCCTTCATGACATTGTTCCTTCATTCTGGAAGAGGACCAAGAACACGAACCAAGAAGATGACTTGTACATTAAGTGGATACAAGTGAGGCAGAGCTTTTTAAAGACATCAGTCTTACTCTCACAGAAGTCCAGTGGCAATACCAAGGTCAAGAGGACTGGTGATGGCTTATTCCTCTAAAAAAAGGCTTTGGGATGAGGTCAGTGCTCCACCCTTCAGCCCTCCAAGCAGAGGGCAGAGGCAACTGAGAGAGTTGAGGTGTTGAGTAGCAACAACTGAAAAGGAGTCAAGGAACTCAAGGGCAAAGGACAGACAGCATAAAGTTGGACTAGCTAATTTTGTGATCTGGCGACAGCCAGGTGGCACAGTGGATAGAGTGATGGGCCTGGAGTCAGGAAGACCCATCTTCATGAATTCAAATCTGGCTGTAGAAATTACTAGCTGTGTGACCCCGGGCAAGTCACTTAACCATGTTTACCTCAGTTTCCTCATCTGTAAAATGAGCTGGAGAAGGAAATGGAAACCACTCTAGTATCTTTCCCTGAAGAGTCGAACATGACTGAAAAAATGACTGAACTGCAATATGATTGAGCCTGAAGGGAAGAAAATAAGACCAGAGCAGGAGTGATTTGAGAACTCATGGAAAGGTGGAGTTTAGGGAGGTTTTGACAAGGGTAGAGAATATGTTTAGAAGGGAACAGGCATATGGAGAAATAGGAAGATAGGAGGTTCTGATCAGATATAGGAATTTCAACATTATGGGTAGCAGAAGCAATCTATTGTGAGTAGAACATAAAATTTTGAGGGTAAATTGTTTTATTTTTGTCTTTGTATCCCTAGAACCTAGAATGGTACCTTACACATAGTAGGCACTGACTATTTTTACACTGAATTTTGCTGAGTTAAAGATGGAATAATATTATAGTTAGCATTTATGTAACACTTTAAGGTTTACAAAGTGCTTTTCTCCTTTTATCTTCACAACCCTGTGAGGAAGGTACTATTATTCCCATTTTACAGATGAGGAAACTGAGGGAAATCATACCTCAGTTAAGTGATTTGCTCAGGGTCATACAGCTAACGTCTGAAGCAGGATTCACACTCAGTCTATCTACCAGTCTATCTAGTGAACCCCCTAGAATCCCCTTCCTTCCCCACAGACAGTACTCTACTGAGCCCTGAAGTTTGTTTCACCCCAGCCTACCAGCAAGCTCTCACAATTAGCTCTCAAAATTTCCACAAATGAATCACTCACTTATGGTGACCAGACCCTTTCAAACATTTATCTATGCATTGCATTGAAAGTCTAAAGAACAGGAGAATGGGGTCAATCTACTGTTCTAACTTCATATACCTCTACTTCAGGGTACATTTACTTGTTTCCCAAAGTTAAATATTTGTTGTGTAGTCATTTTTCAATTGGGTCAGACTCTATGGGATCCTATGGACTTTTTTGTCCACTGGCTTTTCTTAGCGAAGATACTAGAGTGATTTGTCATTTCCTTCTCCAGCTCATTATACAGATAAGGAAACTGAGGCAAATGGGATGAAGAGACTTTTCCAGGGTCACATAGCTAGTAAATGTTCTAAGATTGGATTTGAATCCAGGAAGATGAATCTTCCTGACTCTAGGAACTCTATCCAATGCACCACCTAGTAGCCCAACTCAAATTTGGCTGTATCAATTTTGGTGATCATTTATTATCGAATCATCTGCATCTCTGCCACTCCATTCTGCATCTTGTATCCAGGTCCAGGATATCCTACAGCAGCCTCTTTCAACTTACTTAGGCAGTATGCACAGCTGAATAAAATACTAAACTTGTTTGGAAGGCCTGGATTTAAATCCTACTTTTGGCTCTTGGTAACTGTGAAGCGATCATAGGGCATTTAACTTTCCCATCCATAAAATAGGAATAATAAGGGTAAAATCAACCTCAAAATGTCCCAAGGTCAAATATATTCTTTGTGATGGGATCAGACATATATCTAGAGCCTCTACCATATAGACCTCTCAAGTATATACACTTTACCAAACGCCCAAGTTTTGTTTTGAGGAAAATAAAAAGAGCTACCATTTTTATACCATTTGCAAAGCACTTTACAAATATCTGTTTTTAAAAAATCCTCACAACAACCCTGGAAGGTAGGTAAAATGATTACCCTCATTTTATGGATGGCAAATGGAAGTTAAATGAGTTGTCTGTAGTCACACAAAGCAGTTATGTGGCAATGCAGAGTGCTGGGCCTGGAGTCAGGAAGACCCAAGTTCAAATCTGTCCTTGGGCATGTACTAGTTGTATGATCCTGGGCAAGTCTATTTAATTCAGTTCCTCATCTGTAAAATGAGGGCACACTGGAGAATGAAATACCAAATCACTCCAGGACCTTTGCCAAGAAAAGCCCATGAACAAAGAAGTCCATGGGGTCACATAGATTTGGACATGACTGAACAACAATGACCTCTTTCAGGTATCATGGCTTAGTAGAGCAAGTGTGGACCTGGGAATCAGAAACACCCGGTTATGTGAGCCTCATTAGTCAACATCTTTAGGCCTTTTTTCCTTATCTGAAAAATTATGAAAACACTTGTGTTAGAAGCATCAAAAAATATAGGTAAAGAGCTTTGCAAAAAGTGTGCTCTTTCCGTATCTACATAAAAATAGGAACATAATCAAATATAATCTTTTGGCTCAAAGCTGTGATTTCAATGGTATGGAGAACTCTCACTGCAGGTCAGCAAGAGCTCTGCAAGACTTGGAGTGGTTGGGGGTGATGAGGTTAAATTTGCTTAAACCCAGGTTTTGATTCTGGGACTAGTTTTCCCTCCATTATGCCATGCCATGCCTTGTCTTCTTGAGTGCTATGTAACCAACAAGCCAACAATAAACACCAATTTTGTGCCAGCAACTGTAGGCATCTATTATTGCTATCACCATCATCCATCATCATTTTTTTCTCGTCTGCCTTTGTCTTCAACTTAGCTTATATTTCAAACAACACAGAGAGCCAGCACGGCACAGTGGGAAAAGTCCAGGATTGGAATAATACACTCGAGTTCTTTGTTTTTTGCCTCCTTTGTATTCCTAGCACTTAGTTCAGTGCCTGACGCATAGTGAATGCTTAATAAATGCTAGTTGACTGACAGCTAGTATTTATGTAGCATTTTAAGGTTGGCAAAACACTGTAAATATTGCATAATTTTGGAGTCAGAAGATATGGGTTCAAATCCCAGCTCTTACATATGACATAGAACCAGCGTTAAGTCATTTTAAACCTATCTGTGTCTCAGTTTTAACTGCAAAATTAGTTCTAAACCTGTGATCCTGACTCACAAGCTATTATTTGTCAACATAGAAGTAGATTTCAAGGCAATATCCACAATTGGCTTCTAAAGTATCTCCCCCAACTGCCCACCAACAAGAAAGAGGACTCTACTCACTGATAAGAACAGATCTCAGGAAACACTGACTGGCAATAAACACACTTTTATTAAAACACAGTCCATTTTCACAGCCATTAACTTTGAAGAAGAAAAAAATAATGAACCAACTTCAAACATCTGCCAGGGGAAAATAATCTTAATTCTACTTTAATAGCCCCTTTGCAAACAAACAAACAAACCCCCTAACATCCAGCTTCTGACTCTTTTGAGATTTCTTTTGCTCAACCAGTCCCTGAACTAGGCTGAGCAAGTTCCCCCTGGGGATACTCATCACTGAAAATGAGCACCAGGGGAAAAGGCATCCCAAGGGAGCACTGGGACAGAAATCTTGGCCAGGATTGATGGCTTCTCCTTCCAGCTGCTATGGAGAATGCATAATCTTGTCACTGTGGGTGGGAAAGAGAGAAAAAAGAGAAGCCAGAAAGTGAGATGAAAGACGGAGAGAAATATCAAAATGGAAAGAACAGTTCTAGTCAGTTTGGGAAGCCAAAACCCAGTGCATATCATCAGCTCTCCAATACAGAAAGCTTCATTGCACTAAACATTAGCAAGGAAGAGGAAATATTACATCACAGGCTCCAAAGTCCCTGGCCTCACAGCATAATGGTGACACTCCTCTAAATGCTGTTAGAGGTAAAGAAGTCATTGCACTAATGAGTCACGTGCTTGCACAGTTGAGTCAATGAAGGCTCCCAAGGGATGTTTCTTTCTTTCCCTTTTCTTCATGTCAACCCTGTGAGGTAGGTGAAAAATTACATATAGTTGTGGAGCAACTGGGGGAGCACAGACCTGAGTAGAGACTCTAACTCTTTACACTACACCGGAAGAAAAATTAAGCTGGGTCTCTCAAAATCCCAGATTAGCAAGTGACCACTTCACTCCTTTCCCTTTCCCCTCCCATCAAGAACGAATGTCTTGGTCAATAAGGTATAGAAGAGATTGGGAAAGAGGTGCACACATCATAGAGACCCTCTCTCTCTAACCATGCTAAACCAGAAAAAAGGGGGAAAAACCACAACCCTGCTTTTTTCACTTGATTGGCTGACTCCATACTGGTAAGAAGGCTCTGTATAATTTACAGGGGGCTGGAGCAGAAGGCAAACAAAGGATGATAGCACTGTTGTAAATATTTCTATCTATACATGGCAAAGGAGGATCTGTAAATGTACATGCCCAGAGAGCTAATAGGCACCAAAAAAAGAACATGCAGAGAGGTTCAAACTGTGATCACAAGTCAAGGGGGTATTTCAGAGTTCCTTAGTGATTTGCCTAACCATTTTTGGGAGATAGGAGTACAAAAGTTAGACAGCGAGTTCATCTTTCCTGGGAAGACTTACAAGGGACAGATGACCCAGTCTGGGTCTTAAAAATAAAATGAAACAAAAGAACTCAAGAAAGAATCCTGAGTCAATGTGAAAAGTGGAAAAGCGATGCCTCATAAAGTTCTGGAGTCAACAGGCAGAAACAAAGAGAAAGGCCAAGTGTCTGTAAGGGATGCTGTAGCCCAAGTCTCTCCACAGCTGCTTCTTCCCTCCTCCTCAGGCTCACCAGGATGAGGACTAGACTTCCACCTTAGGCAAGGCAAATCACTATGATGGAACGAAGTGACTTTTAGGAAAAGGTCAGGGGGAAAACAGTATAATGAAAATGCCTTCATAAAGAAAAGGAGGAGCCAGCTACTTATCTAGCTAGGCCTTTTATCCGCAACAAAAGTTCAAAGTAATGAATTTATGCAGAAAAAAATTCCTGGACATGGGACTGAGGAATTGAGACTTTCCATCCCCTGGATAAAAAGGAAGTGGGGACATTGTTACAGGATATGAATTAAAGTGATGTATACACACCCTCCTGCCCCTTATCAAAATGATCACTTATATTTCAAAGCCTTAAATTACTCCTGTCAAAGTCTTATCAGTATTCCTTCCTGAAAGGTACTCATCATTTGTTTTCTTAGTTTCCCCACAGCTCATCGTAAAGGTGATCAGGCAAAGAAAGGCAGCCAGTCTTGTTCAGGGAAGAAGTGGATGGTAGAAGAACAAAGGAGTTCCACAACATCTGTCTTCTTTCTACCTTGAACTTCAGATACCATTACAGGTTAAAAACTCATAAGCTGAGAAACCTCAACCAATTTGTCCAAAAGACGTCCATGGAAGAATGACTTTAAAAGATGCTGGGAACCCTAGAATCTTGCAGAATTCTGTCCCACAGAGTCAGGGTCCTGAATTCCTTCATTGCCTACCCACAGGCAGTGGACTGTGGATATCCACTGAACTTTATGAGTTCAGTGACTCATTGTTTATTCAGAATAAGGCCTTTCAACTGCAGTTTCATCTCCTGCCTTTTGTGGGACATCTCCACCTGAACATTCAGTACCTGCTGCCTCCCCAGGATCTGGTCTCTTGGCTTCAGGTCTCTTGAGTTCAGGATTTGCATCAACACTTCTTTTTTCAATGTGAACATATTCTTGTAGGTCTGATTGCTCAGATGTACTGATGCTGGAGGGGTCACCCAAGGGATTTCCAGATGAAGCTACAGGTACATCATATTTTACAGTCTTTGTTTGTAGGCTTTTGGCTTCCCACCGAAAGTTACTCTTGTCCTCTGTTTTCTCAGCTTCATGGGGAATACCATTGGGTATCAGGAGGCAGATTGAGGTTTGTTCCACATTCTTTGTTGTCTCCATATGGTTTTTTGGTGCTTTCGATTCAAGTCTCCTCCTCTTATTCACCTCATCATACATTTTAATCTCCATGGACTCAGGGCTGGAAGGCCCCCTCTCCCTTGGCAGGGCCAGGCTCCCCATTTCTTTAGATCCTTTAGAGATTCTCAGCTTGCTCTGGCCAAGGGCGCATTCTTCCAGGTTAAGGGCAATCTTCTCCACATCAGAGGTGCCTTGCCTTTGCTCCTCCTCTTGCCTGAACTCAAGTCTGTTCACCTCATATTTCCTTTTCTTACTTTCTTTTGGACTCTGAGACCTTGGGGCCTGGTCTCCAGCACTCTTGGTTGCAACCTTCTCTTCCTGCTCATCAGAAGAATTCAACCTTTCTCCCTTTTTTGTCTCACAACTCTGTAGCATGGTACTGGGGTTCTTCTTGCCCATCTGCTTGTCTTTGGAAGCAATGCCATCCCCTACAATCTCTTCCCTCACTTGAGTCCTAACTTGATCTTTCTCTGTTCCAACTTCATTTTGGGATACACCTGGACCCTCTTCATCTACACAGTCCTGCTGTCCAGGTATGAATTTCTGAAGCTTCTCATGTGGCCCCCAGACAAATTTATACTGGGGATTAAAGTGCTCCCAGGCATAGTAGACAAGTTTCCTGCGCTCCTTCTTGTTCCGTACTGTGAACATGAAGTAATCCAAAGCACTCTGCTTGACACTTGGCAAGCAGTTATTAACAAGGATCTCTTCCAGAAAGAAATGAATCAGGGGCACCTGGTAATGTTCATAGCCCATCTCACCCAAACACTTCAGGATTCGAGTGATGCGGAGGTTGTTGTGGCTGTGCCTGGAAGACAGGATAAAACCCCATGTATTAATAGAAAGGGACAATGTGAATTCTTTCCAAAGTGCTGATCAGAGCTGCACAGACACCCATAACAAAGGACATGCCTGATAGGAGGCATAGTATAGGAGCTTTGGATTGCTTTCCATACAGAAAGTGTGTTTACAATAAATGTGAGCTAAATGTTTGAGTTTAAAGTGCTAATGCTACTATGTTATATGTTGTCCCTGCTGTGTGGCAGGAATATGATGCTAACCAGAAACAAGTTTATATCCTACTGTTTACCCCTCCACTGTGGGGTCCGAGTCACAGAAAGGGACAGCCTAATTGATACACAGAAAAGACAAAGGTGGAATATATCTCTGCTTTAAGCCAACTGTCATTGGACCAAAGAATTTAAAGCTAGAAGGGATATGAAAGATAACTAATCCAATCCCTTCATCTCTCAGGGGGAAGATGAGGTTCGGAGAAGCAATTTTTTCCCAAGGAACAAGTGTCCCTTTCTCTCCTCTTAAATAGTTACCACCTTAGTTCTGGACCTTATCACCTTAAATGGACAACTGCTATAGCTTCCTAACTAATCTCCTACCTTTAAGTCTCCCAACCCACACAGCTGCCAGAGTGATACATATCATATATTTCCAGTCATATTACCTTCCTCAATTAAGTGTCAGTGGCTCCCTCTTGCCTCTAAGACCAAATAAAAACATCTGTTTGGTATTCACAATATGACTCCAGCCTCCTTTACTGTCTAACCATACACACTATATTCCAATTTCAAACATTATTAGTGATGGGATTTGAACTCAGAAACTGTAAGCCCAAATCTGGTGCTCTTTCCATATACTGGATATTTGCAACCTAGGTCCAAATCTATAAACCTGGGTATAGAGTATTTGAAAGAACCCTGACCATGAAAGCTGAGTCCTGTCTCTACTCCAATTATAAAATAAGGATAGGAAGACTTCTATATTAAGGTAACTTAAGAACTGCTGGGCAATTACTGTCAATGACAACTTAAATGTTTTCTCTCTGAGCAAGAACAAAGTTAGAGAATTAACCAGAGCACCCCATACTGGGCAATAAGAGATTTGCTCTATGAAAGCCCCACCTTGAGACCAGAGGAGGGACAAAGATATGTAAGCGCCACCAGTTTCAAACACTTACGAGTTGAGGTTCTGAAATCTCTCCAGGTAGTTGTCAGCCTTTCTCACTTTCCCAGTTTTGTGATTCTCCAGTTCAATTCCATAGAAGCCCAGAATGAGTTCATATGCTTGGACGAATCTTCTCATGACTTCAGCAGATTTTTTAAATTCCTGGAACATATAAACCCCATCTCTATTAGGATGAATGACAACAGATCCCAGAGTTGGATATCCCAATTTTCTCTTTAAGTGAAGAAAATGTATCACAAATTTATAGATCTAGCTTGCGTCAGAAAGGTCACAAGCTATCTCCATGTATAGACTTACCCCTGTCTCCACCTCTTCAGACCCTAGGTTTCTTCAAAGCTCAACTCTAACACTGCTTCATACATGAGGATTTTCCAGATTCCCCCTCCCCCTTACTTCCCCCATTAATTACCTTGTATTTATTCTGTATATATTTAAATGTTCTCTATTCCCTCCATCCCCTACCCCCACCCCTGAATGTAAACTCCTTGAAAAGAAATAGTTTCATTTTTGACTTGTATTCCTGGTGCCTGGTACATAGCAGGCACATAATAAATCCTTCTTGGTTGGTTCATTAGTGAAGTCCTTGATTTTAAATAAGAGGAACTGAGATCCAAGAGAAACTGGATAACTGAGAGAGAGTAGTGATTGGCTCAGTCACACAAAACCAGGAATTTGAACCCAAACTCTCTCACACACTAAACTCAGGACTCTTTCTAATAAAGATCAGGAAACTTATTGTCAAATACAAATTCTGAAGACATTTGTTTTGAAATTTAGATAGACAAAGATAACGCAGTTTTATGACAAACATGTTAATCTGGATGAACTTCCTAACTTGGATCAATCAGCCTGGATTACTGAAAAGTCAGGCTTATATTAATAATACTGTTAAAAGCAATAAAAGCATTCCTCTATTCCTCTAAAAGCGTCCATTCAGTAACTCAGTCTCAACATAGTGTGATTTAATAAATATTACCCAATGTAAAATTATTTGTAATTAGTATACTGACTGTGAGACTGAGTAATAATAAATATCATAACAAGCACCACAGATGACATTTCTATAGTGTCCTCACATTTACAGCATATTACATGCATTATCTCACTTGATGCTCTTGATAGTCTGGTGATATAGGCAACAGAAGCATTATCACCTCATCTTTCATGTAATGAAATTGATACGCAGAGCTCCTCATACAGCTACCAAATGAGAGCATCAGACTTCAAATCCAGATTTTAGTGGACTTGCTCTTTTTCTGGTGAATAAGGATCGCCCAAGCACTGTTTAAACTACCTATGAGTGGATGTTCCCAAAGTACTTACAAAGAGTTTCTTCATATGCACTGAACTCCTTAGCAAACCTATCCTCACAAGTAGTAGTATAAGGAAATATTTCAATCTACTTCATCTGAATCATCACCAATTTGGAAACAATGTTTCGGAATGTGCTATAAAGCTTTCCTTCTTAAGATGAGTTCCTAGATTCCATGTTTACCTTTCCATCTAACAATAATACCTGATAAAGGACAATTTCCACCCTTTCCCTCTTACTATACAGTTGACTTTTGACTCAAAAACTCTGCCCAGGAAACCTTTCATACCTCTTTTGGGGAGAGGACACTGATTGATTTAAAAACGAGCCTTTTGTCAAATAAGATTGTGCTGAGAACCATTAGTGCCTACTCAGTCAATGCCTTTCCTACATCAAGCCAGTAAGTAACACTTATAAAGGGGAAAAGTCCTATTATGCACGCGCGCGCGTGCACACACATACACACACATGCACGCATATCACAAAGGAGAGGGTCAGTTTCTCTTCCAGAGAGCTATAGAAACAATAATCATCCCACAGAAACACCCTACCTGGATTTCTCTGAGTGTCAGGGGCTTCGCGTGCCAATTCACTCCCCTCTCTCGCAAAGGGAACAACCTGAAGGAGAAACGTAACTGCAAAGTCATCCAAAGTCACATGTGAAGGAGTGAGGCCAGACAGAGAGGAAGACAAAACCTCCTCTAAGAGGAGGCTCTGAATGGATCACTGGTATGGACCACTGACTAGGATCCCACAGACTTGACAAGTTACAGCATGATGTATCCAGGAGGGCACCTGTTTCCATGAACAGGTACACAGGTATTCACTGTTGATACAAATGGCATTACTTTCTCTCTTATGTACACAGCCTATGCTTTCCTACCCTGTGCCTTTGTTCTTTGTCCCTTACATCTGGAACATTCTGGTTCTCCTCAGCCTCCTTGACAGTTAAATCCCTACCTCTCCTTTACAACTCAACTCAGATACTTCCTTGACTGTTAATGGCTTTCCCTTTCTACCTTCACTGGCATGTTGTACTCATGACATGTCTAGTCATCCGTGCTCACAAGTTATTCTTCCTGCAAGACTGTCAGCTCCACAAGGATGTGGAACAAGTCTACCCTACTTTGTATTTCCTCCGTGTTGAGAGTGATGCTGTATCCTTTATACATAGTTAAATGGTTAACAAATGTTAGATAATCCTTCCTGTATGTGATTACCAAGGTAAAAGAATGAGAACTGTTCACATAAAGAAATGCTATCACTATTGTGCAAGTAAGCGTATGACTACAGGAGAAATACTTATATTCTATCTGAATGTCAATTTTCCCATCTGTAAAACGGAGCTAATGATACTAATTTTACCTATCTAACAGAATTCTTGTGTAGAAAGCTATCCCTTTCACACATGGGACTGGGCCCATGAGTAGCCACCAATGTTTCAATATATCACTGGTCAGCATAAAAAAATTAAATGGGATTTTTTGGGAGTTTTGTGGAAGTTGTGGCATTTTCTCTTAATAATAATTCAGACTTCTTTTCTGGTATGAAGGGAGGGATAAAAAATTTCACAAATTTTCCAGATCTCAGGGGTGCCATGCCCCTAATCCCCCCTTGAAGTGAAAGGGATAACTGTATAGTAAGAAAACTAAAACATTCAAGAAATGTGAGAGATCATTAATATTAAATTAAAATGGCTATCATTTTCATGTTGCTAGGAAAACGTCTGCCTGGACAAAAAGGGTGAGTTGGTCAGGAAACAAAGATTAATGGAGGCAATGGCACTGCATTAGTACCCAGGCAACATCAAAAGGCTAGGTGTCGTGGTAATCTCTGCTCCTAGAGATACTGAAGCTCATGGATTTCTTGAGCTCAGGAGCTGAGCTGCAGTGGATTAAGCCAGCCTGGCATATGTATTAAAGTTGGCATTCATAGAGTGAGTTCTCAGGAGGAGGTGGAGAGGAAATTACCACCAGATTGTCTAAGGGGGTGTAAAATTACCAAGTTCAGAAACATAGCAGGTAAAATTGCCATGCTGGAGTGGGACTGGGCCCATGAGTAGCCCCCAAACTTGCAGCCTAGATGAGATGGGGTGACCCAGTCTTACCAAAACAAAACGACCTCCCTCTTCCATCATGTGCATAAGTTATGTCACTTACCACTGTATGTAAGAGTGGTTGTCCTCCAGGATGTCATAATCTTCCTTCCAGTTCTTCAGGATTTCCTCAATAAAATAGCCTGGGGTGTACATACAAATACCAGGAAGTTACACAGCTGAGTCCACATCCGCTAAACCCACGGTGCCTTACTATGTTGGTATCTAGGGCTATGATAGCCCACAAAGATTCAGAGAACAGGTACAACTGCTGAGTTTTTTGGGTGTTTGCGAAAATTTTTAAAAATTGGGAAAAGAATCTTTTTGCCAAATGTCTCCATGTTTTCATAGTTCTTGGTATGTTCAATTGAGAATTATGCCAGTTTTAGTAACTTTGGAGGTGTAGTTCTAAATGATGGGACCAACTCACAGCACAACCAAAAAGTCATGAGCATGCCTCTCCTGCCCTCTCTATTGACGTGACTTGTGTGAGGCACAGCTGTTTAGAGCTGTTTAATTTGTATTTCTCTCATTCTTCTATTACTCTCTTATTAAATATAATATAGACATTTCCAAAATAAAACATATATAAGGTTTTTTATTCTTTGTTTACTGAAGTGTTTGAATTTTTTCATGATTAAGTTCATAATTTAAGAAAAAAGTCATGCCATGCTACTCTTTCAAAGTATAGAAAAATCTAACACTAATGGTAATCTGTAGTGGGACAGCTGACACAAGTTACTAGAGGAAAAAGCAACCAACACTTGTGTTGGTCTATGACAAGAAAGTGAGGAAACTCTCACTGGTCCTAGGACTCAGATAGCATGGGTATGAAGAGTGAATAAATAATGAACAAGCAAACAAGCTTACTCCTTTTGAAGACACACAGTAGGTGTTTTAACAAAGCCATGACTGAACCACTGAGACATGGATCTCAAGAAGGGGATTCAGTGTCGACATAGAATCAAAGGTTATTGGAGTTGAGGTAGATACATACCATTGGGCAAAAAAGCAATTTCATTTTTATAAAACTTCAAATTCAGCATTTCATCATTGAACTCTTCATCTGTCAAACCCTATAAGAATAAAAAAAATGTTAAAAGATTGGTAAATTACCACACACTTTCCACTGTTTCATCTCTCTTTGGAATTAGGAATCAATTCTATAAACATTTATGTGCCCATTATACTCTACTGGGGGAAATAGAACCTCTGTAGAGACAAATATAAAACAATTTGAAGCGAGTACTAGCAACTATTTCACGTGTAACTTAAGAAGGGAGTCAGGTGGGCGAATCAACAGGAGATGAGCTGGCCAACTGGGGTATTGGGTCCAGTGGTCCAGCCTCTTGGTTCACTCTTGCCATCTTTGCTTTTGTTCTAACCTGCCAATGCTTCCAGAGATCATGGCAATCCATCCACACATCAAGCATTTGTTATTTTGTGGGAATTCTTGGTATGGGAACACTTTCTGTAATGTAGATTATAGCTAGTTTGTAACTTCTTTAAATCCTTAGGAAGTTTGCTTGAGGTTCCGGGAAGCAGAAGCATCCGAACAGGAATAATAATGGTAGAGTGCTTTGCATGAATTATGTCACTTGATCCTCACAACAACCCTTAGAAGTAGGTACTTTTGTTATCTCCATTTTACAAGTGGGGAACCAAAGGCTTAGGGAGATTCACTGACTTACTCAGGGTCACATAGCTAGGCAGGGCTTCCTGACTCTAGAAAGCATTTGGGGCCCCTAATATCAAGCCTCTAAAGCACTTACCACAGGTCAGGCATTATGTTAGTTTCCTAAGATACAAAGCCAAAAATGAAGTGGGAAACTTACACTGTATAAGGGAGATAACAAGCACAGAAGTATGTTGTGTGCACGTGCTTATGCCTGCCTTCGTGGTGAGAAGGTATGAATGAATCAAGGAAGGCCTGATGTAGAATGTGTCCCTTGAATTTTGAAGGGAACAAGGGATTCTATGACACAAAGAAGAGATGCGACTGCATTCCAGGAATGTCACCATTGTTGTTTATTTGTTTTAGTTGTGCCAACTCTTCTTTGTGACCCTATTTGGGATTTTCTTGGAAAAGATACTGGAGTAGTTTGCTTCTCCAGCTCATTTTACAGATGAGGAAACTGAGGTAAACGAGTTTTAGTGACTTGCCCAAGGTCACGCAGCTAGTAAGTGACTGAGGCTGAATTTGAACTCAAGTCTTCCTGACTCCAAGCCCCACGTTCTATTCATTTCAGCCACCTAGCTGTCCAGGGTTGGGGGACAGCCTTCAAAGACAGGCCTTCTATCTGTCATGTATGAAGAAGAGCAAGATGAGCAGGTTTGTGGAAGACAGTAATGTATAAGAGGTGCTTGGAAATGTGTGATTGGAGCCACTAGGGCTGGATACAGAGGTGTTAGTCATCTTCCTAGAGACAACTGAAGAGCTTGCTCACGGTCATCCATTGCATGAGATCTGAACTCAAGTATTTCTGCCTCTAAGTCCAGCATTATAATCAGAAGTGCCTGTAGCAATAAGAAAATAATAGTAACGCAACAATTGCCTTGAAAGGAAAAAGAGGCTTCAAAGACTTACCGGGTATCGACGCCTGTACCTCTGCATGTCCTGGACTGCTCTCCAGTTTCGGCATCCTATCATTCGGCTCTGGAAAGGGAAGAGAGAAAATGAAATTCAACAGGAGAAAATTCAGGGTTGGTTAGGATACCTGATACTTTGTCATCTAATAGGAGTGTTACCAAGTAAGAGCCCTCAGCAGGGTTTACCTTCTGGTTTAGGTACAAGAGCATTCAAAGTGCAAGTGTGTCACTTAACTGCTGTCTATCTAAGCTTCCTCATTTCTAAAATGGTCACCATAGCACCCACCTCCCAGGGTGGTCGTGAGGATAAAACAAAGTAAATGAGTATAAAATCCATTTTTTCCAAATCTAAAGCACTATATAAATGCTAGCTATTATTGCTATGGTCGTTTAATTATTATTTCTGATTTCTCCTTACACTTACATAACATTTTAAAAGACTACTACTACTAATGGCACCTTTAAGACCTGCAAGGTACTTTACATATATTATAATTCACATGATCATCCTAGCAACAACCCTGTGAGGTTTACAAGGGAGGAAAATGCAATTAAGAGTAGTTAGGTGACTTGTTCAGGGTCGTGCAGTCATTAAGAAAGATACTTTCTAGGTACTAAGTACTCTTCTCAATCTTCATTCTCCTTGACCCCTCTTTTGACACTGTTAAGTGCCTTCTTTTCCTTGAAACTCTACTCAAAATTTCAGGACCATGCTCTCCTGGTTTTCCTCCTACCTATCTGAGTTCTCTTTCTCTGTCTCATCCAGATCATAGTCTCTAATTCTTGGGTATCTCTCAGGGTTCTGTTCTCCTCTTTTATAATATTTCACTTTGTGATCTCATCAGCTCCCATGGATTTTAATTACCTGAAGACTGTTAGATCTACCTATTCTGCCCTGACCTCTGTGATGACCTGCAATCTCCTATCCTCAATTGCTTTTCGGACATCTTGAACTGGATGTCCAGTAGACATCTTATATTAAACATTTATAAAACAGAATTATCTTTCTCCCAAAACTCTCTCCCATTCCTACCCTTCCTATTACTGGTGAGGGCAACACCTCCCACTTTGTCCCTTCTATCCCTCACAGTTTGAAATTTAGGCATCATCATGCATTCCTATTTCTCACCCCTCACACATCCAATCTGTGGCCAAGCTCTGCTGACTTCAGCTTTGTAACACCTCTCTATGTTTCCTTGGACACTCTCACCACTCATACTCCATAACTGGACTATTATGATAGACTTGAATTTGCCTGCCCCAAGTTTCTCTCTACTCCAATTCATTCACCCCTCAACTACCCAAGCTCATTCCTCCATTCAGCTACCTGGCAAAGGGCAGGTCTGACCATGTTGCTTCCCTATTTAAGAAACTCCAGTGGCTTCTTATCACCTCTAAAATCAATTACAAAACCCTCTGTTATGCACTTAAAGGCCTTCATAACCCATCCCTCCTTCTACTTTCAATATTCTTAGACCTTACTCCACCCACCCAAACTTCCATCATGTCCTCTTCAATGCAGGGGCACTGGCTTCCTGGCTGTTCCATGAACGTAACAGTTCTGGGCATTTTCTCTGGCTGACCTCTATATGCCTGGAATACTCTCCCTCTTCAAATCTGCCTACTGATTTCGCTAACTTCTTTTAAGTCCTAATTAAAATCCCATCTCTTAGAGGAAGCCTTTCCCAACCTCTCTTAATTCTAGTGCCTTCCACCTGTTAAATTATTTCCTATTTACCCTGTATACAGCTTGTCTGTATATATTTGTCTACATGTTGTCTCCCCTGTTATCCCTGAGGGACTGCTTTTGCCCCTTTTAGTATCCCCAGTGCTTAGTGGCACAATGCCTGGCATGTAATAGGTGTAGAAAAATGATTATTGATAATTAAATGCAGAATCTGAGCTCAGGTCCAACATGATATCCACTATGCCACTGTAATATCACATTCCTGCTTCTGTTTAATTATTGTTGTTCAGTCACGTCCAACCCCATGGACCATAGCACACCCCACTGTCTGTAGGGTTTTTTTTGGCAAAGATACTGGAGTGGTTTGTCATTTCCTTTTCTAATGGATAAAGAGAGTAAGTGACTTGGCCAGGGTTACACAGCTAGCAAGTGTCTGAATTCGGATTTGAATTCAGGTTTTCCAGACTCCAGGCCCATCACTCTATCCACTGAGCCACCAAACTCCCCGTTTAATAGCTGATGGCCATAAAATAATAACAGCTAACATGTATAAAGCACTTATTATGTGCCAGGCACCACACTTGGTGCTTTACAGTTACTATCTCCTATGAGCCTCACAAGAGCTCTTTGATCTCCATTTTATAGATGGGTAAACTGAGACAAATAGAAGTTCACTGACTAGTGCAAGGTAATAAAGCTAGTAAGTAATTGAGGCTGGATTTGAACTTAGGTCTTCTCCACTCCAAGTCCAATGCTCTCTCCACTGTGCCACCTACCTGCCTATCCATTTCAGCATAGTACAGTGCAGTGACAGATTTGGCATCAGAGTTCTTAAGGTTAGCTCTGCAACTTACTCTGGGCCTCAATTTCTTCATCTGCTAAAAAACATGAATGGGTTGGACTGGATACCCAATAGTCCATTCTGGTTATAAATCTATGATCCTATGACTCCTGCAAAGTGGTCAAAGCAAGGATGAGTAACATTCTAGTTATAAATCTATGATCCTATGAATCCTGTAAAGTGATCAAAGCAAGGATGAGTATTCCAGTTTGATGGTTAAACAGACAAAAGGAGAGATCCAGTGACTTGCCCTACATCACAGTGTATTAGTGACTGAGCTAAGGATTCAAGTCTCATGATTTAACATTCTAACTGACTTTTCCAGAGCACCAGAGCTCCCTAAGATGGTCTCTGAGGGTGTCAGAATCACCGTAAACTCATTGTCCTGCCAAAGGAATGATCTCTCTCGGTTTCCCCTTTGCAGGGGTGGTTCCAAGGATGAAATGAGCTCTGTAAATGCACCCCTCCTCCTCTCTCTGAGCCCCCTTGCTCAGCAGACTGCCTGAGAGAGTGGGCGACAGCCAAGAATAAAGCAGAAAGCTGGGAGCAGCTGAAATGAACAAACCATCAGGAGAATGGCAACGCCTGAGATTTTTCCAACAAGGGACAATGTCTCATTTCTAGCTGCTGGGAGCAAAACAAGACTTCCCAACTGCCCCAAGGCCATTATCCCTGTATCTCTGTTCCTCCTGGCATCAAGACAAGATAGCAAACTTAAAAGGCAGGTCAAAATGCATTCTACAAATTCTAGCATGTCTGGTTATGTCATCAAAACCAGAGATTCATAGAATTCTGGATCTAGAAGAGCCCTTAGAGGACAATTGATCCCATCCCTCATTTTACAGATGAAGAAACTGAGGCCAGAAATGGAAAGCGACTTGCACACAGGGAGTAAGGTCCAGAGCCAATATTTGAATCCAGGTCTTTCTGACTTCAAATTCAGTTCTCTTTTTCTTGTACCACACTGTCACCCCAAAGGGCAAACGTTGAACACAGGGATCCCTACAGGCAAAGCATGTATTCTAGCAACGAATAACCTCTTAAAACCTCAGTCAATGCCCTGGTCATTTCAGTAATTATCTTTTACAAAGGTGCCTATACAATCTAAGACTTGGTACCCTCTGAGACTTTGCTTTAAGGGAATTTAAGGGAATTGCTTGGTTCTAAATAAATAATTTTGTGGACTTGAAAGGAAATAAATTGGGAGATGACCAACCTTTAGTTGATTACAAGTTATCTGCAATTGTTGATTGAAATAACCCCAACGCAAGGACAAACTGACCCAAGAAGTCCAAAAGCTGTAGAATTGCCACATATATTGGCGGAGTCTGAAAAGAAGAGAGTCCCATCTGGGCTGGAGACAGAGGACAACAGGTTCGTGTATATTAATAACACAATTTGGTATAAGAGGATAAAAATGATAAAATAATGGTATGAGCAGAGGGACTAGGAAGTATGTATAAAACTAAAGGGAGGATACCATGAAGTTAGACCATCATTTGGGTTTTGACTCAGACCCTTAACAATTGAGAATCTTAGGTTTTTACAACCTTAGAACCTGACTCACAAAACCTTGCAGCCACAGAATATTATGGTTGGAAGATTGTCAGCTAAAGCTAATGGCTCAACTTCTACAAGATGACTTTCAGATTCCCCATTAATCCTAGGGCTTTCCCTCCATTGACGGGTTTTGCATGTTTTAAACTTCCTTGAGAGCATGGATTTTCTTTTGTGTTTCCTTGTATCTCCATTGCTTAGCACAGTGCCTGGAATATAGAAGGCATTTAATAAATGCTAGCTGACTGACTGAATTGGAAAGGGTCTTAGAAAGCATGTAGTTCAAGGCCTTTCTTTGACACATGAGGGGAATGAGGCCAGAGAGAAGACATGATCTGAGGTGGAACAATCAGACAATGGCAGAGTTGGAACTCACATCCATGTCCCTTCTGTTGTCCAGTGACTTCTGTGAGATTACTTTTCTCTGGTCCTTGATTTCCTCATCAATAAAATGAGGGGCTTGGATTATAGAAGTAGTATAGTCCAGTTGAAAAAGCATTTATAAACAGAGGACCGGGTTTGACTCTGGACAATCTACTTATCACCTGTAAGATCTTAGGTAAGTCGGTCTGTCCGAGCTTCACTTCTGCAGCTATAAAATGATGGAGTTTGACAATGGTCTCTTTAATATCTAAAAGCTGGTGAGTCCCTGATTCATGAAAGAGATGATGCTTTTCAAAAAACTTATGTTGCTCTGGAATGAGGGTCCCAGAGGGTGGAATTATAGAATCATAAATTTAGAGCTGGAAAAGACCTTAGAAGCCATTAAGCCCAGTCCTCTCATTTTACAGAGAAGGAAATCTGAGTCTGAGAGAGGTTACTAGTTCAAGGCTACACAGCTAGTGCCTGAAGCAGGATTTGAACCCCAGGTCTTTTTGACTCATCTACTGCCGTTTACATTATTACACCATGCTGCCTTTAAAAGGGCATGTACATGGGCCACTTGTAGAAGAAATGGCTGTAGCTGTGGAATTACAGGCCTGACTGACAGGTACTCTTTCTGCTCCCTCCTTCCTGCTGAAGAGGGGAGAGAGCTGAATCCCTTCTAAATTTTTACTATCACTTTCAGGGGAGAGCTGTCAGTCACCACCTTCTTCTCCCTACCCTCTTTCCCCTTCATGTCACACTCTGTCACAACGTGTGTGTGTAGTTGTGTGTGAGCTGTGTTTTACTGAATACCTAGTAGCTGCATGGATTATATACATGCCTATATAGTTCTACGATTTGCTCAACATCTATTATGTACGTATATGTGCACACATACATATGCCACAGTAAATATCCGCTAAATAAATGAATAATCTTGGCATGGTGGGAAGTGCACCAAACTGGAAGTAAGGGTCCTGGTCTCTGCTCCAATGCTAAGGTCAGTTGGTTTACTTAGGATAAATCCTATTTCTCCCCCGGGCCACAAGGCCCTTATCTATCAAATAACAGGAGTTCAATTAGGTGACATGGAAGATCCTTATTATTCCAGATTTCAAGAAGAAAAGAGCAACACTGTGTTGAAGGTGAATGGGAGGTGTGAGAAACAGAGTAAATTATATGAAGTAAATAAATGAAAAAAGCATCTATCAAACATTTAATGTGTCAGGTTCTATGTTAACGACTAGAGACAGAAATACAAAAGCCAAGACAAACCCTGATCTCAAGGAATTTCCATTCTAATGGGGAAATACTGGAGTAGTAACCAGAGAAAGGCATTCTGGATAGTAAGTCCCAAGGCTGGAATGGGACCAAGGGGAAGTATATTGACATATCTTATTTAGTAGCAATAACAGAGTAGATTTAATAAAAAATTATCAACAATAATTTAATTAAATGAAGGAAGCGAGTGGGGAGGGAGACTGTGGAGCAAATGGCCAGAAAGGAAGGAGTGAAGTAAACTTTGGCTGGTACCTTCCTAAAATAAAATAGTAAGTACTCTGAAGGTAGGGCACGTATGTCTTTGTATCCAGGTGGGCCTCTACACAAAGTAGCTGCTTAACAAAGATTTGAAGTACTAAGGTACTTACTGTTCTAGCTCTGACATTATGTGACCAGATTTGCATTTTTCCTGTCTTCTAAAAATCAAGTTAATTTTACTAACTAAAATTAGCAGCAGTGTTTGGGAAATGACCCAGTGCCTGGAACTGGGTAACTGACCCAGTTCCTTACTGATAGCTGGGGGGAAGCGGGGGGGGGAAGGAGGTGAGTCAGAGTGAAACTGGAGAAAGCCAAAGAAAAGCTGACTACTCCCTCCTTACCAAGTTTCTATTCCTTTTTTTCCCTAGGCTCAGAGATTTCTTTTTTTCCATAGTCTGTGTAAATAGATCTACTCAATTCAATAGGACAAAGATAGGCAGTACTATTATCCAGCATGGTACAATGGGATACAAAGTAGTTTGTGGTAGAGAATGATATAGCAAATATATTACCATTGACTATGAGCTGGGCCACAGTTTCCTCCCTTAAAATGTAGATAATAACATTTGCAATACCTACCAACCAACTCAGGATATTGCTATGAGGAAAGCATATAATTCCAGGTGCTTCAACTTCTAGGTTAAACCCTAGGATCAGTATAGATTCTGCCCAATGCCCTACCCTGTCTGCTGTCTTCAACAGTGATCTCTGCTGATCAGGGAAATGACCCTGGCATTGTGAAGATGATTAAGCTCTGACTCTTTAAATGCGAGAAGAGTAAAATCCAGAAAGGTACAATATGGTAGAATGAATATGTTGTCCTAAGATCTGGATTTAGATCTTAGAGCTACCTAGTTGTGATGCAGTTTCTTTATATGTTAAAATTCAGAGAGTTGGATTACAAAGTCTCTAAGGTCCTTTGCAGCTTGAAATCTATGACTTATTAACAAACACTTATAGGCCTATTGTGTTTAGAGCTCTGTGCTAAGCAAAGTTTATAAAAGACATTAGACCTGTTCTCAAGGTTTTCCAGTTGAATCAGATACCAATAAAGATGACTGTAATATGCAACATTACATGTTAAATGTGCCAGAGGAATAAAAATTGTTAGGTGAGGTCCAAAGAGAGAAAATTAAATGAGGTCCAGGGAGATGAGGGAAGATTTTTATGGAGTGAAAGGTAATTTGTTCTTTTAGAACATAGTAGGAAATCCAACAGGCAAAGGGGAAAGGGAAGATGTTCCAGGCATAGGGATAGGCACGAGCAAAAAAGCACAGAAAAGGTAAAATGCATACTGTGTTTAGGGAGAAAGCAGTCCAGCTAGAGTGATAAATGAGTGGAAGAGAGTAATATGAAAAAAGGCAACCAGATTGTGATGGCCTTTGAATGACAGGCAAAGGATTCTAAACTCTACTGGATAGTTAAAAGTAAGATACTAGAATATTTCTTACTGAGCAAGACATATGTAGATCTGTGCATGAAAAGTTCATTCTGGCATCACTATGAAAGATGGTTTGAAGGATGCAATCAACTGTCTAGGCTTGTATTAGGGGGGCAATAAAGGAGTCAGAATTGATAAGACCTTAGAACTGATTGAATACAAGAGATGTAAAAAAGGGAACAGCTGAAGATAAACCCAAGGTTTCCAACAAGGAAGCCTAAGTGAATGGCAGTACCTACGGAAATAGTAATGCTGAAAGGAGGAATAGGTTGGAGGGAAAAAATAAAATGTTTAAGACATTCTGAGTCTGACAAACCAGTAGGTGGTGGGGGTCTTGTGGGAAATTTGAAATTTGAATGTGGAGCTTAGAAAAGAGGTCAAGCCTAAAGATCTTTATTTGGGTCATCTCTTTAGAGATGGTGTAGTTGAAGCTGTGAAGTAAATGTGACTGCCAAAGAACAGGAAAGAGAGCATACCTTTGGGGGAGACCCATATTCTACTGCTCAGGTGTGGCTTTTGAAGCCAGGAGGGGATCTAAGGAAAGAGTGTTAGGTATGAGAACTAGAGGCCTGCGATGTGCATGGTCCCAAGGGAAGAAAGGGCATTGAGGTCAACAGGGTCAAAGGCTACAGAGGATGAGGACTGGGGGAAAAAGGTATTTCAGACTTTGATCAGTCACATTCTCAAGGTCACAGCAAAGTAGAAGCCCTAAAACATTCACAATACTCATCACTGCCTTACTCTAACTTCGGGTTCAGTGTCTTCCAAGCATGTGTGAACACGCACACACATGCATAAACATACACACACACATCACGTTTTTGAAGACAATGCGGACCCCCATCCTGGGTCTCCTCGCCCCACCAATTCATTGAGGGAAGCCCACCACCAAAAAGCCCCCAATGTCCAGGCAAAGTTAACTTCACTTGCAAGACCAGCAAAGTGGCCCAGGCCAGCGCCAGGGCTCTCGCGGTGGGAGGAGTCGGGGTGGGCCGGCGCGTAGGGTGGGAGCAGCCCACGGCCGCTTCAGTAGCCGCCGCCGGCTCTTTGGGGGCCGTCATGAGAGCCTCTTAGAGGAGAGGCATCGTACCTCGGCGTCCCCAAACGGGTGCTGCCTGCCCGCGGAGGGCGCAGCTCCCATCCAGCGGAGCCTTCCCCAGTCCGGGCCAAACCAGCGGGAGCGGGGGAGGGGGCAAAACTGGGGATGGGCTGACAGCGGGCACGGAAGGGCGCCCTCGCTCGCGCGCTCTCCGGGTTTCTCCCAGCCCCAGGCCCGCCGGGCGCCGGGCGCCGGGCACCGGGCGAGCTCCGACAGGCGCCCGCCCTCCGCAGGCCCTGGCATCTGCTAAGGCTTCACCTGGAAAGCTTGGTTCCCGCGCTGCGGCAGCCTCGGCTTCGCTTCCTCTTTGGCTTTCCTCTCCTCCTTCTCCTGGTCCTGCTCCTCTTCCTCTCCTTCCTCTTCCCAGGTCGAGTCGCAGTCCCCGTCGTCCATGCTCCGTGCAGCCGAGTCACGGCCAAAACACGGGGGGCAGGAGAGGGCCGGAGGTGCGAGCAGCGCGGGGTCCGAGGGCGGCAGCGGGAGCGGCGCCGGCAGGAAAGGCAGGAGAAGCGGAAGAAACGAAAGAGAAAGGAGGCGGGGGAGGAGGTTCGCGAGCGAGCGGCGGGGCGGCGCTGCCTGAGGCCGCCCCTAGGGTGGGGCCGCCGGCCGGGCTCGGCGTTCGGGGCGCCGGAGGCGTCGCCTGCCGCGTCCCGCCAGCTTCGCCCCGCCGCGCCCGGCTCCCTGCCGGGAGGACTTGGAGAGCCCCAGCGCGCTCTCCCTTCGGTTTGCAGCTGTCAGGCAGAGGTTTAATTATTCTGCGGTTGGAGGGCAGAGGCTGAGAATTTGGCCTAGGATTTTCAGGAAGATCTCAAGCCATGATCGCTTTAACAAGCGGTCTGGGAAGCGGAGAAGTGGCGTAAAAACGTCGTCAAGGACGCGTGTTCCAGGAAAGGAGGTGGCTCCGTCCTGTAGTGAGAGCTGCCTAGGAAATAGCCTGTAGGTTACAGTCGTGTCAACACAACAGCCTGTGCTACAGTGGCATCCGTGGGATAGCCAAAGAACGAGAAGACTGCACGGGTGCATTCAGCGGACTCACAGGAGGTCATGGAAAAGCCCCTAGCAGAGAGACAGAGACAGACAGACAGACACACACACACACACACACACACACACACACACACCACACAAACACAGAAGGAGGGTACGATGGAGAGCATTCATCGAAGTAACAGAAAATGAAAGATGTTTGAGCAAGATATTCTTACTGTAAATAATAGGACAGAACGTTGTTTTTGTTTTTTTTTCTCATTTGTTTTGGGATCATTATCGAGTTTCCAATTCTGGGACACATCTCAAAACCAATTTTCCTTACTAAGAAGTTAACAGTGAATTCTCCTGGACTGTTCTTCTTCATGAATCACTTAACCCTGAAAGATGAGCAACCCCAGCACCTGGAACTTGGGAAGAAATGACTTCATTCTATCCTGCAGTGGCTTTTGTGACCATTGAAAACAAAAAGTAAAAAAGAAATGAGTAAGGAAATGCACCCTAAATCTTAGGCTTCTAAGAAAAGATCACTGAAACACTAAAGTTGCGAATGGGATCTTTTTTGGGATAAGTTCAGATTCTACTGTGTGTGTGTGTATGTGATTAAGACAAGGAGTTACAAGAAAACACATCATTTCTCAGTTCCCGGTCAACTTCAGCTAATGAATAAATGAAAAAAAAAAACATTGGTTCTTTTGAATTTTTAAAAAATTAATTTATTTGTTTTCAATTTTCAAGAATCACACAATCACTTCCATAAACTTAAATTTTTCTCCTTCCCCATGCAATCTTATATGGATTCTACACCTGTATTCTTATTAAACACATTTTCACAATAGTCATATTGCACAAAAGAATTAAAACAAATGGAAGAAATCATGAAAAAAACCAAAACAAAACATAATACAAGAGAAAGTAGTCTGCTTCATTCTGCATTCTGATTCCATAGTTGTTTCTATGGATGTGGATGGCATTTTGCATCCAGTCTTTTTGGGAATGTTTTAGGTCTTTACATTGCTGCAAAGGGCCGAGTCTATCAGAAACAGTCCTCACACAGTATGTGTAATATTTGCCCAGTTCTGCTTATTTCACTCAGCATCAATTCATATAAATCTTTCCAGGTGTTTGTGAAGTCAACTGTTCATCATTTCTTACAGTACAATAGTATTCCATTACATTCATATACCACAACTTGTTCAGCCATTCCCTAATTGATGGGCATTCCCTCGATTTCCAGTTATTGGCCCCCACAAAAAGAGTTGCTATAAATATTTTTGTACATATGGGACCTCTTTTCATTTTTATGATTTCTTTGGGATATAGCCCTAGAAGCAACGTTGCTGTGTCAAGGGGTATGTCATTTTTGTAGCCATTTGGGCATAATTCCAAATTGTTCTCCAGAATGGTTGGATCAGCTCACAGCTCCACCAACAATCAATTAGTGTTCCAACTCTCCCACATCTTCTCCAACATTTACCATCTTTCTATTTTGTCATGTTAGCCAATCTGATAGGTGTGAAGTGGCACCTCAGAGTTGTTTTGATTTGCATTTCTCTAATCAATAGTGATTTAGAGCATTTTTTCATGTGACTATATATAGCTTTAATTTCTTCCTCTGAAAACTGCCTATTCATATCCTTTGACCATTTATCAATTGGAGAATTCTTGTAAATTTGATTCAGTTCTCTGTATATTTTAGAAATGAGGCCTTTATCACACATAATAGCTGTAAAAATTCTTTCCTAGTTTTCTGCTTC
Source organism: Potorous gilbertii (assembly GCA_028658325.1). Taxonomy (NCBI): domain Eukaryota; kingdom Metazoa; phylum Chordata; class Mammalia; order Diprotodontia; family Potoroidae; genus Potorous; species Potorous gilbertii. The sequence continues at coordinate 289,125,433 of CM053769.1, read as the reverse complement.
CCTCCTAATCTTGGTTGCATTGGGTTTGTTTGTGCAAAACCTTTTCAATTTAATATAATCAAAATTATCCATTTTGTACTTCATAACGTTCTCTATCTCTTGTTTGGTCATAAATTTCTCTATTCTTCACAAATCTGACAAATATACTATCCCTTGTTCCCCTAATTTGTTTATAGTATCAGCCTTTATACCTAGATAGTATACCCATTTGGACTATATTCTGCTGTACAGTGTCAGGCATTGATCTCTGCCCAGTTTCCACCACACTGTTATCCAGTTTTCCCAGCAATGTTTGTCAAACAGTGACTTCTTATCTCAGAAGCTGGAGTCTTTGGGTTTATCAAACAGTAGACTGCTATAATCATTGACTGCTGTGTCTTGAGTACTAGCCTATTACATTGGTCTACCCCTCTGTTTCTTAGCCAGTACCAAGTGGTTTTGATAATTGCTGCTTTATAATACAGTTTGAGATCTGGTAAGGCTAGGCCACCTTCCCTAGCATTTCTTTTCATTAATTCTCTTGATACTCTGGACCTTCTGTTCTTCCAGATGAATTCTGATATTATTTTTTCTAGCCCTAGAAATAAATTTTCTGGTAGTTTGATTGGTATGGCACTGAATAAACAAATTAATTTAGGTAGAATTGTCATTTTTATTATATTAGCTTGGCCTACCCACGAGGAACTGATGTTTTTCAAAATACTTAGATCTGACTTTATTTGTGTGACAATGTTTTGTAATTGTGTTCATATAGTCCCTAGGTGTATTTTGGCAGGTAGACTCCCCGATATTTTATGATGTCTTCTGTACCTTTAAATGGGATTTCTCTTTTGAGCTCTGTTGTTGGGCTTTGTTAGTAATACATAGAAATGTAGGTGATTTATGTAGGTGAAAATACTGTGAGAAAAAGCTTAGTATGTGCCAGGGACAATGCTAAATGCCTGGCATACAAATATAAAAAGCAAGAGGGCCCTTGCCCTCAAATATCTTGTATTCTAATAGCACACATAGAAAGGTTTATTTAACTGTAGCACCCCAGTACATTATCTCGCCTAAATAACAATCTCAACCTACTATTATTCATTATTTCAGGTGTGTTGATCCGATGTCTCTAAGCAGTCTGTAAGCTTTTTAATGAAGAATTGTTTTCACATCATTCTGTATTATCGACCAAACTCAGGGATACTCAATAGAGGCAGCTAGGTGGAGCAATGGATGGTGGGTTGTGCCTGGAGTCAGGAAGACAATGCCTCAGACATTTATTAGCTATTTCATCCTTGGCCAGTCACTTAATCTCATTGGGCCTTAGTTTCCTAGGTGGTGGAGTTAGATTCTAATGTTCCTTCCAACTCTAAATCTTTGATTCTATATATCCATTTTTTCTAGTTGTTTTAAGTATGAGTCTATTCAATTCAAGAAACATTTATCAAGCACCTTCTATACGTAAGCACGGAGAAATGTATTTGAAGAGAAAAATGAAAATCTTTGCCTTCAAGAATTTTACATTCTATTGACAATATCTTTGCACCATCTCTCAAATAATCTTCCCTCCTCTGATATTCTCACCCATACCTCATGCCTGAACTACTGCAATAGAATGCCAGTGGGTCTGCTTGCTTAGAGTGTCTTCCCTCTCCAGTCCACTCTCCATCCAGTAATTTTCCTAAGGGAAAGTTCTGACTTGTCACCCTCCCTACTCAAAAAACTCCAGTGGCTTTCTATCCTCTCCAGTATGAAACATAAATCCTGTTTGGCATTCAAAGTCTTTGCAACCTAACCACTTCTTACTTTTCAAGTCTTCTAACTTCTTACTCTCCATCATGTATTCTTCAGTCCAATGACACTTGGTCTTCTGGCTTTTCCATGAACAAGATACTATAAGCACTTTCTCCATATGTTTCCCATGCCTGGAATATTTTCCCTCCTCAACTCCACCTATCGATCTCCCTTGCTTCCTTTAAGTCCCAGTAGAATGCCATCTTTTACAGGAAGCCTTTCTCAATCTTAATTCTAGTGCTTTCCATCTATTATTTCCTATTTATCCTGCATATAGTTCATTTGTTTGCTTGTGGTCTCCACCATTAGACTATTTTGCCTCTTTTGTATTCCCATTGCTTAGGATAGTGCTTGTCACACAGAAAGCACTGAATAAATGTTCATTGACAAACTGACAAATTATTAAACATATTAAACTATGATGGTTTGAGGTGACTACTACCTCAACCCAAAGGGTAGAGAGAGCCTTACCACTTCAAATATTCCACTGGCTCTCTCATCTCATCAATTAGGAGCTGCCACCAATGAAACAGATTGCAATCCATTCATGCTTACCTATTTTGTACACTCTCTTTTCAGGTTAGGACAGTACCACTGGAGCACTCTGGTTGTCTACTTGCCATCCCTTGATCTTGCCACAGGACCAGCACTGGGGATATAAATACAAATACAGCCCCTTCCCTAAAGGAATTAATGAAGACAACATACAAAAGGAAGTTGAAAGGGGGGGGGGGAGGAGAGAAGGTACCCTGTTTAAGGGCATGATGGAGAAGTCCAAAGCAGTCCAGAAACAGTGCAGCTAGAGATTTCTTAAAGGTAGTTTCTGGAGATCTGGAATCTACCCTCTAGTCAGAAAGTCTAGTCAGAGGGGCAGAGGATACTGATGAGATGTGAGTACCAAAGTTGATTGAATCTTGCAGGATGTGATTTTCCAATGGTGAGTCAGTGGTGTGCCACACATCAGTGTTATGTAACAAGACTGTTAAGATGTTAATATTTAAATATGGACCCTTTACTTTTGTGGAAAGTTTTGGGGAAGGGAGTAGTTCCTAGGATTTCTTATTATTTTTATAACAAAGGTCCACCAGGTCCAAATTTCTAAGTTAAGTTCATTAGAGTGGATGGAGTAAAGGAGAAAGTGTAGCAGGTGGAGGGAGAAGTTCATAGTGACTAGGGGGAGAATGGGACCAAGAGAAACAAGTGTCATACTTAAGTGTCTTCCAGACCTTCCACTGGTTCCTCCAAGAGAAAAAATATTCTTTAGCACTTTGTTGCGCCATGCTTCCTGGTCAAAGGATTTACTATGCTTTTCTTACAGAGGCTGCAAAGATTTAAGTTCATGCTTTTCTTACAGGGGCTGCCTGCTAAGCCTGGTCCAACCCATCTAGTCCTATGTAGTCCAGTCCTGGTGGCATACTACTACAGAATTCCAGATGCTCTACTAGGGAGTTCAGGATAGGAATGGAAATGAAAAGAGAGAGGAAGATGTAGAGTACAGCAACCAAGTCAGGTGCTGGGAGTGGGGAGCATATAGATTCAGTTTTTTTCTCCTGCTAATTAAGAGAACTGGTAACCAGACTAACTTACCTGAACCATTTGGAGTGCTTTGCTGTCCAGATGGATGGGGTGTCTAGCTAATGCAACAGACTACCTACTCATACCCAAACCTTCCCCAGCTTCTGAGTATTCTCAGCCCCAACTGGAGTTACTAAACAAATGTAATGACACCATACTTCTCCCAGTTTTTATTGCTGCCAAGAGTTCTAGATAGACTGTGACATATGAATATTTGATATATGGATAAAGTGAGGGTGCCAGTGTTAATATTTGCCCTTAAATATGAGTAAGGCTCCATTTTTTCTATTTTTAATCTAAAAATGGAACTCTTTTTCACATGACCCCCCACCCCACCCTAATAATTTTTTGTCACTTTGGAGATCATTGGCATATGTGAAAAGCTGTCCACTCTTTCCTGGTATTTGAGGCCTTCCATAATCTGGTTCCTACCTACCCCACTACAGTCCTTAAAATAAATTACATTGATACTTTTTGATTTTTACACTGCAGTTATTTCCCAATTAGCCCCACCTTTGCCACCACAAAGCCACCTTGTAACAAAGAAAAACATTTAAGCAAAGTTAAGACATAGTAACTCCATCTGACAGTACCTGTAAGTTTCCATAGCTACAATCCACTACTTCTCCACTGATAGGAGGGACATGCATTTATTATCTGTCCTCTTAATCTTAACAGTCTTGTTACATAGCAGTGATGTGTGGCACACCACTGACTCACCATTGGAAAATCACATCCTGCAAGCTTCAATCAACCTTGGTACTCACATCTCATCAGTATCCTCTGCCCCTCTAACTAGACTTTCTGACTAGAAGGTAGAGCCAGGGTCTCCAGAACTAATATTGCTCATTGTATTTCATAGAGTCATAAATCTGGAAGGAAATTAAGAAGTCGTCTAGTCCAAATTCCTAATTTTTACATTTAAGGAAACGGTGGACCATAGAAAGGAAGTGACCTGCCAAAGTTCACATAGGAACTAAATAGCAAGGATGGAAATTGAAGCCAGGTTTTCTAATTCCAGCATTCTTTCCACTGCAACAGACTGCCTCCATTTAAAAGAGTCCAGCTATCTTTTAGGGTTCTTTTCATCCACAATATTGTTGCTATTCTGTTTAACGTTCTCCTGGTTTTGCTTTTTGCATTCTACATATCAGTTCGTAAAAGTCTTTCTGCTCCAACCTACCACCCTTTCATATTACCCCCCTCTAAGAATTCTGTACTCAAGCCACACCAGCTACTTACTGTTCTTTACACAAGACCCTCTTTCCTCTCTCTGTGACTTTCCTTAGACTAAATGCCTGGATTGCTTCTTCTCACTTTTCCTCTTAGAATCTCTCATTTCAAAAGCTATCTTCTACATGAAACCTTTCATGAGCTCCCCCAAAATTACTGCCTTCCCCCATGAACTATGCTGCATTTATTTTATATTTTATATACCTTGAGATGTATGTCTCTGAAAGTATATATGTATGTAAATAAGCTCCTTGAGGCATCCCTAGTGTCTAGCACGGTGGGAAGGTACTTAATAAATGCTTGCTAATTATTTCATATGATTCATCTTCATGAATATGTCCCAGTCAGTCTGGGTAACTAACCATTCCCATTACTTATTGCTCTACCTCCTGCTTCACACAAGCAGTTTGCCATGCCTGTAATGCAGTCTCATCTCATCTGTACCTCTCAGAATCCTTTCCTTTTCTCAAGGCACAACAGCACAGTTATCACTTCTTGCATGAAGTCAAGATTTACCTGGATATAGTTGTCACCCATTGCTCCTAATTCTGCCCTTTAGGACCTGACAGAATGCATCAATTCATTTTTCCCATGTCCTTCAAATACTTGGAGACAACTATCATGTCCATCCTTCTTCCCCACCCTCATAACCCTATCCTACCACGTCTTCTAAAAACTAAACATTCTGTTTCTTCAATTGTTCATCATAAAATACAGACTCAAGCCCTTCTTTATATTCATCCTTTATTATTACCTACACTTGTTTTCATCTTTTGTACATTTACTTTTAGAATACCAAGTTGATTGGTAAGTTGTCTATGCATATCCATCTCTTCTGACAATTCCCATTTTCCTCCTTATTAAAATAATTTTCCTTTGTATCTCTAATATTTCATTCTTGACCATCTCTAATAACTTCTCAACTGATTTCAGTTTGCAGTGTTCATGGACTCCTGCCTATTCTTTCTCTGAACATTTGAGGATATACTTTCCTAATATCTTAGGTTCATAGTACACTCTGCCTGGATTTCTTCTCCCTTTCTATCACAATTTTGGAAGAGAATGATCACTCCCTCCACTCTTTTCCCCAGGGTTCCCATTATTTTTATCAATTCTTCTGTTCTAATGATTTGGATCTAGGATTAAATTTCCTCTTGTTTCCTGAACTTTTAAAAAACCTTTTAACCTTTTAAAATACATCATTCAGGAATATCATGAAATTATTAACTGTTCTGCTTTTGGCTGAAGAGATCTAGTAGATGTCTGTATAATTGAAGTACTTCATTGGTATATTGTGCCTCAGTGCCAAGCTTGTGATATTTCCCAAAATCCTCATCTTTTCACTTTCTATCCAGTCAGTAAACAAGAATTATTAAATATTTATTGTGTGCTGTCATGAGGGCTTTTGGAAAATTATGTCAAAATTTGGTTGTCTGGAGAAGTTCATCAATATTGTATGTCAATTTCATGATGACATGTTTGCCAGGTTCTAGATAATGAACAATGCTCTTGTACCTTCCCAGTCACCAGTGGAGTGAAACAGGGTTGTGTGCTTGCTCTTATGCTTTTTAGTATGATGTTTTCAGTCATGTTGACAAATGCTTTCAATAAGGATGAGCACGGCATCAAGGTCAACTACTGTACTGATGGCAAATTCTTCAATTTGAAAAGGCTACAAGCCAAGACCACAGTGGAAGGAGGATTGGTGCATAATCATCTGTTTGCAGATGATTATGCACTCAATGCAGCCTCTGAAGCTGAGATGCAGCAAAGTATGGATCAATTCTCTGCTGCCTGTGCTAATTTTGGCCTAATAAT
>CM053769.1:289088263-289118931 GCA_028658325.1 Potorous gilbertii | reverse complement strand
TTTGGGAGAGAAGAGATATTAGACTGACTACCAAACTGAAGGTCTACAGAGCCATTGTGCTGACCTCATTGTTATATGCTTGTGAAACATGGACAGTCTACCAGCGCCATGCCAAGAAACTGAATTGCTTCCATTTGAACTGTTTTAGGAAGATTCTGAGTATCACTTGACAGGATAAGGTACTAGACACTGAAGTCCTTGCTCGAGCTGAATGGTCAAGTATTTAAACTATGCTTCAGAGAGCGCAACTCTGATGGGCTGGCCATGTTGTTTGAATGCCAAATGTACGCTTGCCAAAAAGACTTTTATGGAGAACTTGCATGGAGCAGGCGATCATACGATGGCCAGAAGAAATGATATAAGGACACTCTCAAGGTCTCTCTCAAGAACTTTGGATTTGACTGTGCAAACATGGGAGATACTGGCACAGGATTACTCAGCATGGCATGCCCACACCAGAAAGGGTGCTGTGCTCTTTGAACAAAGCAGAATTGAGACAGTACAAAGTAAATGCAGGATGCGCAAATTTGGGATATTCACCTCAAATATTCACAGGGACTATCTGTGCCCAACATGTGGTAGAGCATTCCGAGCTCATATTGGTCTGATCAGCCATAGTTGGACACTCTGAAATTTCATTTTGTCATGGTGATGTCATTTTGGTCCTCTTTGAAGATGAAGGACAACAACCAACCAACCGTGGGCTGGGCACTTTTCTAAGTATTGGGGACACAAAAAAGGGTAAAAACATGGTCTTTGCCCTTAAGGAGCTCACATACTAATAGATGAGAGAACATACAAATAACTGTGGACATAATATAGATAGGTAAGATAGATATCTATAGTTGTAGATATATATATTATAAATGTAAGGTAACCTCAGATGGAAGGCCCTAAAGGGCCATGGAAGGGCTAAGGCAGGGGGGAGGGGGGCGGGGGGGGGGAGGGTGAAAGGGAAAGACCAGCTACAGAAATAAAGATTTCAGCAGTCCTGAAGGAAGTCAGAGAAGCTTGGAGGCAAAGAGAGGGAGATGGGGCTGTTGTGTGAGAGGAACAGTAAGTTGGCTAGTGTGGCCAGATTGTAAAGTTTGCAAAGAGTGGGTGGGGGTGGGGGAAGAATAAAAAGACTAGAAAGAGAGAAAGGTACCAGGTTGCAAAGAGTTTTAAATGATAGTCTTTTGTAGCTGATCTTGGAGGTAAAAGAGAGCCACTGAATTTCACTGAGTATGTGCGTGGCCGTGGTAGTGGTGGGTACATTAACATGGTCAGACTCAAAATTAGCAAAATCACTTTGGCAGCTCAGAGAACGGATTGGAATGGGAGGACACGAGGCAGAAAGACAACCAAACACAAAGCTATTGCAATAGTTAAGGCATGAGGATGATGAGGGCCAGCACCTGGGTACGTTGTGTGAAGGGAAAGGAAGGTGCATTTACCAGACATGTTGTAAAGGTAGAAATGACAAGTCTTAACAAGAGATTGGATATTTTATAGCAGCTTCCTTTGTAGTGGCAAAGAACTAGAAATTGAGGGAATGCCCATCAGTTGGGAAATGGCTAAACAAGTTGTGGTATACGATTGTGATGGAATTCTACTGTGATGTAAGATATGATGAGTTGGTTGATTTCAGAAAAACGTGGAAAGACTTGAATGAAATAATACAAAGTGAAGTGAGCAGAACCAAGAGAACAATATATAAAGTAACAGCAATATTAACAACCCAATTAGGACCTATTAAGGAAGATGCTATCTAACTCCAGAGAAAGAACTGATAAGCAGAAGTATGCAGAGAATGGTTTTACATACATTGATAAATCTGCATCATTTGATGACTTTCTCTAGTGTGGAGTGTGGGGGAAGGAAGGCAGTTCAGAACTTAAAATGTAACAAAAATAAATTAAATAAAATTTTAGAAAACCCCAAGAGATTGGATAACTAGCTAAGTGCAAGTGAGAAGTCAAGGTGGACTGTGAGGTTTGTGATCATGGGTGATTGGGAACACTGTGGTTCCCTTGATACTAATAAGAAAGTTGGGAAACGGGGAGAATTTGGAGGGAAAGATGATTTGTTTTGGACATGTTGAATTTGAAATACTTTTGGAACATTCAATTCAAGATATCCAAAAGGCAGTTGGTGATAAAACTGGAGCCCAGTAGAAAGATTAGGGTTAGATATATATAATCTGGGAATCATCTGCATATAGATGATAGTTTAAACCATAGGAACTCATAAGATCACCAAGTAAAATTGTATAGAAGGGGAAGAGGTCTCAGGGCAGAACTTTGGGGGATAAACACAATTAGTGGATCTGACCTGCCTGAAGATTCAAAAAGGAACTGTGGGAAGTCAGACAGACAGGAGTGTAAAATATTGCAAAAGCCTAGAGGGAGATCAGGATCCAGGAAAGGAAAAGGATAAATAAAGTCTGTAGAGAAGGCTTGATTGAGGTTTTGAGAAAAAGCCAGAGATTTGGCAATTAAGAGATCAGTGCTAACTTTGGAGACAGCAGTTTCAGTCAAATGACGAAGCTGGAAGGCAGACTTCAGGGGGTGTGGGGAGTGAGAGAAGAGGAAGTGGAGGCACCTACATAGTTTCTTTAAAAAAGTTTAGCTGAGAAGGGAAGATGAAGTATAAGATGATTTGGGGGAATGTTGTAGGATCAAATGATTGGTTTTTAAGAAGAAAGGAAAAGTGTGTTTAGAGGCATCAGGGAAGGAGGCACTAGAGTGAAAGTCTGAAAAAAAATTAGACAGGGAATGGGCATGATAGTAGGGACAATGTGTTGGAGAAAATGTAATGGCATCAGATACATATAGACCACTTCTTTAGAGAAAGGCTCTGAAGGAGGAGACTGTGGGGAAAGACGTCTGAGAAAGATATTCTGCAATATACTCCAGAACAAAAACTCTTCTTTGTTCCTCCACTGAACACCACTCAAATGCTCTCCATTAAGCTTCCACACTCTGGTTCTTGGATTTCCTCACAAAAATATTCCTTCTTAATATATAATACATAATGATATTTATCCCTCATCCCCATTCTCACTCTTCCCCATCTTATTTATTTTGAATTAAATACAGTTAATTGTGCTGTACCTTGATATACTCATTCCTAAAAAATCACCAAGTCATGCAAAATCTCACAATAAAGCAGTTTATGGGGAGAATGGGGTTGAGGCACAACACTCAAAAATTTTATCAGTGACACACAGACAAAAAGAGAGGAACCAAATGAAAACAGTAGTATAGTTTTATATATGTTAAATGGTTAGGAAATACATAAATATTACAGTAGTTATGGTTGAATTCTCAGTCTGTACTTCGACATCCTCTGCTATTCCCAGAGGGCCCAGGGTAGTAAATTTGAGTTGCTGAGGGCCAAGAGAGCAGGCTTGGTGGGTCTGAACTCCAGGGTTGGTGGAGGATGGGAGTGGGGGCTCTACCTGGTGGTAGAGGATGGAGGGGAGGGTTGGGGAGAGAGTGGGGTGGACCAGCCGTTCTCAGTCCACAGCTCCTATAGCACTGGAAGACAGACAACATTTATCACGTTACCTAAACATGATAAAAACCTGACGTTTGTGGAAGTGCATCAGGAAAGGTTGCAGGTCGTGAAGTTTTCTATGTTCTCTTGATGTTTCTCGAGGATGGAACGTAAGCAAACACAAAATTCAGTTTATGCTTAATTGTTCCCAAGTATATTGATCAGGTTGGAACAAATTCACATTTTAAAAACAAGCATTATAATAGAACTGACTGTACATTGATCCAAGCAATATACAGTTCCAATCAAGAGGTTTCATCCCAAGTGTTAATCTTACCTGAGGTCAAATTTGCACTCCCTCTCCTCCCACAGTATTAGAGTATCTTTTTCTCCTTGTTTCTTGGACTTTGTTATCTCTCTAAAGATATTTGAGGCCAAGAGTTTGTTATTCCTTTTTAGAATTTTTCCTCCAGTGAATCAGTAGGTGTTTGGATAGTAATTCTTCATTAGAGCTACTCTTTTTGGAATCTAACTTGGATACACATATAGTCTTTTTATTTTAATTCTTTTCAGTTTGATTTGCAAGACACTTGTTATGTACATCCTTATCAGGTTTTATTAGATCCTACTCCACCCCTGGCCAGGAACATCCCTGCCAACAGTGCTATTTTAATACATCGCTTTCTTAGCTAGCTATTTATTTCCCAAATCAGTTTTCCCCTTATGCATTGCTAAGTGAGGAAGACACAACCCGTGCTCAACCTTGGTATTGTTTTTTTGTCCAAAACTTCCTAATCTTTGGTAATATTTCCTTCTGGCATTATCATCCGTGCCTAAATTCATTACTGAAGTGGGTGGCAGCCATCTATTTTGGTAAGTCTTGGAGGGTTCTCTATAATTTTTTAGATAGATACTTCCTCCCAAGAAAGATAACAAAACTCGGGTTATTATTAAGGCTACAAACAGGTGACCATGACCACCACTACTTCTCAATGCTTCCTTTGACCCTTATCAAATGATGTCTTAGCTAATAGCTTCTGTGCCTCTACTACATGATTCTTTGGAAGAAAAGCAGTGGTTTCCTTTTTTAGAGTATCCAGCTCCCTCTGCTTCTAGAAGGGTTTCAAATTGATTTTTTTAAGCTCAAAGTATATCTCTCCATGTAATAGTCTAGTAGGTTTAAGTTTCATCTGTTAGGAGGTGGGTAGCATGTTTGTCAATCGTCTGTGGCCACCATTGTTACTTTATCAGTTTCAGAGTTGTATTTCTTTATCTTTTAGTCTCTGGTTGGGCTTATTTATTGGCATCATCTGTTCATGTTTCTCCATGATTCTCCAAATCTATTCCTTTCATCATTTACAGTTTAATAACATTTCATTTCATTCAAAGAGCCATTTCTCAATTGATAAAAACCCTTTTCTTGTTCTTTGTTGAGGTAAAAGTGGTGCTACAAATATTTTTGTATGCATGGGTCCTTTCTCTGTTTCTGATCCTTGAAGGACGTAAGTTTAGTGCCAGTATCACTGGGTCTAGGGGGCATGCATGGTAGAGTGATTTTTGGGGGCAGACTTCCAAACTGCTCTCCAGAATGGCTGGTTTCATAGCTCCAACAATGCATTAGTGTGCCTGCCTTCCCACATTCTTTCCAACAATGATTTTCCTTTCCCCTACACCAATCTGATGAATGAGGTGGAACCTCTAGTTGATTTAACAGTAGCCTAACACATGTTTTCCCCAGATGGCTTATAGCCTCAATCTATCTAACCAACTCATGCCAATAACCAATAGTCTTTCAATTTACTTTACCCTCCAACTGTTTTATTCATCTTTTCTGACTTTCCTTTTCTCCCTCTTATCTCCTTAGCTTTCTTCCTCTTTAGGTTCTTAATTCCTGTGCCTCCTTCACCTTTCTCTCCCAGACCAGTATCTGGAACTAGATTGTTTTTCAAATTTTCCTAATTTCTCCTCCTCCAATTTCAATCTCAGGCTTTGTTTACATGTCATCCCCCACCTCCATCATCCATACATTTTCTCCTTATTCAACTCATCCTCTCTCATGGAAACCAGAGGTGGAATCCTCAGCCTTTTCTTCTTAAGCTAATCTGTTTCTAATCAGCGATTGATCAACGAATACAAGAATACGCCAAACATGAACAATTGGGGTTACTTAAATTTTTTTCCAAAGGTTCTCTGCATGGAAATGATTCAATTCTTCTTAGTCATGCCTGGATTCAGCAAGTTCTGGCAGTTGCTACTAAGCTAGAGACTCATTTAGTTTTAAGTCTGGAAAGAAACCTCACCAAAGGGTTCTCAGGGGTGAAATTATTTGCACCAGAATATTTTGTGAAATCATTTATCTTCTTAGGTTTGGAAGAGGAGTACACATCACTGGAGGAGGCACTGAAGAATTCACAAATCTTTTAAATATAAATTTAACCCACTTTGATATTAATACTACAAGACAATTTAAGGGATTTTTACTACTTTTTATTCAGCAGTCAAACGGGGGTATATTTGAAATATGCATTTTGTGCCATATCCAACACCAGTTCAACAGACTAAGATTCCCTCCCACAAAACAGTCATTTATTTGGTCTGTCTGCAACCGTCTGCATAATAAATAAGAACTGCTACAAATGTTCAATATTCCAGCATATAAAACCGAGCAACAAGTATCTCAAAATAGTCATGACCTTAAAACAAATTTCTCAGAAAAAATACAACACAAGATTAAGCTTCTGCAATATTATTTCCATATAAAACACTAGTAAAATATTTTTTTTAAAAATTAAATAATGAAATACCAAACCAATTATATACAGTACACACGAATGAGTCAAAACATCCAATTCTTGGACTCTCTGGTGGCAAGAAGAGAAGTTCTATCACATTTTGTGGCACTAGAAAGCAATTCAGTCAAGACCCCTGATTCATGAAGCACTCAGTGAGAAAATGTTTACAGCCTTACACTTAACCTTAAGTGAACAGGTTTGACTGAAGTCTCCAAGAAGAGATCTTATATTTACTTCAGTGGGTAGAAAATTAAAACATTTTTTTTTCTGACGCAGCAGCCAATGCTGTCTTTTAGGTTTACTGCTCCTAGCTCAGAGTTATGTATTTGAGAATAATGCTTTGCTTAGTATACGGTAATTTGTCCATTTGAAAGAGGTCCCCCTTTGAATCATCTTCCTAGTTCACTCTAGCATTTGCTTTACTATGATAAAAAAAGTATATATAGTGATCCTACAACTGATTTCAGACACCAAATCAAGTAAAGTTGGTAAGTACCTAAACGGTCAGCACATCTCTAAGAAATGAATTTTGACTTAAAAAACACAAAGAATACATAAATAATCTTTCTATACGTATATCATCACAAAATTCCTTAAGTACACACTTGCAAAGCTACCATTTTACCTTGGGAAATCTGATTATTAGCTAGAATGCTCAACAAATATCCTACTGCCACCAAGGTAAGCTAGACTCTTTTCTGTATTCAAACCATATTCCTATCTAGTGAGTATAGGATTCACTTCTCTGCCTCTTCCCTCATGCTAATCTTTTCAAGCTCCTTTCCCAATGATTAGCAAAAATGACAATATGTACCACCTGAACAATTTGTGTCATTTAATAAAAACTTGTCAAAGTCCTTCCACTAAAGTAAACATCCTTGATTTTTTGTTTCATTCTTATTCTTCTCTAAGTTATTAGCAACGGCCTATGTTCTTCGACGTTTGGCTGCACTTGGACTAGAGGGATTGCTGTTTGCATTTAAGACCTTTTCTGTAACCCGGTTGCGTTTCCTCTTGTCTGCACCCTCTTTAGATCCAGAGTCTGATGAGCTCTTTTCTTTCTCTTTGCCACTGGACTTTTCAGCTCCTTTCCCCAAATTTCCTGAAGATGTAAAAACTGAGAAATAGAAATTTTTTGCTATTTTATTAACCATGAAATTGAATTTTTTGAAAACATCTAGTATTTAAATTTTTTTTTAGTATTTTTATTACATTTTTTACTAAAATATTTAGTATTTTTAAAAAATTTCTTTCATGTTTCAAGTGATCCTTATTATAATTAACATAGCCGTACACATAATATTCAGAAATTCTTTTAATGTTCCCTGATCCCTTCCCCTATCTCCTACTATGCTACGCCATACTACAGTCACAAATTCTACTTAAGAATATGCCTGCCACTTTTAGTCTGAAAAAAATCTGAAAGTTATCCAAAATTTTGGTATGGATGTCACTGTAAGTTATCAACTAGCTGCCCAGGAGTTTGTTTCACTGAGATTTCGCTGTACTGAATACTGCCACGTTAAGTGAGCCATTACTTGGCACCTATAAATATTTTTCTTACATCAAGAATTTCATTGTAAATATCTGTTTTAATAGATTTGACTGAAGGTAGATTTTAAACATAGGACTCATGGCTGGTTGTATCGGAAAGTCATTGTTTAGGTTTACTTTTATATTTGTCCTTCCCCCACCCCCCAAATATTCAACATCACTACTACAATTTACTGAAGAACCCGGTCCGTACAACACTACTGCAGAGGTAAGAGAAAACTGTTGGCACTACTAAGCTGCTCCCTTCAAGTCATCTTTTGATGCCTCATCATAGCTTCAAAGTGACACCAGTTTTGTGAAGGCTGTTCCAGGAGAGTGCAAGCACTAGTTCACAGCTTTGAAAAGCTTTAGCCAGGGCACTGATATTGAGCTAACCGGGAGGATCAGTCTCCTTAAGCCTGGAGAGGCTCATTGATAAGTTGGCTGCCCTATAACAGTGATAATATCATAGTAATAAAAATCATAGCTCTTTGGATTACTTTTTAAAATAGATACGTCTTTACAGTAAAGTAAAAATAGATCCATTAGCAGTTGGCATTTATTCTCCAGATGACAATTTAAGACTGATAGGGGGAAAAAAAGACTCAGAGGTCAAATAATGATGTTAAACTGCTCAACTGAATCTATTTTCAGTGACACGGCCTCCTGGAGAAGCCAGGTGAGTGTGGTACGGCACAGTCTACATAATTACCATCTTCAGTACCAGTGTGGGGATCCACTTCTTCCTTTATTTCTTCCTTCACTTCATCTTCAATCATTACTTTTCCTGTAAAAAGAGTAAGTAAAAACATTCCCTGAGGACCTGACGTACACATCGCCAAAGTCAGTAAGTGTACTCTGAGAATTCTCTCTGTCCTAGAGAGCCTTACAAGTTAAGGCGGGAGACAAAAACGGAGAAGACATAACCCAAACATCAAACACAACGCTAACTCCTGAGAGTTAAGAGCTACACTCATAGTCTAAAAAAGTTCCCTAGAGAAACTGAGTGGCACTAATTAAAGAGGTCCCTTTTTTTTTTTTTAAGGAAAATCAGCTCATTCTTGAGCAACAGCAGTAATTTTCCCAAAGAAAACTAAGAGGAATGCAAGCTCTGTATCTATGATACTGTAAGATCCTCTTTAGAAGTGACAAATCCCAGCAACTATGTTACTATTTGTTGCCTTATTGGGCACAAGGCCATTCTTACAAGTGCCCAGTTATATTCTGTCAAGGGCTAAACAATGTGTCATATTCTTATCTAGTTTTGGCAGAGATTTCAAACCTGGAATTTGATTCTTACCTTCTTTGACCTCTTGAATGATTTCTTCAGGAAGGATGAAGTTCTTCTCTGAATTAGGGAATGGAAGAATCTCAGACTCATGCTGAACATCAGATAAAGTATAGTTTTGTATTTTAAAGAAACAAAGAAAAAAGCTGTCAATTTAAGCATACAATTCAAAATCTTTAAGAAAATGCCACCACTAATTACTGTAACTACAAATAAAAGCCATTTACTGCTGATTTCAGCATTATGAAAGTAATCTGCGGTATAAGTTGCACATATTGTAAAAGACATCACTTATCCACTTGAAACATGGATTTTAAAAAACACAAGCTATCCAGAAAAGGAAAAAAGAGACTTAAAAAAACCAACCGAACCTAAAGAAAAAAAACAATTTGAAACTGTCTTCAAATATATCAAAAGTTATAAGGGATACCACCCAGTTTCCTTTTGCAATTTCAGAGGCAAAATGGGGTTTTAATTGCAGTAAGAGTTTGAATCAGGATAAAAGTTTCTTGCCTACATATTCAAGCATACCAAGAAAAACTGGTCAAAGTCAACAAAGCTCAGGGAACGAGACAGAATGTTAACGCAAAGTGCAGGGGCACCAGTTCCCCAAGTGTGCAATAACCAAAAACATTTGAAGAGCTACTGGCAGAGAGAATACAGAGATAGAAATTGGGAGAAAAAAATATACAGCAGGCCTTAATTAAAAGGAGGATGGGAGAAGTAATCATAAATACATGGGACAAAGAACAGGAATAAATGTGAATATGAATACATGCAAAGAAGCATGAGCAGGTGGTCTAATCAGAAGATTGTAGAACACAGTGAATTAGTAAAGAAAAGGAGGAAACAAAAGAATTAAATCCAAGTTCATTAAAGAAACAGGATTTGCAAAGAAATTTATATGGTAAAGGAATTTATATGAGAAAAATATTTTCAATGTTGTTTTCTATTCTCCCATTTTGGCGAACTAGGGTCTAGCAAGGAGCTGGGATTAGAACCTAGGAAAACTGAAGTTGGCTAGTCATGGGACCTGGATTCAAATCCTGTTTTGACATTTACTAGCTGTGTGATCATGGATATGTAGCTTCTCTGAGTTTCATTTTTCTCACTATTTTCTCTCAAAAGGGGCTAATATTTGCACTATCTACCTCATAGGATG
Organism: Potorous gilbertii; assembly: GCA_028658325.1. Taxonomy (NCBI): domain Eukaryota; kingdom Metazoa; phylum Chordata; class Mammalia; order Diprotodontia; family Potoroidae; genus Potorous; species Potorous gilbertii. The sequence goes on along the minus strand of CM053769.1, from coordinate 289,108,676 downwards.
ACTTCAGCAATGACTGATAATAAACCTTAACATCTATTAAAGATGTAAATTTTTTTTGTTGTCCTCACTTCCTATGAGGTGGTCCTTCTACTACAGATTGCCTGTTACTTGCCTCTTTCATAAAAGGAGAGAAAAAACTGAATTGTTAACCCAAAGAATTCATTCAACAAGTATTTATTATGCCCCTACTCTATGCTAGGCACTGAAGATAGGAAACAAATGAAAAAGTCCTTGCCCTAAAGGAAGTTATGTTTTGTTGCAGAGAATACATTTAAACAGATGAAGTACATATGGGCAGGCCAGATTTATGAAAAGCTGAATAGTACAAATACCGCTTTGTAATTTACACATCAAATTCAGGAAACAAACATCCTCATAATATTCAATAGCTGCTGTGCTTATGAGGTTCAAACATTCAGTTTGGCCTATGGGGAAACTCCACCCATTTTTCACCCTTTATTTGATATTGGACTATCACCAGTTCACTCAGGTGAATGGACTACATTGACTTAAGAAAGTTTTTCCACAAACCTGGTATGAACCAGGTCAAGAAAAGGGCACAGCATAATGCTTAAAAAGACCACCTGTTAAGTACAGCCATAGCTTCCAGAAATAAAGAACCTAGCTACATAATGGCATGCTGATGCAGGTTAGCAAAAGGTCACTGGCTTGTAGGATGCTAGGATTGGGGCATCAACCAATTATAGGAATCCCACCTAGGGAAGGCGAGACAAAGGTTATCCTTTTAACACCACTTAATAGGTCCCTGGCTTTTCAATACCCTATTATTTTTGATCCCTAAAAACACTTTTTGGATTCAAAGATTGGCTTGTTCCTCACTTTTTGAGGTCAGGAACTTATTATAAATAAGAACTCAATTGAGACACAAATCATTTTGTATATATTCACATTTTATCCTTACACAGCCTCTGAGGCAGGAGTGCAAGTATTATCTCTCTTTTTCAGATGAAGAAAATAAAGCTCAGTAAATGTCAGATTTTAGACCTAAACCAAGATCTTTTTATTCAACCCATGTTCTTTCACTGCCTCATACCTGAAGACCTTGGGATTCCATCTGGACTGGGTCAGCCTGTTTGGCTCATTACAATAGACTGTTCCATTGCAGTCCATATTCATCTGAGAGAGGAAAGGGGAGTACTGAAACAATTTTCTGAAAACTGCATTTCCTTCTAGTACTTGAATTTGTGTAGATTCTTAGAATTATGGCCCATCAGCCACAGGACAGTGCAGCCAGCCACAGGATAGTGGAAAGAGGGCTCAGGAACACTGGGTTTTTAGTCTTGTTTTGCCACTAACTAGCTGTACAACTTTCAGCAAATTCCTTTTCCTTTTGTGGGTCTCAGTTCTCTCAGCTGTAAAACGAGAATGCAAGATGATCTTTAAGGCTCCCTTCAAATTCTAACAATTAATGGGTTCCAATTAACTGAGTTCAATTTCAATACAATTTTACTGTTTTAGCAACTATGCCCCTAAATGTTTTAAGCAGGATTTCCACATACCCTATTTTCTTACAGCCAGACACTCTTGTTTAAAGGTTTCTTAGTTTGTAGGAACTCAAGAGGAGAACAGAATTAAATCCTCTCACTGTTACTTATAAGCCCAATATTGTGCTGGAACTCACTCCTTACCAATGCTTGCATATCGTACATAGTACTTAAATGGTCCCAGATGACTTTGGAGGAGATCTGCCTCCCTATGTTCTGACTGAACTTGTCCCTGATGCAGATCATGTGGAAGTGCCGGTTCACACCTGTAAGAGGGGGGAAAACTGTTCAGGAAATTCCACCTGTTGCTGACTTGAATATTTTTTTGGGGGGGGAAATCTTTATTTTACAACACAAGGAAAATAGCAGAGTTCAAACTTATAAATTATAAGTCTTTTCCCTCTGTCTCAGGAATGTAGTACTGTTTTTTTGGGCTACAATTATGCTCAAGTACAAGAGTATTCTCTCTCCCAAGCTCCTTGCTTTTACCCATAGCAACCAGTACATAGCAAGTGCTCAATAAATCCTGGCTGAATTTAAGTCTTGAAGCCAAGGGTTGGTTCAGACAGAAGAGCCTCAAGTATTTAAAAACAAACACCACTACTTCTCCCCTCCCCCCACAAGGAGGCTGGCGTGGCCTCAGGTTTTCCCATAGGGCTCCACCATGAGGAGAATCATCATTTCTCTCCCTCCCCAAAGTTCCTAAAACGGGATCAACAACAGATATTTTCCCTGAGCAGGGGAAAGAGGGAAAGAAGGGAGGAGGGGGAGAAGCCCCGGAGTCTGGGGTGGAAAAACTGAGGGGAAGGGCGGAGATAGAAAGGGGAGAAGGTTGGGAGGACCAGGATGGGTAGGGGGAGAAACTGGAGGAGGCGGGGACGGGAAGGGAGAAAAGTGGGGGTGGGCGGGGATGGAAAGATGGAAAGCTCAGGGTTGGGTAGGGGAGGGAGAGAAGCTCGGGGAGTCGGGGATCAAAGGGGGAAGGGGGCGAAGCCCAGGGGAGCCGGGGATGGGAGAGGAGAGAAGGGAGGGATCGGGGGCTGGGGTAGGAAGAGGAGGGAACCCGGGGGGGCCAAGGATGAGAGAGGGAAGAGATAGGGGGCCGGGGATGGGAGAGGGGAGAAAGAAGAGATCGGGGGCCAGGGATGGGAAAGGGGAGAAAGAAGAGATCGGGGGCCAGGGATGGGAGAGGGGAGAAAGAAGAGATCGGGGGCCAGGGATGGGAGAGGGGAGAAGCTAGGAGGTAAAGGATGGGAGGGAGAAGTTGGAGGTCCAGGGGGCCGGGATGGGGGGGAGGAGGAGCCCGGGGGAGCCAAAAATGGGAGAGGGAAGAAGGGAGAGATCGGGGGCCGGGGATGGAAGGCGGGAGAGAAGTCCCGGGGGCAGGAGCCGGAGGGAGGCTGCCTAGGGGCGGGGGAAGTGTGAGGCCCACCCCTCACCGGCCGCAGCCCCAGCCCTCCGCCAGGCCGCGGCGGGCACTCGAGGCCGCAGCTGCGGCCTGGCCTAGGCTGCGGGGCGCTGCTCTCCGCGCCGATCGCCGCGCCCTCCCGGCTCCCCTTTCCTCACCGACAGGCTTGTGCCCCAGCATGGCATGGAAGAGGCACACTTCCACCTCGGGGCTCCACACGACGACTTCGTCGGGAGGGCCGGGCGCCGACTCCACGGGGCCTTTATCACCGCTACCGCCAGGGCCCGGTCCGGAACCGGGGCCGCCTCCGCCGCCCCCGCCGCCGCCTCCCGCGCCCGAGCTAGAGCCTCCGCCGCCGCCGCCGCCGCCGCCGCCCCCGCCGCCGCTTCCGCCGGTGGCAACCTCGGCTTCCCCCATAGCTCTGTCCCGGTTAATAGAGCGGTACGGCTGCGAAGCGCGGCGCCCGCGGCCCCGGCGCCCCCTGGCGGCCGATCTGCGCCGTGCGCGCCCCCGCGCCTGCGCCCCCAGGGCCGCGCCTCCCCGTCCCCGACCCCCCAAGACTGCTGAGCTGGGCTGTCCCTGGCCACTCGGGCCGTGGTCCCCGGGCCGGGCCGTGCCAGTGCCCGTGTGTGGCTGCACGGGCTCCCTTGCTCCTAACATGTTTCGCTCCCCAGTCTCAACTGCACCTAGCCTTTCCTCCGTTTTAGTTTCCCCAGGAGGAAATTAAAGCCCACTTTAAACTAGACTAAGAGAAGAAAACCCTGTGGTGAGCATTTATGAGGCTCCGCGGAAGTGGCGGGTGGGCGGTGTGGGTGTAACAAAGCTATTATTACTTGGGATGAGGACCGGGCCCCGGTTAAAAGAAAAGCCGCAATATTGTTTCCTCAGCCCTATTCCTAGGGCAATCACTAGTAGAAATGACCACGTGGGGAGAGTGGCGCAAAGGTTTTAGCGCCGTGGAGAACACTTGCAAATGGCAAAAGCGGGTCACAGGGGTTTAAGTGAAATGACCGGGGTCACACAGACTAGCCCTGAACTCAGGTCTCCCGACTCACAAACCAGTTCTCTCTTCACACTGTTCTTTACAAATAATACTGCTAAACCCTCCCTCACTTAGTAACCCATATTTGACCTTAATTGGATTGGTGGAGGGAAAGACGTTTTCCCTTCCAGCCTTGGGTACAGGAGACTTCAACAGAGATGTGAGATAAGCCTGATAGAAATCCAGAGAGCTGATGCCCAGGTGTTATGCATTGCTACTTTATGTGGCTATATGCAAACTTGTATGGAGACCTTATCTCGCTTAGTGTAACCCTGAGCGAGTGGCTTAACCTCTCAGTGTCCCAGACAAATAAGACCATAAAATGCTGTTAATGTTGTTTTGGAAAGAAGTTTTTTACCTAGAGGTTCCTATATCCATGAAATCATGGGCATTAAAAAAAATACCATGTGTTGGGCTAACAAGAGAGTGCTTTGGTGAAGATTACTTTAATCAAGGGGCTTTCATAGCTTTGATCCTAACCTCCTCTTACTTAGCCTAGTACATAGTAAAAACCTATGTCCACAAAAATCTCTTGTGAAGTAGTTATGTTTTAGCCTGGATTTGATTTCAGTGACTCCTGTCAGAAAATGTCAATTTACAAAAGACGTAAAGAGGGATGGTTACAATTAAATTCACTGTAGGGATTCCTTAATTAGTTGCTAACTGATGTTTAAGTATAGGGTGGGTTAGGTGGATGCTCAGAGATCTTAACCAATGTGTGTCCTGAACCCCTTGGGCAATCTTCAGATGCCTATGGGTCCCATATCAGAATAATGTATTTTTTTTAAAGAAAGGTTTATGATGTGTTTATAGACCCCAAGTTAAAAACTTTGACTAAATTGATTGTCAATCAATTTATTCAATCAGAAATGAAGACAAAATATTTCCTGAAATGCTAGTATAATGAAAATTCATTTCATTTGAACAAAAACATGTTAAGGCTTTGCATAACTACAGGAGATTACTTAAAGTTTAGTTAGATAAGAAGAGGTTAATTTCCCACTTAGTATGTGCCAAACAACTGTTAAACCCTAGAAGATACAATTACAAAGGTAAAACTATCCCCTCCTTCAAGAAGCTTTCTCTAAACATTTACTAAACTGTGTCAGACATTGTTCAGGATGTGAAGGATACAAAGCCAAGAATGAAATATTCCCCGCCTTCACGGACCTTCCATTCTGTCAAAAGAGACATGTTTAAGTATATGTGATAGCTAGAAACAGAAACAATATAACCATGAATGAGAAGGCACTCTCAGGTGAAAGGACAAAGATTCCTGTAGAAAATGGCACCTTTGCTGAGTCAAAGAAGCACATGAAGAAAAGTAATCCAATAAGGCTGCATTGTAGAGCTTGTGGAGAGGAGTAATGCGTAAGAAGACAACAGAGATAGGAACAGGCCAGGATTTTATATTTTGTCCTAGAGGTGACAGGGAACCATTGCCATTTATTGACTAGTGGTGTGATAGGCTTTAGGAAAATCACTTTTGTGGCCATATGGAAAAGGGATTGAAGTGGAGAAAGGCTTAGGGCAGGGAGACCAGTTGGGAGGCTATTGCAATAGGCTAGATTATGAGGACCTCAACTGAGGTGTTGGCTATGTGAATAGAAAGAAGGGGATATATGCAAGAATTGTTTGCATATATACATACATACATATATATATGTGTGTGTGTGTATGTGTATAAGTATAATGCATATTATATATACATTCATATATATATGCATATATACAATTGTATACACATTTGTTTTACATGTATGTTTTACACATGTATATACACATACAGGACAACTGTGTCTCTTTTACTATTGTTTGCTTTTTTTAGGAGGAAATCTAGGTTTAGTGACTTGCCCAGGGTCACACAGCTAGTAAGTATCTGGGGCCAGATTTGAACTCAGGTTCTCCTCACTTCAAGGTCTGTGCTCTATCCATTGTACCACCTAGGTTACCCTTGCTTGCTATTAAAGCTTAAATTTGCACTAAGACTTTTGGGATACCTTTGTGTGTGTGTGAGTGTATATGTGTGTGCAAATATAGATATCCATATTGTACACACACATATATAAAATCAGTGCTAGGATAAGGGGGCAAGGAACTTGGAGAACTTGAAATACTGTAGAATTGACCTGGTTCACTAAGGAGCCAAGGTGGTGAAAGAAGGGGAGTGTAGATAGTTTAGGGGTGAACGTCTGAAAAAGAAGTGAAGGGTGGAAGGAATTGGAAGTTATGTAAGGTTGAAGAATAGGGGTAGGTAAGATGCTAGGATAAGGGATTATGATTAGATAAAGGAATTTCAGAGTGGGGTAGAGGAGTAGGTAATGGGAAATATATAAGTTGAGAAACTGGGAGGTTAGGGTCCTTGAGGAATATCATTATGCATTTTGAAGTCCTCTGGTGTGAAGATAGGAATTGAGAGAAGAAAAAAAGACTGAAAGCTACCAAAAATTGATTGGATAATAAATATGGATTTATTGAATCTTGAAAGAGGAAATGATGTAATGGTGGTAGAGGGAGAATCCACAAGAGGGGATAGGAGCAAGGAATATTCCAATGCCTCCAAAATGATCAGTATGTGGGGGGGATGTTGGGGAGGGGATGAGTGAAAGTTCAACAAATGCTGGAAAGGGGTGGTGGGGTGGCGAGGAAGCTGTGTTATTAGGATAGAATCAAGTTCAAAGAGTACAAGAAGATAGAAATGGGAAAGGAAAAAGTGAAAGAAGAAAGCAATTGTTACCTGTGGAGCAGGCATTCCAGGGAACTTAGTGAAAGGGGTTGGTTAGATCTTGAATGGAATGTCAGGAGCATTAGAAATGGGATAGGAACAAGGGAGCAGGCAGTTGGGGATGGAAAATAGGTTCGAATAAATTTAACTTTGGTTCAGACTGGAATGGGGAGGATATGATGAAGTGGGAGTCATTGAAGAATGACTTTTTAGGCAGGTTATCATCACCTAGGGAGACAGGCAACTGTAGTGGGTCAAGAATTCTAAGAGATCCTTTCCATGTTTTTACAGTCTCTGCATAGTGCTCTGACTAAATAAGTAGACTTATTTAATTTTCTCTTTGTCTCGCAAAACTGATTCTAATCAAATATTCATCCTCTTATCTCTTTGACTTTCTTCTCCTTGGTTCTTTTCCTACCACTGCCCTGAATCTGTTGAAATCTGCTTTTTTATGTTTAATTGGCATTAGAGAAGATAGATTGTCAACTCCTTCAGGACAAAGATTTTTGCTACTTTTCATTGTATGCCCAGCACTTAGTACACAGCCTGGCACCTAGGAAGTGTTAATAAATGCCTATTGACTTAACTTGAGGATATAAACCTTGAGACTGACGTCTCTACTTGACAGTTTATGGGCCCTGAAAACCTCCTCCCACACCCCACTTTGAATTTGCCTGAGGCAAATTCATCCCAGTAATTTTTTCAATTGGCCTTTCATTGGCCCTCTGCCCAAATCTTCAATTTTTTGTTATCTCTAACCTAGTCCAGGCCGTCATTGTCTGGATCACCTCAGGCCACTTCCTACCCTTAATTCCATCTAGACTCCTTCTCTGTTACCCCCCAGTCACCCCAAACTACTTGGCCACTTCTAGATCACTTCCAGATCTTCCCACAGTCTTTCTGTATGAAAGGTCCATTTTGCCTCCATTAAATTGCTCAGATTCTTAAAATCTCGTCAATAGGACAGATTCACTAGGAATCTCACTCACTTCAACTGGTGTTTTAATAAACCTTGTCTCTGACTGAAAGAAGGCTTGAGTTAAATTCGAGGCAGGACCTGCATCTTTTGCCTTTGAATTTCAGGGTTCCCATCACTCCTAGGCTGCAACATTCTGACTTACCTCAAGATTTCTGGTGACTCTCCAATTTTGAAGGCAACTATTTCAATGTTTGGCCACTGTCCACCTTTCCCTGAAATTAAGGTGTATTGAGGTTTAAAGAAAGATTACTTTCTTAACACCTTGATTTCATTCTCAGTTAAGATGGTTATACATGAAATGCCATGTATGGCAGTCTTTGAAGTGGAATGGAGAAAAAAAAAACAAATTACTGCTCTGGAAGTCAGGAAACTCACATTCAGGTCCTCGTTCTGCCGCTGAATTTCTGCATGACCTTGGACAAGTGACTCTGAGCCTTAGTTCCCTCTTCTATAAATTGAGGGAACTGAATTAACTTTCGAGGTAAAACCCTATGGTTTTAAGTTCCAGAGACACTTAAAAATACAAACTATTACATGAAGGCAAGGTTTTCTAGCTATTTTATTGTTATTACATATTATCATGGGCAAGATATGCCAATAAGAACAATATGAATGTGTGTGATTCTTCATTCCTGAAAATTCATTTAGAATGTAGGAGAAATTGACTGAGGGAATTCAATCACTGATGCTTCACAGAACATTATAAACATTCCATGCTGAAACAGTTATACTAATATATGTTCTTTTTATGTTCCTTTTTTCATTCCCCTTCCCACCCCCACGCTGCTTTAAAATGAAACAGGAGATTTGTTGCTTAGAAGACTATGTGCTTCCTGCTACTTCCCTTTCTTGAGGACAGAATTCCTTTCTTATAGTGACAGTGACCATGTTCTCTGAAACAAAAATCAGGGCTCGTGGTCAGACAAAGGATAGTCATTTTGTAAAACTTGTTTAAAAGTATATTTTATTTTCTGAAAATCAGTACTGTCTTTGAAAATCTGGGACTTCAGGTCACTAAATTTATAATCATAATGCCTACTAACACAAATCTTGCTGTTTTGCTCACGAATATGAAGCACATATTTGTCAAGTTAGTGCTATATTTATTCATTTATCCTTCATCCATTTAGCAAATGCTTACTGTGTATTATTCTCAACTCTGGGGGAAAAAAACATAATTAAAATATGAGTTCTGTCCTCACAAACCTAGAGTGGGGGGAAAGGGAATATGATACCTATATAAATATATAATACTATATCATATATCTAGTGCTGGAGTATAATCTAAGAAGTAAATAAGAAAAGTACAAAATGCATCTCTCCAAAGGAGAAACACAAATAAGCAATAGCAACATAAGATGTGTTCAAACTCTCTAAATAATCCAATAATTCATATACATTAAGTCTCTGATATATTAGTTTATACCACTACATTTTTTAAAAGTAAAAAATAAAATTCAGTGCTGATGGAGTTGTGGAATAATAGGCATCTGGTTGGAGATGTAAGCTGGTGCAATTATTTTGGGAAAACAAGATAGAATTATACAATAAGTTGCAGAACTATGTCAATTATACATGATATTGACATAGGGATTCTGCCAGTAGGACCATACCTTAAGGTTGTTATTAAAAGAAAAGAAAAAAAGATCTATGTAAAAAAATTCTAACAGCATTTCTTTTACAATAGCAAAAACAAACAAAAACAAAAACTGAAAACAATCCCTACGTCCATTTACTACATATGTATGTGTGGACCATATGGCTTTTTTCATAATTGATTACACTCTGCTTTAGCCATCATTTTGAACTCATTTAAACCTTCTAGAATATCTGGTGATAGTTATACAATAGTAATGATAAGTATATGGTTAGTACTTACCTTAAAAAAGATAGATCATATTTGACTCATGGGGCACATATGGGACACCTACAGCCTGCAAGCTAAAATATCATTTCCTTACCCTGGCATTGAATGATCTTTAAAATCTGGTAATAGTCTTTCTTTTCAGTCTAATTTCACACAAATTCTCCTTCATGCTCTTTGTGTACTAGCTAAGCGAGATTACTAGCAAGCACACTAATACACTATTGCTGAAACTGTGAATTGGGTTTGGAAAAAAAAAACACCTTACAATTATTTGGAAAAAGTCACTGAACTATTCCTAATCTTTGATTCAGTGATCCCACCACTAGGCATGTACTCCAAGGAGTCAAAGATGGAGGGAAGGGCTTCATCAAAATATTCGTAGCAGTGCTTTTTATGATAGCAAAAAACTGAAACAAAGTAGGTATCCTTCAGTCAGAGAATGACTGAACAAGTGTAATAATACATAATAAATACAGGATAGAAGAGTTCAAGGAAACTTGGGAAGACTTATATGAAGTAATAAAAAATGAAGAGATAAGAACCAAGAGAACAACATACAAATGTCCACAATAATGTCAAGCAAAACAACTCTGAAAGACATTAGGTTCATACCTATCAGATTGGCTAAAATGTTATCAGGGACATGGAAAAATCAGGACATTAATACACGGTTGTCAGATTTGTTAACTGATTCAACCATCTTGAAGAGAAATTTGGCCTTATGTTCAAAGAGTTATAAAACGTGTATATACTGTTTGATCTAGGAATGCCACCATTAGAGCTGTTTTCCAAGGTAATAAGGGAAAAAGATAGGATACTAAAATAGGAAAAAAGTATACTAAAATATTTATAGCAGCTCTCTTTGTGATGGCTAAGAGTTAAAAATTAAGGGGATGTCCATCAGTTGGGGAATGGCTAAATAAATTGTAGTATGTGATTGTGATGGAATACTGGTGGGTTGTAAGAAATGATTAGTATGTTGATTTTTAAAAAACGTAAAGATTTGCATGAAATAATACAGAGTGAAGTGAGCAGAACCAAGGGAATACTGTACACAGTAACACCAATATTATTCAAAGAACAACTGTGAATGACTAAGCTATTCTGAGTAATATGATCATTCAAATCAACTACAAAGGACTTATGAAGGAAAATGCTATTCACGTTCAGAGAAAGAACTGACATATGGAAATATGTATTGTATGATTCTACATATATATCTATGTCAAATGTTGGCTGTCTCTAATGTGGAGTTGGGAGAAAGGAATAAATAAATAAAAATAAAATTTTAAAAAGACACTAGAATTCAAATGAATGCAATGACCCTTTGAAAGGCAGGGTAAGGTAATGAATAAAGTATTGGATTTAGAATCAGAAAGACTTGAGTTCAAATCCTGTCTCAGACACAGTAGCTGTGTGATATTTGGTAAACAGTTTACTGGAACTGAGCCTCAGTTTTCTTATCTGTAAAATGGCAGGGCTAGATTGAATAATCTTTAAGGTTTCCTCCAACCCCAAATCTGTGATCCTATATTAAAATATTAAATGTTATAATATTAGAATTTATGTTCATTTAATATTAAAACATGTTCCTGCCCTCTTGAATACAGAGATGATGGACTATGGATGTAGAATACTTCATACATTGTTAGACACAGTTGATGTATCTGTTTTGCTTAACCACTTTTCTTGCTATAAGTGAAGGTTCTCTTCAGGGGATGCTATTAGAAAGTATCAGTGATATGACCCCAATCCTCATGTATAAAATACCATAGAAAAACAAAACCTTGGATTTCCAGCCATTTCCGATGTCCTGTGTTTTCCCTGTGTTTGCCTTTGTTCATACTATGTACTATGCCTGAAACAGATTCCTTCTACAATTCTGCCTGCTGAACTCAGAGGCCATGAAGCCTTTCTTTCTACCCCTCCCCCAGCCAGAAGTGAACCTTATCTTCTTGAATTAATTTCTGAAACCTTTATTAAGTACCTACTATAAACCAGGCATTGTGCTAAGCACTGGGCACACAAAGAAAATGAAAGCATCCCTGCCTTCAAGAGTTTGTGTTCTTTTAGGGGGAAATGATGATGAATAAACAGGAAATATATTCAATCATTCATGTGTTCCTGGCTTCTTCATGCCCTTATCACATCCTGAATTGATCTGTTTTTGTTCTATCCTCTTATTGGCCTATATGCTCCTTGAAGTCAGAGAGTATGTTTATTTCATCTTTGTCTTTAGCACAATGCCTTGGATATTTTTTTTTGGTCTAGATTTGTGATTGCATTGGTATAGGGACTTCTCAGTGATGAAACTTCCACTCAGTGCCGATCAACAACTGTTCTGCAACTTACAGTCTTAGAAAATTGCCTGGAATTGGGGAGACAAGGTTGCTGTGCCCAGTCTGGGTCTCCTTCCCCTCTTTGGCCTGGTTGAAGTTCTATGCCCAGTGAACAGGAGGTACTCAACAACATTTGCTGATTGATTAATTGCTCAACTGGGCTGCTCAGGATTTCAGCCCCCAAATGAATGGTGCCTTTCAGCACAATCTACCTGGTGATGGGGTGGGTAGAAGGAGAGGGAAACAATCCTTCAACCCCTGTTATAGGATCATGCCTTACATGATCCTACAATCCTCCATTCTAGGGACCTTTTCTTTCCCTTGAAGTCTTACCCTTCTAGGTTTCTCAAACCTTTTTAATTGGTGACAGCCTGAAAGAGAGTGAGCTTGAGGACAGAGTGCAAATTTAAAGACTGAGAGGTCTTGCTCATGAATCTAGGTACCACTGCTCTGGGAAGGGTTAATGCTTTAAAAGGGTACCAACTTTCAACAATCTGGCTGAAAAGGATGCTGAACTCGGAATCGAGAGACCTGGATTCTGGTCCCTGATCTGATTTTAAATCTGAGTCTCAGTTTCCCCTTCCATAAAACGAAAGTGTTGGACAAAGTAGCTCTCTAAGCTCCATTCTAGTGCTAACAGTCTTAGAATTTACTGGCCTGAAGGCCAGTATTTGGGGTCCATCTGATTCCATTTTACCTCAGTTTTAGTTTCAAAGTCAGGTAAGTTTTCCTTTGTCCAGTGACAGAGAATTCCTCCCTGAGATTTCAGTTTTCCTCCCTGAGATCTGTTTTCTTCCTTATAAAATGAAAGATTTTAACTAAATGGCCTCTAAATTCCCTTTTAGTGCTACAATTCTAATAGACAGGGAGGAGGAGGTCGTGTGTTCTGTCCCTCATACCTGGAATGCACAACCTCTTCCCCTCTGTCTCTTAGAATCCTAGCACTAAAAGGGAACTTAGAGGCCAGTATAAGAGACAGCTTGGATAAAGACATGAAGCCAGGAGATGGAATGTTGGTTGTGAGGGCCACAAGTAAGCTAGTTTGGCTGGACCACAGACTGTGTGAAGTGTGCATGTAAAAAAAAAGGTGTAAAAGCCCAAGTGGAGAGAAGGGTCAAGTCTAATTGTTTAAAACAAACAACACCCCCCCCCCCCAATATATGTGCTTGAGGTACAGACACTCTCTGGGTGGTAAAGGAGAGACCAATCTGCCTATGGGGGTAATCAGGAGTCACACAAATGAATATGAAAACAAATGGTCTAAAACCACCTAATTGCACCTAGTTTTATTTCTTTAAGAATAAATGTACTCTATCTTAACTTTCTGGAAATATTAGCTTCTTCTTTGAAAGACAGAGAGTAGCTGGAAGGCTGGCAGCAATTGAAAATGAAGGTGTTCCAGAAAAGACAGCTTTCACTTACCTGATGGCATCATGTGCTGCATTAAACACAGCTACCTCTTCTGTCTGATGGAGAGTCAGGTAATACTAACAGGAGACAATCACTTTCTGAGGAAATATTTTTTGATGTCTTTAATCACATGTTCTCACTCCCCCTAGAATCTCAAAGTTTAAAGATAAATTAAAGGTCACCTACTTCAGCTTTCTAGCCTTATAGGAATCCTGTCTAGGTATCTTAACAGGTATCTATCCAGCCTCTGTTGGAACATTTCCAGAGCCAGAAGGCTCACCATACTATAAGTCAGTTCTCAGTCTGTTACATTTTTGGATGGCTCTTTTTTTTTAATCATTGAAATGAAATATGTCTTTCTATGACTTCTTTCCATTTGTTCCAGTTCTGACATTTGGTCATAAAACAAATGATCATAGACATAAAACAAATCTGAGTCTTCTTCCAGATGATAGGTCTTCAGATATTTGAAGACAGTATTATGGAACTTCTCAGTCTTCTCTAGGCCAACCAGTCCAGTTGCTGGATGCCATCATAGTTTCCAGGACCATTTCTAACCTAGTCATTTTTCTTTGAATGCCTTCTAGCTTGTTATGTCAGTTGAAATGTGGAGCCCAGAAGGGAAAACGGCACTCCAGCTGTGGTCTGATCAGTGCAACAATTTCCATTTGTGGCTATATCATCCTCAAATTAATTCAGGGAAACTTTTGAAAGGACAACTGTCTTCCATAATGCTTTTCTCTTCTGCTTTCTCTTTCCTTGTTGGAAGCAGAGTATGAAGTAAAGTAGAATCTTCTTGAGGGAAAACATTGACTTTCAGCGTGGGTGCCATATTTTCATAGACAGTGACAAACTGAAGCTCATATAGAGGAGGGTGACAAGGATGGTAAGGGGACTGGAGGTTAGGTTATATGAGCCAGTGATAATAGCAGATAGAGGTCTAAACTTGGAGGCAGAAAGGCATTTCATGCCTCTGACATTTCCTAGATGGTTTAATCCTTCTGAGATGCATTTCCACATTCATAAATGATCGAGAATAATACTGTAGTTTTTACCTCAGAGGACTACCATGAGGACCAGATGAAATGATGTATGTAAAGCTTTTTGTAAACTTTAAAGTGCTGTATAATTGTGTAGTCTGTAAAGGAACTGATGTTTAACCTAGAGAAGATTTGAAGGGGACATGGTTATCCTGAACTGATGTAAGTGTGGAAGAGCATTTGTTCTGTTTAGATTCAGAGGGTAGAACTCTGAACAATGGTGGAAACTAAAGAGATGATAAAAGCAGCAATAGTTCACATTCATATAGCTTACTATGGGCTACGTGCTTTACAGTTATTGTATCATTTGATCCTCAAGACAACCCTGGTGGAGGGAGGAGCTATGCTCCTCCCCATTTTACAGATGAGGAAACTGAGGAGAACAGAGGTTAAGTGCCCAGGGTAACACAAGCCATATATGAACTCAAATCTTCCTGACTCCAGACCTAGCATTCTATCTACTGCACCACCCAGCTGAGAAATAGATTTTGGTACCATGTAAGGAAAAACTTTAACAATTAGAGCCACCTGAAAGGAAAATGGGTTGTCTTATCACTGAAAATATTGAAGTGAAGGCTGAATGACCACTTGTTGGCAGTGTTGTAGTCTGCTTAGGCATGGGTTGGACTAAGTGCCCTCCAAGGTCCCTTTCAACTCTGAAATTCTCTGTTTCTGAGGCTTTCTGTGCCCTTTAATATAGAAGAAAAATAATCTCACTGATCTGATCAAAAGTAATCTTATGATACAATGATGGAGCTTTTTGAAAGCCATTTACAGTTGCCTGGCTAGATTTCTCACACTGACTCAGTGGGCAAAATAATGGGACCCCTTTATCTTGAGAAGGTGATTTCTTATTGATGTGTCCTTTGAACATGCCTTTTCCCTAAGATACTGCTACACTAAAACTCAGTTGTTCTGTCTCTGCCCAAATGGAAGAAGTCATTTTGGGGGTAGGGTAAGGGAAAGGAAATTATGGTTTTACTTTGACATCTGATATTTCAGAGAATGTACTGCATCATTTTAAGTTGTTTTTATTCTAGTACCCAGGGACAATTACTGCTTCCAAACACTCCGGTTAGGGATTCTTATAGTATTGAGATTGAATGAAGGCTTTATCTTAGATTATTAATCACAATAGTTGTAGAGCTGGTTTCAAGAAGATTAGTAATAAATTTGAATTTGTTTTAAAAATGTTGGGCCCCTTTCCATTTTAATTCAAATTCAAAGGTCTAAATTGTACTGTTTCATGCAGGTACAATATAAATAAATTATTTTTTGAGTTAACAAAGTGAATGACAAATTCTTTTTCTATAAAAGTGTATAATTTTATGTAAGGATGAGAAAAGTCATCCCAAAAGGAAATTCCTTCTGCCTGCATGGTTTGAATTACAAGTATCAGACAGCTGCCTTACATTAGACAGAATTAACTCAACCTTCCCATGACAAGATCATCCTAAGACCTAAGACCATAAGTTGATCCAACTGCCATCTAGCCAGTAGACTATGCTGTCTGTACTTTATTCCTCTTGTATTTCTCATGGACTAGGTAAGATACAGCATGAATATCCTGCCCGTCCTTACCCTCAATCAGGACAGTGGAATATATCCTGGATATATTCCACTTTTCTGTCTGCTGTTAAAGGAACATAAGACAGTAGAGTTCCAAACTCTGAACTTTGAAACCTCAGTAGACCTTGTGATAACCCAAAGTCAAAACTAAATGTAGATTCTTGCTTAAAGGAGAATAAGCTGAGATCTGATATAACTGTTTGACAAGCACTGTTCTTCAATGCCCCCAGGGTCTTCACAGACCACCCATCTCAAAAAAGAAGAAGTGTCCTTAAAAACCAACCTAATATATTTCTTTTCTCACTGGAACAGATCACAGTTCTTAGAGGACAAAGCTTAGGAATGATTGTAGATAAAAAACCTCACCACCTGGTGGCAAATATTCTGCTGGTGAATTTCTTTGAAGTTATTTGGGCTGGTCCCTAGAGTACAGATACATCATCCATTATTAAACCTGTCTTTTAAGGCTTCCTATCTTTGTAAGAAGTGCCAGAGTTCCTGGTCCCTTGACATAACTTTCAAGGGTCTAAGGTTACCTCCAGTCATTTAAGGAGGACTTTAGTAAAGGAAAGTTAATTATATTTTACTTTCATTTTTACATGACACTTTTGGGATTGGCCATGGTTCCATTAAATTAAACACACATTTATTAAATACCTACTGTATAATAGGACACATTTATTAAATGCCTGCTGTCTAATAGGTGTTAGGGAAACAAAGACAAACATGAAACACTCTCTGCTCTTGGGTAATTTCTGTTCCACTGGTGGGTAGAGTATGTATGTATGTCAGTAAATATGAAGTATATGCAAAGCAAATACAAAGTTTTTTTGAGTGGGGGGCGAGGAGACAACAAAAAATACTGTGGGGGTGGATCACAGAAGGTCTCTATATTTAGGAGACCTTCACCTGAACTGTGCTTTGAAGGGAAGCAAGGGATTTTAAGAGACAAAAGTGAGGAGAGAGAAGTCTACAGTCATAAGGTTTAGCTTATTCAAAGACATGGGGGTGGGAAATAGTCATAGGTGGGGAATAGTAAGTAGATCAGTTGGGTTGGAATATAAAGTGTATGAGGGAGAGTAATATGGCATTATTATGGGAAGATGGGCTGAGGCTTTGAATACGAGACAAATTTGTATTTTGTCTTGGAGATAAAAGGGAGCCACTGAAATTTCTTGACTTAAGGCTTGATATGGTTATGCCTGAACTTTGTGCATATGAATCTGGCAGTTGTATGTAGATCAGATTGGAAAAAGTATAGGTTAGAAGCAAGGAAACCAAATTAAGAGGCTATTGCCGTAGTCCAAGTAAAAGATAAGGGACTGAATCAGGGCTCTGTAAATGGACAGAAGAGAAAAGATGTGAGATGTGATGTGGAGGTAGAATCAACAGGAATTGACTATTAATTGGATTTAGGGGATGAGGGAGAAGGAAGAGTCAAAGACTACTCCAAGATGACTAGCAGGTTTGTGGTATCTCCAATGGAAACAGGAATGTGGGTAGTGATAATGGCAGAGGCAGGGTTTTAGGGAAAAGATGCTGATTTTGAATTGCTCATGGGACACCTAATTGGAGCTGTCTAGTAGGCAGTTGATGATATAGAACTGAAGCTCTGAAGAGAGAGAAGAACTGGAGACATGCATGCATGTGTATGTATACACACATGTCCACACACAAATGCAGAGTACACGCGTGTACATGTAACATGTATGTATATGTGCACATGTGGATGTATGTGTATATTTGATGGAGCCCTAGGATACATCAATTACTTTAAAAATAATAGCTCTTCTGTTGAGAGGGACAGCTAGGTGGAGTAGTAGATAGAGTACTAGCAGTGGCATCAGTAAGATCCGAGTTCAAATCTGGCCTCAGACATTTACTAGCTGTGCGAGCCTTGGCAAGTCACTTAACCCCAATTGCCTCCAGAAAAAGAATAGTTTTTTTTTTAAATCCTTGGCAGTCACTAATTGGTACAGGCATAAACATAAACTTCTGCTTTGTAAAATTCAAGGGTACCATGCCCAATTCCATGCATATGCTAAAGCATTTGGGCCAAGAACTAGAAAAATGATGTTTTACTTTTTTTACCATAACTCTTTTAGATAAAATTTATACTGTACAATTTCCTCTGATCAGGTAGTGAACAAGGTGATAACTAATCTATAACTGTAAGAATCATAGGATGATAGCATTATAGGATGACAACAAAGAAAACTTCACGTGAAAACATTACAAAATACAGTATTTTACAAAGGGAGGAAAAAATTATTGGAGGAATTTTAACAAGTATAAAACTATGTACATTTTTTTTGCTCCTAAGCAGCCAGCCCTGCATTTCAGCTTTTCCTACCACATTTCTTATTAATATACTTCTCATGTATCTTAGAGTACTTAGAAATATGACAGATGAATAGCAAGTATTTTACTCTCCAGAAAAGTTGTACTTTTCTTTACTGGATAGAAAGATTGGATTAGATAACATCCTAGGTTTCTTCCAATCCTTTTTAAAAATTAAGATTTATCTCAGGTTTAGTAGAACATGTGTGTAGTACCTGCTGCTGGGGAGTCTGAGATTGGCAGATCTCTTGAGTTTTGAAATTCTGAGCAGAAATAGGGCTAAAAGCCTATCATCATCATCATCTTTATTAAATATTATATAATACTATACAGAACAGAATTATGTTGCATAATAATAATATGTAACCAATGTTACATAGTTATATATTATATAATGTACTAAATATCATGTATTATATCAATCATAATATATGATATAATTATATATAATTAATATTATAGTGTCAACATAATTTATAATACAATATAATAGTCCTTTATGCAGTGCTTTAATAACATAAGTACAATAATAACATAGTATTTTAGGGTTTTCAAGGAACTTTAAAATATTATTTTATCTTCTCAACTCAGTGAGTACTATTTTTATTCTCCTTTTATAGAAACTAAGGCTTAGAGTCTTTAAGTGCTTAGAGTCGCATAGCTAATAGGTGTCTGAGACTTGATTTGAATGAGGGTCTTTTTAACTTCAGATCTAGCAGTCTATCCACTTTGTCACTTAACCATAACTACTAATTATCTACAGCAAGTCCAGCACCAATGCGGTGAACCCTTAGGGGTGGAAGGCTACCTGAGGAGGAGTGGAGTGATCAGAAAAAAGGAGCCAATTAAAGTTTCTATGCTAAGGAGTATTGAGAATAAGCCTTGAGACCCAATCTCAAAAAAAAAAAAGGTTTATTGCCACCTTTTGCTTTTATATCACAGTCATTTTTGGACAAATCACTGTCCCCTCATTACATCTACTCTTGGAATTTAACCATCCTTGTGATAAAGAAAAAAATAAGCAAAAAAAAAAATAAACAAAAAGAAACCTCAAACAAGCCACAATATAATGACTATTAGACAATGTCTGCACCATTCTGCACCTGCACTCTCCTGCTTTTACCCTGGTGGCAGGTTTCATGGTGTCTCAATGCAGACTTAGAAAAGTTTAGAATACCAAGTAAACATGTAGCATACAACATGACATTAGAGCAAGCCAGCTCTACTAAAGGAACATCTCGTATGAAGGGCATTCAGAGAAAATTATAGAAACAGATCAGGTCCACTGGGATGCCACTAAAATTGATCACATGCCACTGGGGCCTTATAGGGAATGGAGACACCCCAATTAAGTAATGTCTGATAGGTTTTTATAGGGTTTTTATCTGAGTCTAACAGGATCAACCAATGGGAGGACAAGAGTGAGGAACCTGGACTTGCGTACTGGTACTGCTGATTTATGGTACTAGGTAGGAGAGGACGAGAATCCTAGGGAATTAGCTGGTTGAAATTCAAATCTCAGAGCCTTTGACTCATTACTGAATCTGACAGGATGACTAGGAGGATTTTGAGTTTACCATAGGCTTCTTCATTTAGTGGGGTGGGAAAACCCTGGGCTCATTACTCATAGTCCTTTCCTTTTTCAAGATTCTTATGTTTATGAGTTTTGCTGAAGTTATAGTGTATCTTTGCAATATCATCAGGATACTTCCTGGAGGGTAAATGCATCAGGAAAGAAACTTCTAACTTCAATAGAGTCAAATGTTATCCTTTTTTATCCTTGTATTCTTCATCCTTCTTGTGGTTCTAGAGTCCTTTGGGACAGGAAATGAGCCATGAGTGTTTAACTTTTATGCCTCAAGTTTGTCCCTTCCCCTTCTTTTTTTAAAAATTAATTAATTTACTTTTAGTTTTCAACTTTTACTTCCACAAGATTATGAGCTCTAAATTTCCTTCTCATCTCTCCCCTCCACCCACCCCAAGACAGTGTGCATTCTGATTACTCCTTCCCCTAATCTGCCCTCTCTTCTCTTATTCCCTTGCCCTCTATTTTCTGTAGGGTAAGATAGATTTCTTTACCCTATTGCCTTTATGTCTTATTTGCCAGTTGCATCTAAAACAGTTTTTAGCTTTCATTTTTAAAACTTTGAGTTTCAACTTCTCTTCCTTTCTACCTTCACACCTACCCT
>CM053769.1:289063558-289088163 GCA_028658325.1 Potorous gilbertii | reverse complement strand
AGTCATGCAAAACACTTCCATAACAGTCATATTGTGAAAGACTAACTATATTTCCCTCCCTGCCCCCCATTTATTATATTCTCTCTTTTGACCCTGTCTCTCCTCAAAAGTGTTTACTTCTAATTAACCCCTCCTCCCATTTGCCCTCCCTTCTATCATCCCCCCCACAGCCCACTTCTCCCCTTCTTCCCTACTTTCCTGTAGTGTAAGATAGATTTTCATACCAAATTGAGTGTGCATGTTATTCCCTCCTTAAGTCAAATGTGATGAGAATAACCTTCACTTTTCCCCTCTCACCTCCTCCCTTTCCCCAGAGTGAAAAAGCTTTTTCTTGCCTCTTTTATGAGAGATAATTTGCCTCATTCCATTTCTCCCTTTCTCCTCCCAATATATTCCTCTCTCATCCCTTAATTTTATTTTTTTAGATATCCTACCTTCCTATTCAACTCACCCTGTGCCCTCTGTCTATATGTATATAATCCCTCCAACTACCCAAATACTAAGAAAAATCTCAAGAGTTACAAATATTATCATTCCATGTAAGAATGTGAACAGTTCAACTATATGTCCCTTATGTTTTCTCTTTCTGTTTTCATGCTTCTCTTGATTCTTATATTTAAAATTCAAATTTTCTATTCAGCTCTGGTCTTTTCATCAAGAATACTTGAAAGTCCTCTATTTCATTGAATGAACAATTTTTCCCCTGAAGTAGTATACTCAGTTTTGCTGAGTAGATGATTCCTGGTTTTAATCCTACCTCCTTTTACCTCTGGAATATCATATTCCAAGCCCTTCAATTCATTAATGTAGAAGCAACTAGATCTTGTGTTATCCTGAATGTATTTCCACAGTACCTGAATTGTTTCTTTTTGACTGCTTGCAATATTTTCTCCTTGACCTGGGAGCTCTGGAATTTGTCTAGGAATTTTTATTTTGGGATCTCTTTTAGGAGGTGATTGGTGGATTCTTTCAATATCTATTTTACCATCTGGTCCTAGAATATCAGAGCAGTTTTCCATGATAATTTTTACAAATTTATTTATTTATTTTTAGTTTTCAACATTCTTTTCCACAAGATTTTGAGTTCCAAATTTTCTCCCCATCTCTCCCTTCCCCCATCCTAAGATACCATGCATTCTGATAACCCCTTCCCCAAATCTGCCCTCTTTTTCTATGACACCTCTCCCTTCCCTTATCTCCATCTTCTCTCTTTTCTTATAAGCAAGATAGATTTCTATACCCCATTACCTGTATTTCTGATTTCCCAGTTGCATGCAAAAACAATTCTCAACATTCATTTCTAAAGTTTGAGTTCCAAGTTCTCTCCCTTCCTCCCTCCCATACATCGCCACTGTGAAGGCAAGCAATTCAATATAGGCTATATATGTGTAGTTATGCAAAAGACTTCCATAATAGTCATGCTGTAAAAGACTAACTATATTTCCTTCCATCCTATCCTGTCCCCCATTTCTTCTATCCTCTTTTTCGTTCATGCCCCTCCCCAGAAGTGTTTACTTCTAATTACCCTCTTCTCCCATTTCCCTCCTTTCTATGATCCCCCACACAGTCCACTTATCCCCTTCTCCCCTACTTTCCTGTAGTGTAAGATAGATTTTCATACCAAATTGAGAGTTCATGTTATTCTCTCCTTAAGTCAAATGTGATGAGAGTAAGCTTCACTTTTTCCCACTCATCTCCCCCCTTTTCCCCTTCATTGAAAAAGCTTTTTCTTGCCTCTTTTATGAGAGATAATTTGCCCCATTCCTTTTCTCCGTTTCTCCTCCCAATATATTCCTCTCTCATCCCTTAATTTTATTTTTTTAGATATCCTACCTTCCTATTCAACTCACCCTGTGCCCTCTGTCTATATGTATATAATCCCTCCAACTACCCAAATATTGAGAAAAGTTTCAAGAGCTACAAATATTATCTATCCATGTAGGAATGTATACAGTTCAACTTTAGTAAGTCCCTTATGATTTCTCTTTCCTGTTTACCTTTTCATGCTTCTCTTGATTCTTGTGTTTAAAAGTCAAATTTTCTATTCAGCTCTGGTCTTTTCATCAAGAATGCTTAAAAGTCTTCCCTTTCATTGAATGACCATTTCTTCCCCTGAAGGATTATACTCAGTTTGCTGGGTAGGTGATTCTTGGTTTTAATCCTGGTTCCTTTGACTTCTGGAATAATCATATTCTAAGCCCTTCAATTCATTAATGTGGAAGCAGCTAGAGCTAGTGTTATCTGATTGCATTTCCTCAATACTTGAATTGTTTCTTTCTGGCTGCTTGCAATATTTTCTCCTTGACCTGGGAATTCTGGAATCTGGCTACAATATTTCTAGGAGTTTCTCCTTTTGGATCTCTTTCAGAAGGGGATCAGTGGATTCTTTCAATATTTATTTTACCCTCTGATTCTAGAATATCAGGATAGTTTTCCTTGATAATTCCATGAAAGATGATGTCTGGACTCTTTTTTTCATCATGGCTTTCAGAAAGCCCCACAATTTTAAAATTGTCTCTCCTGGATCTATTTTCCTGGTCAGTTGTTTTTCCAATAAGATATTTCACACTGTCTTCAATTTTTTCATTCTCTTGGTTTTGTTTTGTTTTGTAATTTCTTGGTTTCTCATGAAGTCATTAGCTTCCATCTGCTCCATTCTAATTTTTAAAGAACTATTTTCTTCAGTGAGCTTTGGAACCTCCTTTTCCATTTGACTAATTCTGATTTTTAAAGCATTTTTCTCCTCATTTGCTTTTTGGACCTCTTTTATCATTTGAGCTAGTCTATTTGTAAAGGTGCTATTTTCTTCAGCATTTTTTTTTTGGGTCTCCTTTAGCAAGCTATTGACTTACTTTTCATGATTTTCTTGTATCACTCTCATTTTTCTTCCCAATTTTTCCTCCACTTCTTTTGCTTGATTTTCAAAATCTCTTTTGAGTTCTTCCATGGCCTGAGACAATTGCAAATTTATTTTGCAGGTTTTGGATGAAGAATCCCTGACTTTGATGTCTTCCTCTAATGGTGTGCTTTGTTCTTCCTCATTTGAAAGGATAGAAGAAAATATCTGTTCACCAAGAATGTAACCTTCTATGGTCTTATTCTTTTGCTCCTTTTTGGGCATTTTTTCAGTCAGTTACTTCACTTTTGAGTCATTTGTCAAGTGGAGGGTATACTCTAGGGACCTGTAAGTTCCCAGTTCCTCCAAGGTGGCACAATCAAGGGAGAAGAGTTTACTTCTCTCCTGGCCTGCAATGTAGTCTGGGAGCAACTGCAATCTTTTCTGCCCAGGATTTGCTAGTAGATTTCCCTCTCCACAATTGCCTCCAGCTCCACCACACCAGTGTTCCTCCTCACCCCAGGGCTGAGATTCAGATCAGTTATTTTATTCCCCCAAAGTCTTTAGGCTGAGGGCTCCAAAAATGGATGCTGCAGCTACCTGGAGCCAGAGTTAGGTCAAGACCCTGCTCCCTTCTCACCCAGGTGAAAGAGTTTTGTCACTGACCTTTGAAGCTGTCTCTGGCATTTGTGGGTTGAAGAATCTGGCAACTACAGCTGCTGCTTGGAATTCTGCACCCTGAAGCCTACCCCAGTCCTGTCCCTGCTGCACAATGTGGCCAAGCCTAGGATGTGCTCCACTCTGAGCCTGGTGCAATAGACCTTTCCTGTCCACCTTCCAGGCTGCCTTGGACTGGAAATCTCTTTCACTCTATCATTTTGTGGTTTCTGCTACTCTAGAATTTGTTTAGAGTCATTTTTATAGGTATTTTATGGACTTCGGGGGGAGAGCTACAGCAGGTCCATACTTCTACTCCACTATCTTGGCTCTGCCTTCTTTCATAATTTCTTGAAAGATGATGTCTAGGCTCTTTTTTTTTGATCATGGCTTTCCAGCAGTCCCATAATTTTTAAATTGTCTCTCCTGGATCTGTTTTCCAAGTCAGTTGTTTTTCTAATGAGATATTTCACATTGTCTGCTATATTTTCATTCCATTGGTTCTGTTTTATAATTTCTTGATTTTTCATGAAGTCATTAACTTCCATCTGCTCCATTTTAATCTTTAAGGAATTTTTCCTTCACTGAGCTTTTGGACTTCCTTTTCCATCTGACCAATTCTGCTTTCTAAGGCCTTCTTTTTCCCATTGACTTTTTGGATCTCTTTTGCATTTGGGCTGGTCTATTTTTTAAGGTGTTATTTTCTTCAGTATTTCTTTTGGGTTGCCTTTAGCAAGCAGTTGACTCATTTTTCATGATTTTGTTGCATCCCTCTCATTTCTTTTCCCAATTTTTCCTCTACTTCTCCTACTTGATTTTCAAAATCCTTTTTGAGTTCTTCCATGGCCTGAGAGCAGTTCATATTTTTCTTGGATGATTTGGATGTAGGAGCTTTGAATTTATTGTATTCTTCTGTTTGTATATTTTGGTCTTCCTTGTCACCAAAGTAAGATTCTATGGTCTTATTCTTTTTCCAGTTTTTGTTCATTTCCCCAGTCACTTACTTGACTTTTAAGCTCTTTGTCAAGGTAGTTCTCTGCTTCCAGTAGGTGTGGTGGTGGTGGGTGTACTGTCAGCTGCTTCATTCCTCCCCCCCCAATATGGGCCTAGAGCTCCAGAAATAGCAACTGCTGCTGTCTCTGCTGCTGTGGCTCCTGCGGGCTCCTCCACCTCCTCTATTGCCCTGGGGCTGTGATCAGATCACTCTACTCTCTCACACAGGTCAGACAGGCTTTTTTCACTTACCTTCCAATTTGTCCTTGGTGTTTTGGGGTGGTGATGTCTGGAAACTGCCACAGGTGCCAGAAATTCAGTCCCTCACCCCACCCCAGGCCTGCTCAGGTTCCATCTGTGCTGGCCTGGTACGTGCTGGAGTGTTCTCCCAGCCCAGCATGATAGATGCTTCCTGTAGGCCTTCCAGGCTGTCTTGGGCTGGAGATTTGATTTACTCCATCATTCTGTGGGTTCTGTAGCTCCAGAATTTGTCTAGAGTCATTTTTTTTACATATGTTTGGCTGGGTTTCAGGGGAGAGCTTTAGCAGTTCCCTGCATTACTCTGCCATGTTGCCTCCACCCCTTCCCTTTCTGAGAGAAATTTCCATATTATTTACAAGGAAAATGTTTTCACCCTACCCCCTTTTTTCCGGGATTTTAAAGTCATTTCCTCCAACTTGGAGTAGTGTTATTCTTGCTCTGTTGGTCTTCAGAACTTGACTCAATTTCTTAGTAATCAAAGATTCCATTTTCATGTCCTGGGACCATTCTTTCAGTTCTTTAAAGAACTCTTCATTTGCGTGTATGTGAGGACACAATGGGGGATTCACAAGAATGGCATTTTTTTACCCCAACAAAATGGTGATTCTTACTAGTATTTCTCCAGATATTTTGATTTAAGAATTTATGTATCAGAAAGAGGTAAGTCTTTTTTTGCCAAAACTCAGAAATAAAAATGGACATTTTGAGTCATAATATTTTTTACCTGTTTCTAAGTTAAAATTGAGGCCCTGTTGGAAGCAGGACTATCCCTTTGCAATCAATAAGAAACTATTTAATAAACTATTATGTACTGAGCAAGATAGTCTTATACAGGCATTGTGAAATGAAGAATTAAAGCATGATCTGGATAATTTAGTGTGTTTAGAAAAAATCAGGAAGGAATGAAATATCCAGATAATTGAAGAAAAGCTTTTGAGACCTATTTTTGTGTTTGAATTTTCTAGCCACCGAATTTCTGAGAAGAGAGACTTTCTTTGGATGTCGTAATTTTCTTTTTAAAAGAATAAATCCTAATTGATATATTTTGTTTTCACATCTATATCCCTCAATAAAGTCCCCTTCTCCTTCTAGAGAACTTTTCCTTATAACTAATAATAGAAATAGTAACAAAGTATAGCTCATCAAGGCCTCAGATGATGGATTTCTAATTTATTCCTGAGACTGTATTCAAAGTTTTCCAGCTTGGGTCAGGAGCTTGGAATGCTATGGGGCTAAAAGGGACAAAAGGAGATGGCAGAAAAAAACAGACACTTTCTGTGCTGTAGAGTTACTCGAGAGGTACAGGAAGTAGCTTTAGGGCAGATGTTGACCTTTAGTATTTGTGAAATCAGCTCCTCAGTATGTGTATGAGATAGTTTGTAAGAAGAGTTAATCAACAGGTTGTAATTAGATTGGATAGAAGGAGAGTGATGTATTTTGGAAGAATTTGGTGCTGTTTCCTAATAATTTTTTGTGGGACTTATGAATGGGTAAGTCAGTGACTACCAGGACAAATACAAAGTTTGGTAGCCTTGGCTGTGCCCTTGCACTTGCTGTGAGAGACTATCAATTAAATCTTTACCCTGATTGCTGAGGTCCTTCTTCCAGTATTCCTCAGTTTCCCATTGGCAAGGAAAGGGATTGCCGTGTGTGTGTGTGTGTGTGTGTGTGTGTGTGTGTGTGTGTGTGTATGTATGTATGTATGTATGTGTGCATATGGTATAGGATATAATAATAATAGGACCTGACACGACTCAGATTCTTTTGACTTAGTCTTGGCCAACCCAACCTTGCCTCCACACCATGATGAGACACTGAAGTAGAACTTTAGTAGAAGACATAAAGAAGAAGTAGAAGTGCTGCTTGTGGTGGTTGGGAGATAATTTCCTCTCTATCATTCGGTGACCAGATTTTTTCTAAATCCATGTGGAAGTCTACTCTGTCAGCATGGTTCTATTTACTACTTTCTGTATCATGGCAACTGGAGTTCTGAGTAATTAGCTTCATTTCTGGGTGTAAGACTAATGCTGATACAAAGAAATGAAAATTGCAAGCACTTTTACATTTTTACTAAAACCTTGATACTTCTCATAATTGGCTCTTGTAAAGTCTTCACCAGAACATATCCTTATTCTTGGCAAGCTCTATTGTGGGGCTGTGAAGGAGCTAGTCAAACAAATCTTTTTTTCATTTCCTCCTACATGGGATCCCCAGAGAAGAATCAATAGCATGAGTAGGGACCAGCTTCTTGAAGCTAAATTACATTCCATAGAATTGTCACTAGATATCAGCCTGGCACAGAATTTGTTGTTTGTTTTTTCTTCATTGCTTCCTTCCAAGGCCCACTCCCATGCAAGCAGCTTGCTGTGTACCTATGAGATGGACTACTCTCCTTTCTTCCACTCTCTATTGCAGTGTCTCAGAAAAGTATGAAAGCATCAAATGTGGTTTACCCTGTTATCCACCAGCTAATCCAATAAAATCCAGTTATTTATGAACTGCCCATTATGTGGAAGGCACTGTGCTAAGTGTTGTGGATATAAAGAAAAAACAGAAAAAGAGTCCTTGCCCTCATAGAATAAGATTGTATTAGAGGATACACTATATCAACAGGTAAGAAAATGCATGATCTTTTAAGGAGGAGGGAGAAAACAGTTAAGAACTAAGATAATCTAGAAAGACTTTCCATAGGAGAGCTGAACCTTGAAGGAAGCCAGAATTTTTCCTTCACTTGATAGTTCTGGAATTTGGCAATGATATTCCTTGGTGTTTTCAGTTTGTCTCTTTCAGGAGGTGAATGATGGATTCTTTCAATGACTATTTTACCCTCTGGATCTAAGACTTTTGGGCAGTTTTCCCTAATGATTTCTTGGAAGATATAGTCCAGTCTCTTTTTCTTCATCATGGATTTATGGTATGGTCAATTATTCTTAGATTTTTCTCTCCTGGATCTATTTTCCAGGTCAGTTGTTTTTCTAATGAGATATTTTACATTTTCATCTATTTTTTCATTCTTTAGATTCTATTTGACTGAATATTGATGTCTCATAGTCATTAGCTTCTACTTGACCAATTCTAATTTTTAATAGATTGTTTTCTTCAGTTAACTTTTGCATCTCCTTTTCCATTTGTTCAATTTTCCTTTTTAAGGAGTTGTTCTCTTCAGTGAATTATTTTTACATATTTTTAAAATCATTGACCAGCTTTTCTTCTACTTCTCTAATTTGGCTTTTAAAATCCTTCTTGAGCTTTTTCAAGAATGCTCTTTGGTCTTGAGACCAGTTCATATTCCCTTCTGAAGTTTCATATGGGAGTACAGTCTCAATGCTGACCTCTTTGGTATTTGTGTTTTTGTTCTTGTCCCCATAGAAAGATTCTGGGGTCTTATCTTTTCTGGTTTGCTTCTTGCTCATGATGATCACCCTTTTCCTGGATTTTAAAGTGGATCTCTGCTTCTGGGGCACAGGGGACTTTGTCCCATGGTTCTTGTGCTTAGAGCTTGTGTATTGTGGCCTCTGGTTCTTTCAGCTAGAAGCTAAAATGCTTTAGCTTACCTGGTGCTGAGCTCACTAGTATGTCAAAGTAGAGGCCAGGTGAAATCTTTCTGAGTTTTCCCAGAGTTACTTTGGAGCTACTATGTTAAGTGTGGGGGAAGGGTTGTCTGGCTGCTGGAGGTCTAGTTTCCTGAGCTAGAACATAGACAAGTTCAGTGGTTGGTGAACCCCATCTGCTCTAATGTCTTCCTAATTCCCCTTGCTGTGCTAAGGCATACTTGGGGTCCTGGTGTTGGTGATTATGGGCTTCACCCACCTGGGGCTTGGGATCTCCTGGTTCACTGAGGTGGGGCTTTCTGGGACAGCTCTGGTGCTGCACTGGTCCCCTTCAGCTACAGCAAGAGGGACTATCCTTTGCGACTTTCCTAGCCTCACAGGCTAAGAGACTGTTTACCCTTTCTGTTGATCTCACTGTTCCAGGATTTTTCCTGGGGAAATATTCTCTGGGTCTTTCAAGGTCAACAGGGAGAATGGGATAGCATTTATCAATTATTCCACCATCTTGGCTTCTGGAAATTCAAGTAGGTGACTTACAGACATTTAATCTGAAGGCTGATAGTCTTAGGTACAGCTGCTGTAGTTACCTGGGGTTTTGTGATTCTCTCACTCACTTCCACTGGACTCCCATCCTGGGCTGATATGTTTGAGAATATTCAGTGTTCTGCTGCTTCAGACTTCCTGTTTGGCTTTGCTATGGTGGGGTCTGTGTTGGTACGCTCCTCCAACTCTATGCAACAGATCATTCCATTGACCTAGGATGTCCTGGGTTGGAAATCTGAGTGTGATGGTTAAGGTTTTGTGGACTTATTTCTTTGCAGACTAGTCCTATTTTCTCAGAAGTCAGAGTTTTTAAGAGGAAATGGTGATAAGAGGGAATATTCCAGGCATCAGAGACATTGTGTGAATGACTTTGGAGGTAGAAGAAACAGTGGCGAATTCATGAAATATCAACTAGGCCAATTTGGATGGAAGGTAGTATGTAAAGGGAAATTATAAATAAAGAGGCAGCAAGTTGGTACAGTGGATAGACCATCCAACTTGGAGTCAAGAAGACCTGAGTTGAAATACAGCTTCAGACATGTAATAGATGTGTGACCTTAGAGAAATCACCAAACCTCTATCTGCCTCAATTTCTTCATCTATAAAATGGAGATAATAAATAGCACCCACCTTACAGTGTTGTTGTTAGAATAAAATGAGACAATATTTTTAGCATGATTTATAAACCTTTAAGAGCTATATAAATTCTAGCTATTATTAAATAATCACTAAGCCTGGAAAGCTAAGATGAAGTCAGGTTGCTAAGAGCTTTAAAGGCAAAGCCAAGGAATTTGTATTTTATTTCAGAGCAAAAGTTGTTAACTTGGAATCCACATACTCCCAAGGTACTTATGGACTGATTTCAGGAAGTTCATGAACTTAAATGGGAAACAAGTAAACTACATCTTTATTTTCACTTATTTCTAACAGAAAATTTGCATTTCACATTTTAACTCTATTTTCTTGCTTTTTTGTAATAAGTCTAATGTGGAAATATATTTTGCATGTGTGGATATTGTGTTTCTTGTGTTTTCGGTGGGTGGAGAGGGGATGTAGGGAGAGAGAGAATTTGGAACAGAAAAAATCCAAAATTCTTTGTAGCTAACTCTAGCATTCCTGGAGAGTTACTGAAGTCATAGAGACATTCTGGTGTCAAATGATCTCTAGTCACATAAAGTTAGATTTAAATGGTATAATTATTAAAAGTTTTCTAAGCAATATATAAAACATTTTTCACAAATCTCCCTACGATGTTGGACCCAGGCAAGATGCTTGCTGAATTTAACAGCTGTAGTAATCAGGAAATAATAACAGATCTTATTTATGGAGAGTTAAAAGTTTGCATTGTATATTGTAAACACCATGTCATTTGATCATGAAAATATCCTGTGAAGTCACTGCTATTAGTCATCCCCATTTTACAGATGAGGAAGTTGAGGCCTAGAGAATTTAAGTGACTTGACCAGGATCACAAAGTTGCTAAGTGCTTGAAGTAGAATTCTTACTAAAGTCTTTCTGAGTCCAAGTTCAGCACACTATGCAACACTTTTTCTCTAGGAGAGAAGCACATATAGGGATTGTGACTCACAGTTTGAGAAACTTTGAAGGGGTCCTGAGTGGAAAAGGTTTAAGAAGCTCTGCTCTAACCTTTTCTCATTACTACCAGTTAGCACTATGTGAGTCTGATTTTGCTACTTTCTCCACAACAGAGACTTTAATTTGTTTCATGATTAATTCAAACTCTTCAGTATTTCTTCCTGGCTACTGGGGAATTTGTTCTTTCCATGTGGAGTCAGCCATATCTGCTTCAGTCTTAGGATCATAAAATCCCATAATTGTAAGGGATCTCAAAGGTCATCTTATTCAAATTATATCTGAGAAAGATTCCCTACTCCAACATCTCCTGCAAGTAATTATCCAATCTGTGCTTGAAGATTTCAGCTGATGGGGAACTTAGTACCTCCTGAGGTTGCCCATTCCACTTTTGGACAGTTTTAACGATTATGGAGTTTTCTCACACCAACCTAAGAACTGTTCTTAAAAACATTATTCTGAGAAAGGGTCCATAGATTTCATTAGACTGCCAAAAGGATCCATGACACAAAGAAGGTTAAAAACCCCTAGTCTTCAAGATTCTTCTTTCAGATCTGGATCTATAGAATTTTGGTAAAGAGAAATAATATGAAGTAAATGCTCATACATTTCTTTACTAAATTAGAAGTCCCTTGAAGGCAGGGACTATGTTTTGCTCCTCTTTCTGTCTATTACAAAGAGCACCCACATCAGGGGCTTGTATCAAGGAAGCCTTCAATAGATAATCGTTGAGTTGGATTGAGTAATTTTGCCCTCACTTTGTCATATTATATAAATTCAAATTTTTTGATGGAATTTTGATATACTGAAAACCTAAAAAAAGTTTAAAGAAAAGGTATTTTGTTTTAGTTCAAGCTATGATTTCATTGCTGTTGGGAATACCTGACAGGCTAATTCCCTCCATGGATACAGATCAGTAATTTATCCTTAACTTGTGGCCTTATAGTGTTGCTTGGGGCATGGCCTTGATAGGATTTAATAAAGGTAAACTGAGGCACAAAGGTCTCAGCATGCTCAATTTATTAGTAAAGTGTGAATTTACCAATAAATAGAATCTCAGCTTCCCTGACAAAGCTAAGACCTTGGATGAGGGGAACAGCTCTCATTCTAGTTTGGGAGAGTACAGAAAACAGGCAGGCTAACATCATAGAAGGAAGAAAATACAACTGGACGGATATTAGGAATAATAACAACCCTCTCTTTCTCCTGTGACTAAGAAATGTTCATTATTTGAGTCCAGCTGCATCTGCAAGGACGGAGATAGTAAACCAGTCTTTTTTGGATAACCAACTAGACATCCTTGAAGGATAACTTGGTGGTATAAGTATACTAAACCAGATTCCCTGGTGTCCACCTGCCTCCTTCAAGGGTAACGGATATCCTTGACACGAGAATAGAACAGTGATTAACAGGAGAAATGGATTTCCAAACTTAACTCGTTACAGTACAGCTGAATTTCTGAATTACATTCAGAGACAAAGTATCATGACTTAGGCAGTTATAGGACAAAATCAATTAATTGTAAATAGGATCAATTAAAAAAGACACAGACTCATTATACTTATTTCACTACCAAGAGTTTAAAGGAACTTGCATCTGGTTACAGACAGTATATGTCAGAGACAGGACTTGAAGATACCTCTTCCCGATGTCAAGACTCTTCCACTATTCATTATGGCATGCTAGCTCTCATTCTAATAATATCTCTGGAAAATGGAGAGATTGTACCTTCTTACCCCCTTTCTCAGGGAATGTTCAGGCTTGTGAATACATATGTTATTAGGAGCCACTGCTATTAACAGTTTTCTGGGAGGCCTGAAATATGATAGCAAAGGATTATTTTTTCATGTCACTACTAAATTCAGGGCTCTATTCTTTTGCCTAGGTCAGAGGAATATTTTTGTTACTGTCTTATGTTAATGGAGTAGCACGTTGTCATTTCCAGAAAATAATAGGGAATATAAAAGTCTGTTATGGTTGCTTGCATCTTAATTTTCTTTTTTGGATTTAAGATTGATATTCCATCCTCGTGATGCAACCATTCTATCCTTAAGCTTTTGTATTTGCTCCCCACTCCCCTCCAGAAGGGAAAAAATAAACACTCTACTGAAAAGTTATAATTAAGATATGTGTGTACCCAAGATCAAAATTGTAAATGAATGCTCTCCACTGAAAATAGCTTCATTTACAACTTCTGAGACTTAGAGGCAGAACACCTCATTTCAACAATTCAGCCTTGAAGCAAAAGTCTCCTTGGAAATCTCTGGTACTGACCTTGTTATCGGCCATTCAGGTGGACAATTCAAGGCACTGAGTTGGTCAATGTCACATTTTTAAAGTAGAAGGCCCCAGTGCCGTTAAATGAGTAAATAGTTCACTTTGAGCTTGCCACTCTATTTCCTTCTTTCATAACAATGAACACTTGCCTTTTTCCCCTCTAAATCTTCTCTTCCACTTTATCCAGACCCTTAAACAACATGACTGAAGACCTACTGTATGTTTGGCCTTGTTCTGAGAAGCTCTTGGAAAACAAATCCAAGTTAGACTGGCCTTTGTTTTTGCCTTCTGGGAGTCTACAGTCTAGGAGGAAAGATAAGACCCAAACATACAACTGTACAAATTGAAATACAAGAGAGGAAGGAAAAAATACTATGATATACTTTTCTTCTTTTATTTGAGAGATTTAAAATAGTCAAGATTGGTAGATGCAATTTATGAGCACAGTAAGAGGTGCTCATAAATTACATGCATCAAAGGCCAAGTAATTTGTATTTCATAGGGTCAGGGGCCATGTCATAATTTTAGCTTATCAGTCATAGGATCACAAATATGCATTTGGAAGGCAGTTCAATTGCTTTCTAGTCTCTCCTACCACCCATACTTCATTTTATAAATAAGGAAAATGAGGTTAAGTCACTTGTCTAAAGTCACAGTAGTGAGCGCCAGGGGCTGCATGTGTCATCTTACATTTGACCGTGTCTTCATACAAAACAACAATGGAAACCATCATCTCTGATGGTACATGAAGGAACCATTTTTGCTTGTTTTTTGTATTCTCAGTGCTTAGCATAGTGTCTGGCACGTAGTAAGCTCTTAATAAATGCTTATTGATGGATTAACTGAATTAGAATCTTGCTATTTTGGTTAAGCCTTTTCAATCTGAGTGTATTACAAGAAGCTATGACAGAGCAGTGAGGCACTGAAGAGTCTAGTTACTTGAGTGGCTTTTCCTCAGATGTTTAGGAGTGTGAACTGGCTACTGAACAATCTTTTTCCCCTTTAAAGCTCCCCCCCATCCCATCTCACCAGCCCTGTTTAATGGATACCAGAAGAGGCCAGGTAACAGAAAAGCAAGGAAATAACATGTAAAACAAAGTGCAGAGATTTGCTTACATGCTTTTATCCCTTTGTGAAGTGTGAAGGAGTTATCTCTGATGAGACCAAAGGGAGCTTGTCATTGCCCTGGGTCCAGGATGATAGCTATTATACTTCTTGCTATTATACTCTCTCTAAGGTCCTTTCTGTTCTAGAGCCATGTATGCTGTCCAGACTGAGTTTAATCTTGGGGAACCTCATCTCTAAAGGGAGGGAATAGGCTTCTTTTTCTCACACTCTATTACTTGTTAAATCCTTGCCTTGTTGTCTCAAGACAAATTATATAAAACTTAGGTGGCTCATTTCTTCGTCTCTGAAAGAGGCAAGTAGCAACAATCTCAATGTGCAATAAGAATCAGGTATATGACAGCTATTTCTTACAAATCAAATGCAAAAAGATACAAATATTTATAGTGTGCTTTGTCAGAAGAATTTAAAACAGGATGCAGTAACCTAACTTATAACTATAGTTACAACCTTTTGGGAGTCTCATCTTTGTAGCTTATCAGAAGATAAAACATTATATAGAACTGCTGAATAGGCATGGCCATATTTTACCTTGCTTCTGTACTGTTCAAACAATACTCAGACATTCTCTTGCCAGTGATTGTTTTTTTTTAATGTAAAAACTCCACTTACTGTTAGTCAACAAGAGTTTATTAAGAATTTATTATATGCTAGGTACTGTATTAAGTAGAATGAATGGGACTTGGTAAATGGTTATATCTGAGAGATGAAGGAAAAGGAAATATATCTGGTTCACAAATTAAAAATGCAGAATTGATGGTCTCTTGGTTAAGGATAGAGTAAAAACTAAAAAAGATCAGTAAATCAGTGAACAAGCACTTACTGTGTGCCAGGTAGTGTGCTAAGTGCTAGTGATACAAAGACTGCATAGGGGATGCAAAAACATGGCCCCTGCTTTCACAGAGGTCACATTTTAATGGAAGAGACAAGGAAATATGCAAACAACTATGTATAATGTAAATGGGATATATAAACAAGATATATTATAATGTAAAGATACATACAATGTAAATGGGAGGAAATCTCTGAGTGGGAACCAGTAAAGGCCTTTTGTAGGAGATGAAATTTAAGGTAAATCTTAAAGAAAATCAGCAAGTGTAGGGTAGGAAGAAGAGCAGTTTAGGTATGAAGGAGAGTCAATGAAAAGGTGGAGTCAGGAGATGTGAGAGGAATTGCAAGAGCGTTTGTGGATTATAGAATACATAGAGGAGGTAAAGTGTGAGAAGAGTCAGGTTTCAAAGGACTTGAAAAACCAAATAGAGGATTTGATATTTGATGTTTTAGGTAACAGGGAGCCACTGGAGTTTGTTGAATGAGGATGTGTGTGACATAGACCTATGCTTTAGGAAGAGCACTGAGAGGAGGATGTACTGGAGTGAGAGAAGACTAGAAGCAGGGAGATCGGAACCAGAAGACTACAGTTATCCCTTCCACATTGTGACTCTCCATCATGGTTTCGACATATTGTGGGTTGGCATAAGAAATTAAATGGAAATTGTTTTGGAGTTTTGTAGAAGCCATAGATAACACACAAAGGCCAGAAGACAACATAGAAAAAGTTTAGAAACTTAAAAATGTATAAACCACATGCCTAGTATTGTATAATATCAACATATTTCATCTTTTAATAACATACTAATTCATACTTCTCTAGTGTGAAGGGAGGGTCAAAAATTTTTAGGTTTTCCAGATTGTGGGCTAGGGATGGGGCATTGTACACCTAATTCCTGTGATGTAGAAGGGATAACTGTATTGCAATAGTCTTAGTATGAGGGCCTGCAACAGAATAGTGGTTGTGAGTAGAGAGAAAATGTGTATGAGAGATACTGTGAAGGTGCTTGTTGTTCTTCGTTCTTGAAAAGCACCAAAATAACATCACCACGATAAAGTCAAGTTTCAGTGTGTCCAACTGTGGCTGATCAGACCGATACGAGCTTGGAATGTTCTACCACAGGTTGGGTACAAGTAGTCCGTGTGAATACTTGGGGTGGGTACTCCAAATTTGTGCATCCTACATTTCCTTTGAACTGTTCCAATTCTGCTCTGCTTATATTGCACAGCACCCTTTCTGATGTGGGCATGCCATGCTGAGCGATCCTGTGTCAGTGTCTCCCATGTCACACAATCAATTCCAAAGTTCTTAGAGAGACCTTGAGAGTGTGCTTGTATTGCTTCTTCTAGCCACCACATGATTGCCTGCCCCATGTGAGTTCACCATAAAATAGCCTTTTTGTCAAGTGTACATTTGGTATTCAAACAACATGGCCAGCCCAACAGAATTACACCCTCTGAAGCAGTTTGAATGTTTGGCAGTTTAGTTAGAGTAAGGACCTCAGTGTCTGGTACCTTATTCTGCCAGGTGATCTTCAGAATCTTCCTAAGACAGTTCAAATGGAAAAGATTCAATTTCCTGGCATGTTGCTGGTAGACTGTCCATGTTTCACAGGCATACAACAATGAGGTTGGCACAATAGCTCTGTAGACCTTCAATCTCTTCTGTCTCATACTTTTCTTTGGAGCCTCCCAAACACTGAGCTAGCTCTGGCAAAGCATGCATCAACCTCATTGTCAATGTGTACATCCCTGGAAAGTACACTACCAAGGTAAGTGAACTTGTCCACAGCATTCAAAACTTCTCAATTTGTTGTAACTGACGGCTCCACATATGGATGGTGTGTGGTGGTGGCTGATGGAGCACTTGTGTTTTCTTGGTGTTAATTATTAGGTCAAAATTAGCACAGGCAGCAGAGAATTGATCCATATTTTGTTGCATCTCAGCTTCAGAGGCTACATCTACAAACAGAAAATCATGCACCAATACTCCCTCCACTTTGGTCTTGGCTTGTAGGCTTTTCAAATTGAAGAACTTACTATCAGTAGGGTAGCTGACCTTGAAGCCGTGTTCATCCTCATTGAAAGCATTTGACAACATGGCTGAAAACATCATGCTAAAAAGCGTGGGAGCAAGCACACAGACCTGTTTCACTCCATTGGTGACTGGGAAGGCACAAGAGCATTGTCCACTATCCAGAACCTGGGCAAACATGCCATCCTGAAATTGACATACAATAGTGATGAACTGCTCTGGGCAACCAAATTTTGATATACTTTTCCACAAGCCCTCATGACTAACAGTGTCAAAGGCCTTGGTAAGATCTACAAAGTATACAAACCTCTGTTCTGCTCCTGACATTTCTCCCGGAGTTGTTGAGTAGCAAGCACTCTATCAACTGTTCATCAGTCCTTTCTGAAGTCACACTGGCTCTCAGTCTATGACCATCTTCAGATGAAGGATCAGCTTATTAAGGAAGACTTTAGCAAGAATCTTGCCATCAATTAGAGAGAGAGAGACACCCCCCCCCCACCGTGATTGTTGTAGGACAATCTACTTCCTTTACCTTTATAGAGATGGATGATGGAGGCATCCTTGAACTCCTGGGGGATAACTTCCTCTTGCCACATAACTTGGAAAATATCAGTCCGTTTTTGTATGAGCAATGGTCCCCCTACCTTGTAAATCTCAGCTGGAATAGAATCAGCACATGAAAATAGCCTAATGACACTCAAAACTTCTTCATTTGGACGTTCGGCTAAGGAAAGATTGACTTTAACCTGAGGTAAATGGTCAATGGCCCCAGTATTGATTGATGATGGTCTGTTGAGAACACTATAGAAGTGTTCAGCTCATCTCTCTAGGATCAGATCCTTATCACTAATCAATGTGGCTCCATAAGCACTAACTAGTTATGATGGACTATAGTTGTGATGCACCCACTGTAAAGGTAGAAGCAAGAAGACAACAATAATTTCATATATAGAATGAGATGGAGTGAGGAGTCCTGAATGAGACCAATGGTGAAGCTAGGCTAACTAGGGTTGGATCATGGTACCCTTGTCGAAAATAAGTTTAGAAGAGTTAGGAGGACCTGAGTTCAAATATGGCCTTAGAGGCTTACTTGCTTCTTGGCCAAGTCACTTAACCCTGTTTACCTCAGTTTTCTTGTCGATAAAATGAGTTGTAGAAGGAAATGGCGAAGCACTCCAGTGTCTTTGCCAAGAAAACCTCAAATGGGGTCATGGAGAACCAGCTGTGACTGAACAATAAATTACTAGTCTGGATCATGCTAGCAGTTTTGTGATTCAGTTTAGGCCTCCTTAAGGAAGGTGGTGGTGTTTGAGATTATGCTTCAAGGAAGTGAAGGATTTTTGTACACAGTAGGCAAATTTGACTAGAATGTGGCACAAAGGAAGGGGCATGATGTCTAATAAGCTTGGAGATGTAGATTGGAGCCAGACTATGAATGGTTTTAAATGTCAAACAGAATAACTTATATTTTATCTTATATACAGGATAAAGGCTTCTTGGGGTTCCTTGACATGGTCACTCTAATTTTAGACAAAGGTATGCAAAAAGTGTGGAAATCCATTTGGCAGCTTGTGGAGAATGGACTGAAGGGGTTTCAGGAAGATTGCAGACGGGGAGATCAATTAGTAGTCTGCTGAAAGAAGGGATGAAGGACTGAACTAAATAATGACTGGATGAGTGGAGAGGAGATCGGTGTCTTCTTGTGGAGGCCAACTTGATAAGAACTTACAGTACATTATATGAAGGGTGAAAGAGAAGTATGAGTAGAGGATGACTCCAAGAGGATGCCCTAAATATAAATAGGGAAGTTAGGAAGAGGGGAAGGTTTTGGAGAAAAAGGAATGAGGTCTGTTTTGGAATTTGAGATGCCTATGGGACTTTCCATTCAAATATCCAGTAGGTAGCTGAAGATGTGGAACCTTGGAGAAGTATAGCTAAGAACTTCACAATTGGTTTAGGTAGAAGGGCTACCTAAAGGTAGGGATAATCTTTAACAAGGTAACATTCATTTATATACCACTCTATAGTTTTTATAGATCGCTTTTCTCACAACTCTTGTGAAGTAGCACATTAAATGTTATCATGTCCATTTTACAGATGAAGAAACCAAACCTTTAAAGTAACTTGCCCAATATATTATAGTGAGTGAATGTCAGAGCCAGGACTTGGACTCAGGTTTTCTGGTCCTAAGACCTATGTTTCTTTCATGACACCATGCTAGTTCCATAAGAATTTCATTTGTTCCTACTTCAGTCAAAGAGATAACTAGGGGAGAGGAAGACTTCTGGTTCAAGAGACTGCCATGTTCCCCATTCTTAATCATGCTCCCAACCCTGACCTACAAATACCAGACTCAGGCATACATATTTCCAACATTGATTTAAAACCCTAACTGTTCAAAATTTCCCAAAGATAACTAGTAATTCTTAAGAAGCTATTTTAAAATGTTTGGGAGTTTTGTCTTTAGCGCATTCACCTAGAATCTCAGTCTGGGTTTCTAGACTTCAAGAACATAGTTGGAAACTACATTAATTAAAAAGAGCACAATGAACATTTATGTACAAGGTAACTTTTGACAGAGTTATCTGGACAGGGAATGGGGTATTTATATTTTCCTCACTGTATCAGGTGACAGAAAATTGTTAATCTAATTGTTAATCTGACAAAAATTGTTAATATCAAATACCTACCACTCCCTTAAATGATCCTTATGTCAGAATTTCAG
Source organism: Potorous gilbertii (assembly GCA_028658325.1). Classification (NCBI taxonomy): domain Eukaryota; kingdom Metazoa; phylum Chordata; class Mammalia; order Diprotodontia; family Potoroidae; genus Potorous; species Potorous gilbertii. Next base: position 289,068,736 of record CM053769.1, on the reverse strand, counting down.
CAATGGCCTTATGTTATTACTCTTAAGATATTTATTCTTGATTAAGTTGAGCTGCACCCTACCCTAAGTCCTCCCACTCAGAGATTTTACCTTGTAAAGGAACCTAGCTTAAACTGAATCTCAGCTTCTAATGTTCTTGCTACCTTCCATTAAGATTCATGACATGAAGGGTAAAATAGTCAGAAGGAAGTGATATTTCTTGCCCAGATTGCCAAGGGCCACTGGCCTTTCTACCTCCACACTACCTCCTCCCCATCTCCTCCTAAAGGTAGAAGAAGTTTTTGTATGGGTCTCGAAGTTGGGAAATCGATTGTGCTTTACACTCATGGGACATCCTCCAGGGTGACAGGTTGCTACTTTTATCTTAGTTAAACATGCTTTCTTCCTTAACTTATGGCTTTGATTTATTTCAGCACTGACACAGGCTATTAGGCTCAGAATATATTTTATTCTAAATTATTAAATGGAAATATAACTTGCTTTTTTAAGAAGATGCTAATCCACAGGAGTAGGAGAGAGTGAAATCTAAGTATTTAGTAGTATTACAGTTGGCATAATAGATGGTGTCCAACAGAGGGCAATATTGGCCCTGTCATTTGTCAAGTCCATTCTCATAAGCAATGAGCTATTTATTAGGTACTTACTGGATCCTTCCAAAACTGGGAAGAATGTGGTAGAAATTACAAGGAGTTGGACTTTTAGCTCTTCAGAAGGAAGAAGATACTAACAAATGGAGTCGTCCAACAATAAACTATAATGAGGTAAAGTACAGATTATACAGTAAGTACAGGTATATAACCTTATAGCCATTAGCTTCTTCTTTTTTTGGTATTTTTTAAAAATTTATTTTCAGTGTTCTATAATCACTACTATGCAACCTAGATTTTTTCTTTCTCTCCCTCTCACTCCTTCCCCCGACTTTTCCCCTGTCTCCCCGAGACGGCATACAATTTTATATAGGTTCTACACATACATTCCTATTAAATACATTTTCACCATAGTCATGTAGTCATTGTCTTCTTAATGAGGTAATGAACTTCCTGTCGTTAAAACTGCTCAAAATAGAGGCTGAATGACTGTCTTTCAGGGATACTGTAGAAGAGATCTTGGCATGGATTAAGTTTGGTCTACATGACAAGTATATTCTAATTCTAAAATCCTATTTGTAAGAAGTAGTGGTGTGTATTTTATGGCCCTGTCCAGGGACAGAGAGACCTGGAGTTCATCACATTTCCCTGACAGTGTCAACTTCTTGATATGTGAGTGAGGGTATGTAGTTTTCTGACAATAGGAGTGAAGGGGGTGGGACATAGGATTCAGAAAAAAAGAATCACAGGGCAAATGTAATGTGAATCATAGGATACATGTAAGCCATGGGTCAAAATCACTAGAAATCAACAAGAGTCCTTAGAAACCAGAGAAGGTTGTTGTTTGGTCATTTCAGTTGTGTCCAACTCTTTGTGACTCCATTTGGGGTTTTCTTGGCAAAGATATTGGAGTGGTTTCCCATTTCATTTTCTAGCTCATTTTGTGGATGAGGAAACTGAGGTAAACAGGGTTCAGTGATTTGCCTAGGATTGGACAGCTAGTTAAGTGTCTGAGGTTGGATAGGAACTCAAGTTTCTCTGACTTCAGGCCCAGTACTCTATCCACTGAGCCATCTAGCTGCCCCCAAATCATGTCACAGCAACAATGCATTCAGTTGAGGGTTCAAATTCTATGTATAGGTGCCAAGACAGAGGGCAACACCAAGAAACTCGGTAGAGCAAGATCAAATCAATCAATGTTTATTCAGTACTTGAAATGTTCCAGGCATTGTGCTAGGTGTTGGGGAAGCAAAGACACAGAAATGAAAGCAAATCTGCCCTCAAAGAGTCTATGTTCTATTGAGGGAGACAGCTTATGAGTGTATAGGCATACATAAAATCAATATGAAATGATTGGGGGAAGGGCACTAGCATCAGGAAAGACCTTATGCACAAGACACTACTTGAACTGAATACTGATGGAGACCAGGATTCTAAGATTGGTAAGGAAAGAGGAAGCACATTCCAGGAAAGGGGGGTGGCCAATACAAAGTCACAGAGGGTAAACTGAGTGATTGTAATGAAGAACTGTAAGAAGGTCAGGTTAGTTATATGTTAACGTGTAGGGAACATGAAAGAGAGCAATTGGAACAAAGCTGGAAAGGTAAGTGGGAACCAGATTTTGAAGGACTTTAAATGCCAAACAATACTTTCTATTTGCTTCTGGAAGTTAGAGAGCTACTGAAGTTTATTGAGTAGAAGAATGTCACGATTTTAGGAAAATCACTGTGTAGAAAATGAATTATATTGGTAATATAATGTCACCTAATATATATATGTATGTATATATATGTAATACCAATATGTAAATGATTAATATAATTAATAATATGATATTTAATACCTAATATTACCTTGGGGCAGGGAGGAGTGACATGGTGAGGACTTGATCTAGAGTTGTTGCTGTATGGGTAGAAATAAGGAGAAGGAAGTATAGAATTTATTATATTTAGACACTAAAGCTTTTTTCTCTCTTCCAGCTGTTCTAAGACCTGGTATGTTTTCCTATTATGTTTGTTCAGCTACAGGGGCTTTGGCAGGATAAGCAAGCCTATGGCCGGGAGTGGAAGAAGGAATGTGACGCAGCTCCTCCCATTTTGAGTTTATCTATCATATGGGAAGGTAGGACTGCTACATGAAAGGACGTGGTTTATGGAAAAAGTGGATGATTGTTTTTAGATCTGGCATTTCTCCATTCTAACATTTCATATTTTCCTTTTCCTTTTTGCTGTTACACAGGAAACAACCTGTTTAGTGAGAAGAGCACTGGGTTTGTGTCTTAGTACAGACTTGGGGTCAGACCACCAAAAGACCAGTATGAGGAAATCTGGAGCTCACATCAAGACAGTGAAGAAAACTATCTTTATTGAGAGAAGATATTCTGAAAATGAAGAAGTTGTTAGGGAAAGTAGGGGAAATATATCTGCTGGGGACCCCACTGAGGTTCTAGAGGAAATCGGGCACACTCTCTCCAACCAGGAAAGTCTAGTACATTTGTAGAGTGTTCTTGTTTGGATCTAGGACTGCCAGGCACTGGGCAAAGGAGAGGGGATCCTGTTCTTGGGCTTGATGCTGGTTCATGCTAATAGAGGCTTCCTTACTTCAGGATGATTCAGCTTCTCTGTAAAAGGTTTTTGAGTTTCCCTGGGGCTTTTCTATTTATTGAGTTGAAGAGGGTAATGTATTTATTACAGTTGGGAGTCAGAGGTCCTAGGTTTGAATCTGGATTTGACATTCTCTGTGTTATCCTGGGCAAGTTACTCAATCTCTCTAGGCCTTAATGACCTTATCTTAAATCTTGAGTGATCTATATGGCTCCTTTTAGCTTTAAAGGTGCAGGATTCTATAATTAATAATACATGACAATTTAGTCCACATGCTGAATGGTTCACACAGATAATCAAATTAGGAAGAGTAGTCAGGAAAGACTTTCTATTTATTAAATTAATCTTTGCTGTATTGAAGCATTTTCCTTTTTCCCCCTTTTAAACATCACTTTCATTTTCCAGTGACTACTTTTAACAGATGTCTCCCTTGTTACAAAGAAGTCTAGTAGTCAAAGAAAACAAATCAACACTTCGGCCATATCTGAAAACATGTGCCTCATTCTCTACCTGCTATCCATCACCTTCTCTGTAAGGAGGCAGCAGGAGTGTTCTACCCTGTCTTGTAAAGTGGTGATTATAATCTCATTGATTAGTGTTTTAAAGTCTTTCAATGCCATGTTCCTGTATATTATTGTGGTCATTACATAAACTGTTCTCCTGTTTGTACTTACTTTACATGCGTTAGTTTTTACTGGTTTTCCTGAGTTTCTCTGAGTTCTTCATTTGGTTCTGGTCATGATGCTATAATAGTTCATTGCATTCATATACTATAATTAGTTTATTCATTCCCAAATAGTTGGGCACTCATTTTCATTCTAGTTCTTTGCTTTTACAAAAAATACTCCCATTAATATTTTTATGCATATAGGACCTTTCTCTTTCTTTTTGAGTTCCTTGGTCTATATGCCCGGTTCTTGATATCCCTGAGTGAAAGGTTTTATAGAATGTAGTGACTGGTTTAGCAGATATTGGTTCATGAAAAGCTTCAGACAAAAGGGGTAGAAGTCCTTGTAAGAGTCCTTGTAAGAAGGGCAATATTTATATAAACAGAGAGAAAAGGGAAGGCATTCCAGACATAAACAAAAGTATAGAGGAGGAATTCTGTAAAGAGGATCAAAGCATATAAGGGAAAGTTTCCTTGGGCAAGTAGAAGAAAGATGATTGGAGCCAGTGCTTAGAAATAGTGCCTAGAAATGAGATGGTCTAGATGAAGAATGGTCCCATCTCTCTTTTTGCTACTCTTTCCCTGTCTTCCTTCTCCTCCCTATTTGGAGACTGGCATCTAAAAGATTATGTAATTGTAAGGAGAAGAGACAGACAAGATGTGAGAATGACAAAGGCGATGTGTGATGCAGAGTGATGGACTGATCATAGACTTATCCTTTCCAAGCTAAATATTTGCATTCATCAAAAGCGCTGATGCCAAGGCAAAATGACTACCAGAAGAATTAATGTCAACAAATTAGAGCTCTTCTCTGAGCATGATCAGTTTGCTGCTGACTTGGAGGGAAAGTTGAGTCAATACACAGTTGGCAACAGTGGAACAGAAAAGGAGTGAGCAGCATTGAGAGATTTGGTGGACAGCACTGCATCTGTTCATCTGGGTCAGAACACTCACAAACACCAAGACTGGTTTGATGAAAATGATGGGAAAATTCAGAAGCTGTTAAATGAAAAATGAGAACTTCACAGGATTTATCAGCAGGATAGTTTATCCACCTCTAAGAAGGCAGCATTTAATTCCATCAAAAGCAAAGTACAAGTAAAGCTTAGAGAGATGCAGGATTCTTGGCTCAGTCAGAAGGCAGATGAAATTCAGTTTTATGCTGATAGTAACAATCCAAAGTGCTTTTATGATTCCTTGAAAGCTATTTATGGACCAAAAACCTATGATGCATCACAACTACTCAGTGCTGATGGAGCCACATTGATTAGTGATAAGGACATGACCCTAGAGAGATGGGCTGAATACTTCTATAGTGTTC
>CM053769.1:289044569-289063058 GCA_028658325.1 Potorous gilbertii | reverse complement strand
CTAATTCTGCTTTTGAAAGTATGCTTCTCCTCATTGGCTTTTTGAACCTCTTTTGCCAATTGAGTTAGCCTATTTTTCAAGGTGTTATTTTCTTCAGCATTTTTTTGAGTCTCCTTTATCAAGGTATTGACCTGTTTTTCATGCTTTTCTTGCATCTCTCACATTTCTCTTCCCAGTTTTTCCTCCACCTGTGTAACTTGATTTTCAAAATCCTTTTTGAGCTCTTCCATGACCTGAGCCCATTGGATATCTATTTCAGGTATTTGGGATACAAAGGCCTTGACTCCTATGTCTTTACCTGATGGTAAGCATTGTTCCTCCTCCTCAGAAAGGAAAGAGGCTAACATCTGTTCCCCAAGAAAGTAATCTTCTATGGTCTTATTTTTTTTCCCCTTTTCTGGGCATTTTCCCAGTCAGTTATTTGACTTCTGAGATTCCTGTCCACCCCTGCCCAGATTCGCCCAGCTAGTGCTTGGGGTCTGAGATTCAAATGCTGCTCCCCAGCCTCAGGGCTTTTGGTGGCAGGCCTGGCTGCTATTCAATGGGAGCTTAAGTTCTTATGCTCAGGTGGGGGCAGGGCCACCTCCCAGGCTCAGTTCCCTCAGGGGTTTTATGCAGAGACCTTCTATAATGGAGCTCCTGCTGAGCTCCTGCCTGCTCCAGGAGCCTCTGGCTACCTGCTGCCTCTGCTGCTGCCTCCCGAGGGGGCCTGAGTCATGGAGACACCCCACTCCCATCTCAGCCCATCCAGATGTCTCTTTCACTGACCTGTGCATCTGTGGGTGGAGGGACCTTCGTGGCTGCTGGAGATTCTGTCCCTGAAGCCTGCTCGGATCTGCTTGCTCCTCTCTGTGCTGTGTGGCCAGGACAGAGCAGGGCTGGGCTCCACTCCCATCCAGTGCTCGAAGGACCTTTGGGATCAGTTTTTCAGGGCTCTCTGGAACGGAAATCTCCTTCACCCCATGGCTGTGCAGCTCCACGGTTCCAGAATTTGTTGGGAGTTCTTTTTATAGATAATTATGGGCTGTGGGTTCGGAGCTAGCATATGTGAGTCTTTCTACTCCGCCATCTTCTCTGGGTTTTTTAAATCATGGCTTTCAGAAAGTCTTATAATTTTAAATTATCTCACCCAGATATAGTTTCCAGGTCAGTTGTTTTCCCAATAAGATATTTCACATTGTCTTCTAGTTTTTCATTCTTTTTGGTTCTCTTTTATAGTTGCTTTATTTCTCATGGGGGCATTTGTTTCCATTTGTTCCATTCTAACTTTTAAGGAACTATTTTCTTTAGTGAATTTTTTACTTCCTTTTCCGTTTGACCAATTCTTCTTTTTAAGGCATTCTTCGCCTCATTGGCTTTTTGGATGTCTTTTGCCAATTGAGTTATTTTTAAGGTATTATTTTCTTCAGTATTTTTTGGAGTCTCCTTTAGCAAGTTGTTGACTCATTTATTATAATTTTCTTGCATCACTGTCATTTCTTTTCTCAATTTTCCTGTATTTCTCTTACTTGATTTTAAAATCTTTTTTGAGATCTTCCATGGCCTGCAACCAATTAATACTTTTTTTCTTGGAGGCTTTGAATATAGGCACTTTGATTTTGTTGTCTTCTTCTGGTTGTATGTCTTGATCATTTTTGTCACCAAAGTAAGCTTCTATAGGTTGAGTATTTTTACATTGTTTGTTCAATTCCCAAGCCAATTACTTGACTTTTTAGCTCTTTGTCAAGGTAGCACTCTGCTTCCAGTGGTTGGGGGGTGTACTGTGCCAAGCTTCAAGGGTATCTTGAACTTACTTTCAGAGATACTTCTAGGGACCAGTAAATTTTCAGCTCTTCCAAGGTGATATGAACAAAGGAGAGGTGTTTACTCCTCTTCTGGCCTTTTCTCTGGTCTGTGAGTGACCACAAGAACTCTTTTCTGCCCTGGAACTATGAGTAGGATTCCTTTTCCACCTCAGCCACAAGCTCCACCACAGTAGAGCTCCTCCTCACCCCAGAACCACTACCCAAGACTGCAACCCAGATCCTAGTAAGGTTAAAGCAAGAGAAACCAGCCTCAGTGCCAGCAATAAGATACCTGCAATCCCCCTCTGATAGTCACTGGATTCCCCCATTATCTGTGGGATGAGAGCTCCAGAAGCAGCTGTTGCTGCCACTGCTGCCACCACAGCTGCCTCCACCATCCCAGGGCTAGGGCCATATCATGCTCCTTTCTCACCCAGGTGCAGACAGGCTTTTCTCACTGACCTTCTAAGCTGTCTTTGACATTTGTAGGTTGAGAAGTCAGGAAACTGCCACAACTGCTAGTGATTCAGTCCCTCGAGTCCTGCTATGGCTTTTTCTGTGCTGCATAGCCTACACTGAACTATACTCCTCCTGGTCCAGTGCAGTAGATCTGTAGACCTTCCAGGTTGTTGTGGGCTGGAAATCTGTCATTTTGTGGGTTCTGTAGCTCTAGAAGTTGTGTAGAATCATTTTCACAAATATTTGGAAGGGTCTGGGGTAAAGCTCAATCAAGTCCTTGCTTTCACTCTGCCATCTTGACTCCAACCCCCAAGAGATGGAGAGTCTTAATGTGAGGAATTACAAGGAGGACATTGTCACTGGATAAAAGAATTCATGGATAAGGTGTGAAATAGAAATGTAGGGCTTTAAATTTCAAACAGAGAATCTTATATTTGATCCCAGTGGCAATAGGGAACCTCTGAAGTTGATGGAATGGTGGAAGGGGTAATAAGATCAAGCTTACATGTTGGGAATATCAGTTGTTTGTGGGTATGGCATATAAATAAGTTAACGTGATTTCAAGTTGTGTAGGTAAGGTATTGATTCCAGGAATACAAAAGTGTTATCTCAAGGTACTGTGCCTTCAGCAGATCTCATCTAGGGTATTCTCTGTTCTGGACATCATGGTTTAGCAAGAACATTAATAATGTGGAGACTATTTAGGAAAAGGCAACCAGGATAGTGAAGTAATTTGAATTCATGACATATGAGGATCAGTTGAAGGAACCAGGAATATTTAATTTGGAGAAGAGAAAGCTGGGGGTGGGGGGGGGGAGGAGGGAGACATCATAATATTCAAGTATTTGAATGGCTGTTATGTGGAAGAAGGATTTAACACATTGTGTTTAATTACAAAAGGAAGAAGCTGGAGCAATAGGTGGAAGTCACAGAGGTAGACTGAGGCTTCATGGGAGGAAAAAGTCTGCAAAAAGTAGAACTGTCCAAAGGTGGAATGAAGGATCAAGAATTGGTTCATTTTCCCTCCTTTTTGGTGTTCATTCATTTTAGTTGTGTCCAACCCTTTGTGACCCTTTTTGGGTTTTTCTTGGCAAAGATACTGGAGTAGTTTGCAATTTCCTTCTCCAACTCATTTTACAAATTCAAAAACTGAGGCAAACAGGGTGAAGTGACTCGCCCACCTAGCACAGCTCATAAGAGTGTGAGACTGGATTTGAAAAGTAGTCATCCTGACTCTGGCATGGAATTCTATCTACTGTGCCACCTAGCTATCTGTTTCCCTCCTTGGAGGTCTTCAAACAGATGATGGATAATCACTTAGTGGATATGTTATAGCAGGAATCCCTTTTATGTATCATTGGCTACTGAGGTCCCTTCCAACTTTCAAGCTCCATAATCCTGTAAGATTTTAAAGGACATTTAGCCTAATGGCATCCTTTAAAGAGGAGGAACTTGAAGCCTAAAGAGATTTAAGAGACTTGGTCAGGGTTATAGAGCGTAAAGAGTGGAGCTGAACTTTGAACCCAGATCCTCTGACCCCAGATTCTCAGCTCCTTCCTCTTTATCATTCTTCCTGACCTTTGAATTCATAAGGGAACAATCACTAAGTACTTTATTTCATTATTATCAAATTATCTCACTTGATCCTAGAAACAACTCTGTGAGGGAGGTGCTATTATTTACCTCTATTTGTATTTGAGGAAATGGAGGCAGGCAGAGCCAAAGTGACTTGATCAGGATCATAGTGTCTGAGGCTGGATTTGAATGCAGATCAAATTGAATCTAGACTGGCATAGATACCTCATAATTCTTGGTGAAATAGTGAGGAGAGTTCTGGGTATCCTGAAGAGGTGTCCTCTAGCACCGCTGACTTTCACTTTTTTAAATGTGTTAAATGGGACCTGTTTGCATTTGTCTTGTTATATAGAGCAGCCTGCCCTTGAACTTTGCAAGTATTTGTGGCTCAGTACCTGCTGCTGCTGTCTGTCCCCCTGACACTCCCGGATGCAGATCTCATTAGGATCCATCTTTGCTACATTTCCCCTAATTAGTTGATAGACTCGTTTTGCAACAACTGATGCAATTATAGTAGTTGAGGCAAAGGGCCAGAGCCCTGAACATCACACTGAGTCACCTAGTGAGTCACTGGTATCCTGGGGGTACTATCAGTTGTTTTGTATTTCTACACTCCCTTCCTTCCTCGAAATGCCTTTTTAAAATTTTTGTTAATCACCTGCTTCCCTTTACCTTCTCTGGATCTGACCCATGGCCAGACTAGAAGTGAGAAGAGAAAGTGAGATGGAACTCAATCTGAAGATGACTGAAACTTTTTTCTTTATTCCTAGGGATGCTATAGAAGACTTTGGATTTAGAGCTCTGCTCTAAGGTTAAAAAAAATCACCTGTGAAACACAGGGTTAGCAATTCAACCAGAATTTATTAGTCAGCTACTATGTACCAAGCATTGTTTTAGGAGATTGTGCTGAGGAAGTAGTTCCTGTTGGAAAAGATCTGAGGGTTATGCAGACTGAATACTAATTGTGTCAGAGAAGAAAGGCATAAAGCTTGAGCAAGCACAGGCTTCATTGTGGCCTAGACTCTTCTATTGTTATTCCAGTATCAGATGCCACACCCATGATTTCTCTCTCCCAGAAGCTGGCACTGCCCGGTAACTCTCGTTGTCTCTCTGGAGGATTGGTACTTAGAACTCCCCAAATTGGAATTCTTGGTGAGGTCAGGCCAAGCTGGTACTATCCTGAAATTTCCCTTCCTCCCTCCAAGAGGCTAGGTAGGATTCAGGAAATCTCACTATCTGGCTTGTGGGTTCTCCTCTTCTCAGACACATGGTTGAATGAATGTGGGTCTCTGTCTGTCAGCTATGAGTGACTCCTGGACATAAATTCCTTCTACTCTTCAGTTCTCCTGGGCTCTGATTTATCCTTCAAAAGGGGATGGAAAAAGGGAAAAGTCCCAAGTCTTTGATTGAAGATTGACACAGAAGAGGTGACTCCTCTCATAACTGTCTGTCCTCTAAAAGTCTGAATCAACAAATCCAGTCCCCAGAATAAGACCCATCCTCTATGAGCTGTCAAGGGTCATTTTTGAATCCTTTGCAAGAAGATAAAATCTAAAGTCCGAAACACAAGTTCAACACACTGTAGTTTGATCAAGTTAAGAGGGGAACTTCTATAATATACCTCCTCCCCTCCCATAGAAGCTCTTCATAGAGTAAAGATATTAAATAAAAGTTGTTGAAATTAACTCTGTAGCCTTCACAGCATCTAGCATGGGGTCTTAAACATAATAGATTCACAAAAATGTTGAGGGTGGTAATGAAGGGTACCTGTAGTGTACTTTTAGAGCATTGAATTTAGAATCAGAAGCACTATGCTTTTAGCCTTTTAACTCTGACCTATCTCGTACCCTCAGCTTCTGAATGGTGAACAAGTATCACTTTTAGACTGATCCTAGCCCCACCCCACTATCCTAGCTTATGTTACAGTTTCCACCTTCCATCCCTATACTCTGTTTGCTTCCCTTCCCTAGCTGTGAAAAGAGACATCAAAATCACCACCAATAACCCTCTGTTTTCTTCCTTTATTAGAATGTAAACTCCTTGAAGGTAGGAATAAATTTGTTTGTTTGTATTTGTTTTCTCAGCTCTTAGGACAATGCCTGGAACCTTGTGTGAAGTAGTGCCACAGAGCAAATGAATAGAAAATGTAAAATTAATAATTTTATTTATCCTATATTTTGTCAACAAAATGAGGCTAGGATCTCAGTTAAGGAAGGTGGGAGAGGTATAGGAGGCTTAGGAACAGAAAAGAAGGTTTAGAATAACCTAGGTAAGTAGTAGGATAGAAACTCAGACAAAAATAAAAACGTCTTAATTTGATGAGGGCACAATTGAGACCAGGTAACATAAATTTGTAACAGACACATTTGGCTTGGTTGCTTGATAATTTTCAGTTCTGTTCTCTAGCACCTACTGAAGTTGGAGGGCAGTTAAGTGGTACACTGTGTGGAGTACCAGGCCTAAAGTCAGGAGGACTCATCTTCCTGAGTTCAAATTTTGCCTTAGACACTTACTAGCTGTATGACCTTGGGCAAGTCACTTAACCCTGTGTGTCTCAGTTTCTTCATCTGTAAAATGAGCTGGAGAAAGAAAAGGCAAACTAAGACTTCTCTTTCATGTTTACCTTTTCATGTTTCTCTTGATTTTTGTATTTAAAAGTCAAATTTTCAGCTCTGGTCTTTTCAACAAGAATGTTTGAAAGTCATCTATTTCATTGAAATTCCTTTTTTTCCCGTGAAGGCTTATACTCAGTTTTTCTGGGTAGGTGATTCTTAGTTTTAATCCTATCTCCTTTGAGCTCTGGAATATGAAATTCCAAGCCCTTTGAGTGTAGAAGCTGCTAAATCATGTGTTATCTCCTGATTGTATTTTCACAATACTTGAATTGTTTCTTTCTGGCTGCTTGTAATATTTTCTTCCTGACCTGGGAACTCTGTAATTTGGCTGCAGTATTCCTAGGAGTTTTCCTTTTGGTATCTCTTTCAGGAGGTGATTAGTGAATTCTTTCCATTTCTATTTTACCCTCTGTTTCTATAACATCAGGGAAGTTTTCCTTGATAATTTCTTGGAAAATGATATCTAGGCTCTTTTTTTGATCATGGTTTTCAGGTAGACCAATAGTTTTTAAATTCGCTCTCTTGGATCTATCAGTTGTTTTTCCATTGAGATATTTCACATTGTCTTCTATTTTTTCATTTTCTTTTATAATTTCGTGGTTTCTCACAAAGTCATTTGCTTCTATCTGCTCCATTCTAATGTTTTAAAGAACTATTTTCTTCAGTGAGCTTTTGAACCTCCTTTTCCTTTTGGCCAATTCTGCTTTTTAAAGCATTCTTCTCTTCATTGGCTTTTTGTACCTCTTTTGTCATTTGGATTAGTCTATTTATAAAAGTGTTATTTTCTTCAGCATTTTTTTGGGTCTTCTTTAGTAAGCTGTTGACTCACTTTCCATGATTTTCTTGCATCACTCTCTTTTCTCTTCCCAATTTTCCCCCCATCTCTCTTTACTTGATTTTCAACCTCTAGTTTGAGCTCTTCCAATGGCCTGAGACCAATGCAATTTTATTTAGGAGGTTTTAGATGAAAAAGCCTTGACATTGATATTTTCCTGTGATGGTATGCTTTGTTCTTCCTCATCTGAAAGGGTGGAAGAAAATACCTTTTTACCAAGAAAATAACCTTCTCTAGTCTTATTTTTTTCCCTTTGTGGGCATTTTCTCAGTTATTTACTTGACTTTTGAATCCTTTGTCAACTGGAGGGTATACTCTAAGGACCTGTAAGTTCTTGGTTCCTCCAAGGTGGTACAATCAAGGGAGAGGAGTTTACTCCTCTCCTGACCTGTGCTCTGGTCTGTGAGCAACCACAAGCACTCTTTTCTGCCCTGGAACTGCAAGTAGCTCTCTCCACAACCATCACCAACTCCATTGTGCCACAGCTCCTCCTCATCTCAGGATCACCACTCAGAACTGAGAACCAGATCAGGTGCTCGATTCCCCCAGGGTCTCTAGGCCAAGAGTTTCAAAAGTGGATGTTGCTTCTGTTGCCATGGCTTCCACTGCCCTGGGGCCAGGGCTGGGGCCTGACCATGCTCCCCTCCCACCCAGGTGAAAGAGCTTTCTTACTGACCTTTGAAACTGTCTTTGGCATTTGTGAATTGAGAAATCTGGTCACCACAGCAGCTACCCATTATTCCACACCCTGAAGCCTATTTCAGTCCTATCTGTGTCATGCGGCCAAGGTTGGGCTGCACTCAGCTCTGAGCCTGGTGCAATAGACCTTCCCTGTTGGTCTTTCAAGCTATCTTGGGCTGGAAATCTGTTTCACTCTGTCAATTTGTGTTTCTGCTGCTCTATAATTTATTTAGAGGCATTTTTTTACAGTTATTTTATGGGCTATGGCAGGAGAGCAAAAGTAGGTCCATCCTTTTACTCCACCATCTTGGCTCTGTGCCCCTTCCTTCCTTCTTTCCTTTCTTCCTTCCTTCTTCTTGTCTTTCAATATTTATCAAACATATATTAGTTCCAAAACACCATGCTTGGCACTGGTGACATAAAGATGAAAAAGCAAAGCAGTACCTGTCCTCAAGGAGTTTCAGTCCATTAGGTCATGCGACTACATGATATGGATTCAAATAAGCATAATATATTGTTGACTAAATTCTGGAACTTGAATTAACTTTGAAAAATTATCTGATGTAGCCTGCTACTGTTTGGTCTATGATTATCTAATTGGTTCCCAATAAATGGCCCCAAATATACCTTTTTAACTATGAAAGCTCTGACTTCAGCTCTAGAATGTAGAGGTACTTTGCTTGAGGAGCTGTATGAGTTATGGAGCAGAGATAGATTTCTGTCTTCACTCTAGATAAGGGAGGGAAGGGAGACTTTCAGGGTAGGGAGGGAATAAACAACTTTGAGAACTTGGTGCTATGACTTCAGTTACTTTGATATTTTCTACGAAGAATGTTTGCTATAGTAACAATCCTTGGTGCTAGGGATGATGTATGATGACTCCTATTAAATACTAGGAACTACAAAAGGTTGGAATGAAGATTGGGGAGAATACAGTTGGCTGTGATATTTTTCAATATTTTTCAATAGTCTAAAGGCTATTGTCTTTGTACCACTATCTATAGTGAAATTCATTTCCTAAAGATAATAAAAGGAGATAGTGAAAGATTTGGCCCTTCCCATCTCTATGCATCCCAAGATTTAGCCATGAAAATTGCTATGGGAAGAAATGAAACTGAATCAATATCAGTCAGTATCATTGTAATCCATGTCCTGCTCCATCTGTAGCTGCCCTTTCAAATAAGTATAATCATCAGTGAAGAACTTCAAGGGAGAGTAGGTGAATGAAGAATGTCAAGCCCTCTTAGTTGAATGAACCCTTCTCTGGGACAGCGTAATGGAAGAATGGTAGAGAGGTTAGAGATGCTGAAGTAGTCATGTTTAGACCATCATGAAGCATATAGGAAGAAAATATAAAGTTAATTAACTATATTCATTCAAGAAACAGAGCATTGTTCTGGGCAGTAGAGAAGGCTCAAAATTTATATGAGACATGGTCTCTAACTTTGTGAAGTTTATTGTTAAGTGAGAGGAAAGGATATGAATACAAATGACTTAAAAATTAAAAATTCCTAATAATGCAAATTTATTTTCCAAATTCAATTCAACAAACATTTATTCAGCACCTACTGTGTGCAAATGAATTTTCTTGCTACAAGGAGCACTTGAAGAAAATGAAAAATGGCAGAGTCTCTGTTATCAAGGATCTTATAATTTAGCAGCAGGCCATAGAGGATATTAGAAAGACACAATTAAGGTGGAATTCCTATAAGGTAAAATGTGAGAGGGACAGAAGAGAGATTTAGATAAACTGATGTTGAAAATATGTGGAAGGAGAGGCCACTTTCAGCTGAAAGAAGCAGGAATGGTTTCATGAAGAAGGTGGTACCTGATTTGGGTCTAAAGAGATTAAATGACTTGGTCTGAGTAAATAGTGAAGTTGGGTTTTGAACCTAGATCCTCTGACCCCAGATCATATGTCATAGATTCCTTATTATAACTTAAATAAATTAATAGCCATTTAATAAAATTGTAATTTTAAAATAATTATTAAAACGATTATAATAACGAAAAGGAAAACATGTCTGAAAGACATCAGAACTCTGGTCAGTGACCAATCTTGGCTTCAGAGAATCAGTGAAGCTGTCCTCTCATCTCTCAGAGGAGAGATGGTAAACTGTAGGTGCTTGTGAAGACATACATTATCAAGCCTAGTTAATGTGTTCGTTTGTTGTATGATAAATATACTTGTCGTAAGAGCAGTTTCTTTGGGAGAAAGGTGTCATTGTGTAGTGACAGATATTTTTAAAAGCATCAGTGAAATACTTTTTAAAAAAGGAAAGATCTGGGTGACTACAACTTTACTCTGCTGTCTCACCCCATTCTGAAGATATAGTTTGCTCAAATTGAGCCAGATTCTTCCCAAGGAAAAAGGCTGGAAGATTCTGTTAGTAGGATTGACTGTCCGGTTAATGATCAAGCTACAATTGATTGGATCATTTGTCTAATTTCAATCTTCTACTAACCAATAATAACAATATTTTAAATTTGTAGAGATTTTATACTTTAGAAAGTACCTTCACATACATTAACTTACCTTATAGTCAAAAAAGCCCTGCATATTAGATATCATTCACATTCTATATAGGGGAAAATAGATAATGCTCAGGATGATTAAGGAGCTTACACAACAATACTAGAATCTTTTGATGTCTAGTTAGTGTTATGTACAGGATTCATGGAACCTCTAAGTCAGATTGACCTTAAAGAATTCTCATCTATTGTTTGACAATGACATTAAGATAAAAGAGGAAGGAGGGAGATTTTATTTTGATAAATTTGGTTAAATAATCTTGATATACACCTTGTTAATTTGTATCTTTAAACATCTGACCATGGAGTGGGTAGTTGAACCTTTGTATTTTGAGCAAATATATTCATGAAGGAATATTTGAAATCTGATATCAAGTCACCAATAAGCATTTATTAAGCACATCTTTTATGCGACAGAAACTGTGCTAAATGCAGGGGTCATACATATAAGCAGAAAGCTATATAATTAGAAAGATAGTCTGTGCCCTCAAGAAGCTTACTTTTTAATGGGAGAAAGTATTACATAAAAGGGAGCCAAAGGAGGTATAGAGAGATAGAGGTGTCCCTATGAGAAATTATAGAGGAAGTGTAAGGGACTCAAGATTTCAGCCTAGAGAGAAATGAAGATATTTGTTATTTCAAATCAATATCAAACAAAAATTAAACAAAACCAAATGAACAAAAATGCTTAGTGAGGCCAATCCCCTATTATTTTTGTTCATTCATTTGTTTAGCAAACATTTACTGAGGCTAGATAGATCTACATTAAGTATGAAAGGAAATAGTCAGTAGGGACAAAAAAAAAGTAGTAGAAAACAGGATCTCAGCAAGAGCTTAGACTCTAAAGTCCAGAAAGTCTTAATGGAAAGGAAATAGCATGTAAGGAGTGTATTTCTAATTTTACCCTTTTAAGAAAGTCTACCACAATGTAAATTGAACCACTGGCAAGCTGCTTTCCACAGCATTCTTCTGAATGGCCATTGTAGGTTCCTCAAGTCTTGATCATTTACAACAGTAACGTTTTCCAATCTTCTCTAGAGCTTTATATAGCCAGGGTAATGAAAAGAAGCAGAGAGTAGCCCTAGACAGATCACTGGGTTATGTATAGATATTTTGGTAACAACTCAGCAAGAAATGAAAGTAAAGTTTGAAAGGTCATGAAATTTCCCCCTTTCTCTCCCCTATCCATCTCCATGCTGTTTTGGTTAAATGTTGATAGCTGATGCACTAAAACTAATGCCAAGCCCTGAAGTCTGATTACTGTTAATGTGTTTTTCTAATTTTATCCTGAGTTTTTAATAAAGTGTTCTTTTTCACAATATGATGTCATATAATTGATAGCAAAACTACTTGTTTTTTTCAGGAGGGAATTCAGAGTTGGAAAGTGGGGGCAGGTATGTGCGTGCGTGCGTGCGTGTGTGCGTGTGTGTGTGTGTATGTGTGTGTAACAGGGCATTTGAGTAGACAAATCCAGATTTTAAGAGTTTGGAAGGTCCTAGAGATGCTTCATAAGGAAGTTTGGAAGAGGTGTTGCTTCAGGGCAGATAAAATGGAATTTTGGACATGTTGAGTTTCAGATTCAATCAAATACCAAAAGAAAATTTATTGTTTTAGATTTTAGGAATATGAAAGTAATAATGAAATAGTCCTTGCCTTCACAAAATTAACATTTTTTTCATGTGGAAGATTTCTAGCAAACAGTTGACTTAGTGGTCCTGGCATTAAAATGAAAGATTAGGGGTGAATTTGTAGATTTGGGAATAATATTTGTAGGGATCATACTGAACTCAAGGGAACACATGAGATCTCTAAGGGAAAGAGTACATAGTATCAATAACAATAGCAGCAATAACAACAATATACGTTTATGTACTTGTTTAAGGCTTGCAAAATACTTTATAAATATGATCTCATTTGACTTTCACAAAAACCCTGGAAGGTAAGAATTACCCTCATTTTATCTATGAGTAAACCAAGCCACAGAGCAGTTAAGTGACTTGCCCAAGGTCACACAGTTATTAAATGTCAGGGTCTGGATTTTAACTTGAGTTTGATGACTCTAGGTCTAATACTATATTCAGTGAACTTCCTAGGTCAATCCATGGTAGAACCATGGACAGCATGCAAGGGAAGGATGATGATCCAGGCAGTTTAAGAAGAAATGTTCAGACATATAGAAGAATTCAGAGCAATGTCCTGGAAGCCTTGGGGTAATGTTGCAGAAGGAAAGATGAACATGCTGCTGGAGGTTGTTGTTCAGTCATTTTCAGTCATGTTCAACTTGTCATGACCCCATTTGTGGTTTTCTTGGCAAAGATACTGGAGTAGTTTGTTATTTTCTTCTCCAGATAATTTTACAGATGAGGAAACTGAGGCAAACAGGGTGAAGTGACTTGCCCAGAATCACATAGCTAGTTAGAGCCTGAGGCCAAATTTGAATTCAGGAAGATGAGTCTTCTTGACTTGAGGCCCAGTACTCCACTCCACCACCTAACTGCTGGAGGACCTGCGTTTAAATCCTGTCTCACTATTTTCATGACTGAGCAAGTTACTTAATTTCTGTGTTTCTCAGTTTCCTCATTTGTAAAATGAGAGGGTTGGGCTAGGTAACCCCTAACGTTCCTTCCAGTTCTAAATCTATGATCCTACTACATGAGCTATAATTATTAGAGGTAATTATTTACTCTGAGGGAAAGAATATTTAGCACAGAAGAGATCATGTCAAAAACTTCAGAGAGGTCAAGGAAGATGAAGACTGAGAATATAATAGAAGACAATACATTTAACAGGTAAGAGATCATTGGGGAGCTGTAAGAGAGCAGTTTGTAGTAGAGCTGTGGGATTAGGAACCAGAATTCACTTTGCTAAGAAGCAATGAGAAAGTAAAGGCAGAAAATGGAGATGACTTTAATGGAAAAAGGGAGGAAAGATATAAGATGATCATTTACTTTTTAAAAAAAATTCTAAACTTAGCAAACATCACATGAAACAAGCATTTCCATCATATAGTAGAACAGAAAAAGAGGATTGTATACAAAACTATGAACCCCTATTGCACTCAACTTGTTTTTCTCATTAAATATAAAATAAATCTATAAAATTATAAACAGGTTGCAATCTTCCCTAGTTGAGGGAGCTCCCACACTGAGAAAAATCACATCTCTTTGAAAATTGACATCTACTTTGCCCCTGCAGCCAAAGTAACATGGGACCTTTATGTCTGACTTGCAGTGGAAACCTTCTAAATGTGTTGTCTGTCCCAATAAAACAGGAGCTCAGAGCAATGACTGTTTTACTTTTCTATTTGTAGTCCCAGTGCTTTGCACGCAATTAGCTTTTAGTAAATGTTTATTTATTTATTGACACTTTTGTTGTCCAACTCTAAAGCAGTGTCACCTACACTCTACTTTCCTCTTTGGCTCTCACCTACCAAACTCTGATTCCTATTCCTTTCAATTTCCTGTTCCCGTATATTTGTTATCTTCCCTACTAAATATAAAGTAAGTTCTGTGAGGACAGGGAGTATCTTACCTGTCTATATTTGTATCCCCAGTGCTTAGCACAATTTTTGGCATATAAAAGACTTAATTTTCAAAAATTTATTCATTTATTTATCCAACCATTCATGTTTTGCCATTAAGATACAAAACCATCTTTTGTTTACAGCAATCCCACCAGAGTGACTGATGGTAGAATAAGGTCCTTGTGTTGGTCTCAGTGAGATTAGAGGTTATGTTGATTGGAGAGAGAAAAAAAATAATTTTCAGGAAAAAGAGGAAGTCAGGCTAGATTGCATAAGTCATTTTGATTTCATGGTAAAATGAAGCCATGAGCTTCTTTTCAGTGCTTATACTGAATTATGATCTCAGACTGCTTGGTTTAATTTTTGTGTTTCTACCCCCAGTACCTAACACAATGTTTGGTGTTCACTAGATGATCATTGATTTGCTAATTTATTGACTCCAAGAGCAAGAGAACAAAAATTCTTTTTTCCAGACACAGCAACAAGTGAGAAGAAGTGGCTGTCTGTGCTTCCATCTAGTGGTGGTGTTCCAAAACTGCAGATAGGAGTTTGCTTTCTCTGTAGCTTTAGAGACCTATCTATGCCTATGAGTGGGCAGAACTCCCTTTTGAGCAGATCCAGGTCATTTTACCAACCATTTTACCAATTAAACTGTTCACTCTTCTCTATGTGACCTCTGGACCAGAAATTCAGCTCTGGATTTACAGAGGCTGAGTCCAGTCTTGGGGGAGGGAGAGAGAAGAGAGAGTTCTTATAAAGAATTTTCGGGTTCCTGTTGTCCCATAGTAGGTTCTCTGCTGGCAAGGTCTTCATATTGCTTTTGCCTAGAATTCTACAAAAGGTAGAATTACTTATATGGGAACTGAGGGTCCCATATAAGCTCTTGCCTTAACAATATATTAAGATCAGGAAAGACTGTTTCACCCTATAAAAAATAAAAAGCCAAAGTTTTCAACTGTAACTGTCCTCTCTCTAGTGAGCACATTTCCCCTAGGGATCTATATAGTTGTCGGAGTGCCACCAGAGCACCTGTTTACCCCACAATGTTAGTGGAGAGCTTCACTACTCTCTAGTCATACTTCACTATGTTGCTCCTCTATTCATGGATTCTATGGCTTCCACTTTTCTCTTCAAGGAATTGGATTCAGAAAATTGGTATTATCCAGGAATTCTTCCTCTTCTCTCTAGAAGTCTAGATCCAGGTACTCATTAAGAACTCCTCTTCCTTCCTTGAAGAGTCTTAGCTTAGTACCTCCTCCAGTGAATATCCCTTTTCCATCAAGAGCTGGGCAGGTAGCCCTTCTACAGCTAGTATCTCTGGTGATGAGAGAGGTTTCCTGGGTGGTTGTAATCAAAGAGGTTGTCTGAATCAGTAGACATTCCTGTATGGACCCATTCCTACGCCTAGGAGGCAGCTAGGTGGCACAGTGAATAATGCCATAGACCTGGTGTTAGGAAGACCTCGGTTCAAATTCAGATTCAGACACTTAATACATATGTGACGCTGGGCAAGTCATTTAACCTCTACCTGCCTCAATTTCATTGATTGTAAAATGGGGATATATTAACCCCTCCCTTCCAGAGTTGCTGTGAGGATCAAATTCACTGCCTGCTACATAGTAGATTTAATGAATGCTTATTTTCTTCCATGTCCTCTCAATGTGTAGCTTCTCTTTATTTGTATATTTCAGCTTGTATCTTTGTCTGTTTCTTCAGACATATGCTGGGTCTTTTTTTAAAGGCCAAATCCACAATCTACATATCTCCATCAATCATCTCCAAATGGCATGACTCATTCCCTCCTAGAGATTTCTGAATATTATTGTTAAGAGGTATCTTTTTATATTAGAATTTTCAAAATGTCAACTGTTTATTCATTCATCTAATTATTTATTTATTTATTTGTCCTTCCCAATGATCCCTTCCTGTCAAGAACAATAAAAAAATCACATGCAAAAAACCAAAGTCCTTGGAAATATAGGCTAGGACATTGGGAAGAATCTAATAAGCTGAAATTCAGTAAGGATAGATGTAGTCATACACCTGGCTTAAAAAAAAACACTTCAAAAATACAAGATGAGAGAGGAATGGTTAGACAGAGTTTTTGAAAAAAGGGTTTTAATTGAGTGAATAAGTCATTTTGACTATTACAAATATCTAAATTAGCTGTAAAGGACACAGGAAGAAAGACACTATTTATATCCAGAGAAAGAACTGATAAATAGAAGTTTGTATGGAATAATTTTACATCTATATGTACATTTATGTATTTGTGTTTAATGATAGCCATCTCTAGGGTGGGGAAGAGGAAAGGAAAAAAAGAAATGTATGTGATAATTTCATTATATATTTAAAAGGAATAACAAGTTATACATAATGGATTTGCAATTTCATGTGCAGCCATATTTTTATTACACTGTTATGACAATGCTTTTTTAATTAGTATATTAAACATAAAATAAATAATGGTGGGGGACAAAGAAAAAAGGTTTTGATATTCATTTAATTAAATTAAATCTATTTGCATTTTTTAGGATGTGAGTTTTCATATTTCAATGTCTTGTTCATTTGAAGCTTGTAGTATATGGTATAAATTGTTCTTCTAAGTCTCTTTCATGCCAAAATGCTTTCCAGTTTTCCTACCAATTTATATCAGATAAATATGTCATCCATAAAAAAGAAAAAAAGTATTAATAAACTGGAAACTCAGTATGAGTCAGCTAAAAGATATCAGTCAAAAAGGCTATCATGGGCTACTTTGAGAGCCATAACTTCCAGGAAAAAGGAAGTTTCTTTGTATTTTGTCCTGAAGAGACTTCCACAGGAAATGTACTATGTTCTGGGTGCCACAATTTATGAAGGAGATTGATAAGCTAGAGAACATTTAGAGAAAGGCAACTGGGATGGTAGAGGACCTTGAGGTCACGTTATATAGACACTGGTGAAAGCAAAAGCGAATATTTATTTTGGAGAAGAGAAGACTTAAGAAGGACACAATCATTGTATTCAATTATTTGATGTGTTGCAATGTAGAAAAGGGATTAATTGTACTTACAACATGGCTTTGAAGTACAGTATCTTTGCCAAGAAAACTTCAAATGGAGTTATGAACAGTTGGACACAACTGGATAACAACAACCTTAACTAAAAACCTTACCTTTAGGGGAACTTACTCTCATTTTCTGGGACTCAAGGGTCCTTGACCCTATTCTGATTGATAAACCACATGATCAGATAATGTTTAGTGTCTGCTCCTTTTCCTCTGTGTTCTCTGACACATTTGGCTCTCTGACAGCCTTTAGTGGTGAAAGGTACTTGATCTATTCATTTAGTACAATAAAATGGCCCATTTCTACAAAACATTTTTGGCAGCTATCACTATGAATGTAACATCACACTATTTGAGACCTGGAGGAAACCTCAGAGTACCTAGATAGAAGTTCCCAATGCAGTGTTTCTGACAACTGGTAATCTAGCTTCTGGACTCTATCAGAAGACATCCAGTGCCAAGAGAGTGCCGTGTTTCCCAAGGCAGCTCATTTTTTGTTTGGATGGCTCCAATTATTAAAATTTATCTTCTTATGGGGCCAAAATCTGCTTCTAGGGCCAAGTAAAACAAATTGAATCCCTCTTCCATTTAAATTCTCAGCCCTGAATGGCAGCTCTGCTCTTCTCCTAAAACCCCTGAGCGAATCTAACAACTGATCTTAAGACCCTCCTCTTGACAAAGAATTCAGAGGTCAAGTAACTGGCAGGGAAAATGCCCCAAAAAGGGAAACAGTAAAATCATAGAAGGTTTCTTTCTTGGTGAACAGGTATTTCCTTCCATCCTTTTGGATGAGGAAGAACAAAGCATACCATCAGAGGAAGTCAAGGCTTCTGCATCTAGTACATCTAAAATAAATATGCAATGGTCTCAGGCCATGGAAGAGCTTGAAAAGCAAGTCAACAGCTTGCTAAAGGAGACCCAAAAAGTGCTGAAGAAAATAACACCTTTAAAAATAGGCTAACTCAATTGGAAAAAGAGGTTCAAAAAGCCAATGAGGAGAAGAAGGCTCACAAAGCAGAATTAGCCAAATGGAAAAAGAGGTTCAAAAACTCACTGAAGAAAATAGTTCTTTGAAAATGAGAGTGGAGCAGATGGAAGCTAATGCCTTTATGAGAAACCAAGAAATTACAAAACAAAACCAAAAGAATGAAAAAATAGAAAATAATGTGAAATATCTCATTAGAAAAACAACTGACCTGGAAAATAGACCCAGGAGAGACAATTTAAAAATTATGAGATTACTTGAAAGCCATGGTCAAAAAAAAACCATAGACATCATCTTTCATGAAATTATCAAGGAAAACTGCCCTGATATTCTAGAGTCAGAGGGAAAAATAAATATTGAAAATTCCACCAATTACCTCCTGAAAGAGTCCTGAAAAGAGAAACTCCTAGGAATATTGTAGCCAAATTTCAGAGTTCTCAGGTCAAGGAGA
>CM053769.1:289015060-289044069 GCA_028658325.1 Potorous gilbertii | reverse complement strand
TCAATGCTGAGACCATTGACTGTTTACCTCAGATTGAAGTCAATCCCTCCTTAGCTGAATTTCCAACTGGAGAAGAGGTTTTGAGGGCCATTAGGCTTCTTTCATGTGGCAAAGCACCTGGTACTGATTCTATTCCAGCTGAGATTTACAAGGTAAGGGGACCATTGCTCATACAAAAACTGACTGAAATTTTCCAGGTTATACGGCAAGAGGAAGTTATCCCCCAGGAGTTCAAGGATGCCTCCATTGTCCATCTCTATAAGGGTAAAGGGAATAGATTGTCCTGCGACAATCACAGGGGGATCTCTCAGTCTTTGCTGGCAAAATTCTTGCTAGAGTCCTTCTTAATAGGCTGATCCTTCACCTGGAAGATGGTCATAGACCTGAGAGCCAGTGTGCCTTCAGAAAGGGCTGATGAACAGTTGATATGGTGTGCCTGACAACTCCAGGAAAAATGCCAGGAGCAGAACAGAGGTCTGTACACAGTGTTTGTAGATCTGACCAAGGCCTTTGACACTGTTACTCATGAGGGCTTGTGGAAAAGTATATCAAAATTTGGTTGCCCAGAGCAGTTCATCACTATTGTATGTCAATTTCAGGATGGCATGTTTGCCCAGGTTCTGGATAGTGGACAATGCTCTTGTGCCTTCCCAGTCACCAATGGAGTGAAACAGGTCTGTGTGCTTGCTCCCATGCTTTTTAGCATGATATTTTCAGCCATGTTGACAAATGCTTTTAATGAGAATGAACACGGCATCAAGGTCAACTACCATACTGATAGTAAGTTCTTCAATTTGAAAAGCCTACAAGCCAAGACCAAAGTGGAGGGTGTATTGGTGCAGATTTTCTGTTTGTAGATGTAGCCTCTGAAGCTGAGATGCAACAAAGTATGGATCAATTCTCTGCTGCCTGTGCTAATTTTGACCTAATAATTAACACCAAGAAAACACAAGTGCTCCATCAGCCACCACCACACACCATCCATATGTGGAGTCATCAGTTACAACAAATTGAGAAGTTTTGAATGCTGTGGATAAGTTCACTTACTTTGGTAGTGTACTTTCCAGGGATGTACACATTGAAAATGAGGTTGATGCACTCTTTGCCAGAGCTAGTTTGGTGTTTGGGAGGCTCTGAAGAAAAGTTTGGGAGAGAAGAGGTATTAGACTAACTACCAAATTGAAGGTCTACAAAGCTATTGTGCTGACCTCATTGTTGTATGTCTATGAAACATGGACAGTCTACGAGCACCATGCCAGAAAACTGAATAGTTTCCATTTGAACTGTCTTAGGAAGATTCTGAGGATCATCTGGCAGGATGAGATACCAGACACTGAAGTCCTTGCTTGAGCTGAACTGCCAAGTATTCAAACTATGCTTCAGAGGGTGCAACTCTGATGATCTGGCCACGTTGTTTGAATGCCAAATGTATGCTTGCCAAAAAGACTATTTTACGGAGAACTTGCATGGGGCAGACAATCACATGGTGGTCAAAAGAAGAAGCCATAGAAGGACACTCTCAAGGCCTCTCTCAAGGACTTTGGATTTGACTGTGCAACATGGGAGATACTAGTACAGGACCTCTCAGCATGGCATGCCCACATCAGAAAAGGTGCTGTGCTCTTTGAGCAAAGCAGAATTGAGACAGCACAAAGTAAATTTGAGGATGCTCAAATTTGGAATTTTCACCCCAAATATTCACATGAACTATCTGTGCCCAATGTGTGGTAGAGCATTCCAAGCTCGTATTGGTCTGATCAGCCATAGTTCAACGCACTGAAATTTCACTTTACGGTGGTGATGTCATTTTGGTCCTCTTCGAAGACAAAAGATAGCAACCAATCTCCCTCTGTATCACTAACCCAGGACTATTACAATTTTTAAAATTCCCAGAAAGTGTCCTGTTTCAGGCAGGAGTAGGTATATCATTAAATAGGAAAGCAAATACTTAACTTTGTGTCTTAATTAAGAAAATAATTGCCTGTTGCTGGGCTTAATGGGCACTTAGTGTCAATCATGTTATGTTCCAGTTGGTAGATACTCCTTTTTAATCTTAACTTATGATTCCTCTTCTGCTATGGAGCCAGATTGCCGGGGAAAAAAGGCCTTGGCTATTAAGGATAATTTCGCTGTAGAGAGGTAATTAATACCAATCATCATGGAGAACAAATGGCTTGTTCCAGGGCTGACCTTCCCGCCCAGCCAGGGCCATGTCTGCTCAGTCTTGGTGCTTGAAAAGAGCACAGAGTTGTAGGGAGAAAAACAGGTCTATATGTGACTTTTCAAGGTTACAGAATGCTCCACACAATTATTCTCTCAGCAGTCCTGTGAAGTAGGTAATGTAAAAGTGATTTTCTTCATTTGTCAGATGATGAAAATAAGACTCAGAGAGATTAAATGAATAGAAAGAACATTGACCTTAGTGTCTAAGGACCTGAGTTCAAACCTGAGCTCTGCCATCTTACTACCTCAGGTAAATCAGTTGATATATGTCTTAGTTTCCTCATCTGTAAAATGAGATTTGACTGGAAGACCTCTTAAGGTCCCTTCCAGCCCTAAATCTATGATTTTGTGATTGATCCCTCCATGAAACTGGTAAGTTGGTGAGATGGGACTTAAACCTAGTGTGTTTTCTAATTCTGAGTCTTGTTTTTTTTTTTTTTATTATGCCTGACTCCCATTACTAAAGAAAAAGGAGAAATACAGTTGTTTCTGTAGAGGGTAGGGGAAGTAAAGTGTTGTGATAGTAATTATTCACATTTGTGTAGTACTTTATGTTTATAAGAAACTTGCATCACCCCAGCTCTGTGAAGTAGGTAGTAAAAGCCTTATTATCTCCATTTAATTGATGAGGAGATGGAGGATCAGAGAGGTTTTGACTTGCCCATAGACACACAGCTAGTCAATATCAGCACCAAAACCTGAACCTGTAACACCTAACTCCAAGTTTAGAGTTCTTTCCATTATAGTGCAATGCTTCTTATGATGCAGTGATGTCATTATTAAAGCCAGTTGGGTAAATTTCCCAAAGGAAACAGCTGGAAATTTATGAAGGAGGCAAGAGTTGTCTTTGGGACCTCCAACCTTGACCTGTGCTTTTTTGAGCCTCAATCTGCTTATTCCAGGACCCAATGTACTTCCTATTCTGTCCCTCCCCTCTTTGCCCATCAAACAATTCTCAAGAAAGAGTCTGTTAGCAGCCACTTATCACTTAATGTTAAATTGCCTTACTATATTCTTCTTTCTAAAGTCAATTTTATTTTCCATTAGTGGAATTTAAGTCATCAGTGAGTAGGAAAGCAAATGTATTTTATACAGGTTTTGCATGCCCATTTCATCACATCTACTTTAGTTCAAAATGAAGTAAGCCTTAGTATTGGGTTCCATCACCCCCTGGAAAAGTATAAATAGTATACAGTCCCTCCCGGATTCATCAGAATATGCTTCATTGTAACAGGGTTTTCCCTGGCACTGACTATAGAATGTTAGACTTTAAATGGATCCCAGAGATCCACTAAGGGTACAGTGGAAGGAACACTGGCTTTATAGTGAGTGGAATAGGTTTAGTGAAGACTTCCCAGATTGTAATTCTTCTCCCAGGGGTGAGTTAAGACTGAGAGGCTCAAGTTTACAATATTTTTAGAGTGGAATAATTCCATATAAGGATATAAAACTGTGTAGTACATTAGGGTCTCAATGATTGGATGAAACTTACATAACTCTTCGATGTCTTCATTTCCAAAGGGATTGGCTAGATTTCACATCTAGAATGTAAGATCATATTCTCAGCTAATGAGGATAATGGTCAGTGGGGAGGGAGGGACTTTCGTTAGAGTCTATATATATCATTGCTTCTCCTTTGTTTTCGGATTTTCCTGGCAGAGGAATTGCCCACTTCTCAAGAATCAAATAAATAAACTTTCAGTCATCACTTTGAGAGGCCTCTGAGTAATTAATTTAAGTAGGGAATCTTGTCATCTCACACAATAGTCAGAGATGTTGGGTTCAAATCCTTCCTATGATACTGTGCCCTTAAGGCATGTCATTTAATCTCCATATGCCTCATCTATAAAATGAGGGGGTTGGTCTAGATGGGTTCTGAGGTCTCTTCCAGTTCTAAATTTATGATCCTACTTCAAATCCTCATTTTACAACGTAGGAAACTGTGGGTCAGTGAGAGGAACTAAACTACTCGGGGTTATACAGATAATAAAGTAAAAGAGACAGTCTCTGATTTCAGTTCCAACACTCTTGATCACTGCATATGCTGGGGTCAGGTAAAGGGGCCTTCTTCTGGGCAAAAGAGATCATTACCTTCTCCATTGTTGTCAAAAAGCAGTTCTGGTGATGAAGAGAGAGAGAGAGGGAAAGGTGGGAGAGAGGGGCGGAAAGGGAAAAGGGGAAAGAGGAAGAAAGAGGAGAGGGAGAGGAGAAGAGGGGGAGAAAGGAGAGGAGAGGAAAAGAGAGGACAGGAGAGAAGAAGATTTCTTAAGCTCTGGGGGTCCACAGGCTGAGATGTGACATTCTTCTCGTTGGCTGCACAATGCAGAGTCTTGATTATCATGAATAGATTTTAGAAGGACTTTATAGCATCGTAAGAATTTTAGCTTACATGAAACTTAGAGATCAAATCGTCCAAAACTCTCATTCTACAAATGAGAACCCTGAGTCTTTGAGAGCTGAAATGACCTACTCAAGAATGTACAGTTAGTGAATGAAAGAGCCGAGAGCCAAACTCGGGTCCTCCTGATGCCAAGTCCAGCTCTTTCCAACGCATTCATCTATTTGGCATTTTTCCTCACCCAAGACCCACTTGCAAAGCTGCTATCTATTAATCAATGCTCATTGACAATGATTTACTGGCATACCCAAGAGAGGAGACAACAAAGTGTCTTTTTCTTGGAGTCTGCAACTCCAGGCTGTTTATACAATTTGTTTAATCAGATATGTCCATTATATTCAAGAAGCCACTTAGTTCTATGTCTCAGATGGAGGGAGAAAAGGCTCTCCAAGAGTTTGTCAATTAATTTAGCAAAGGAGAAGATTTAGAAGGCAAATGAGGCCCAGGATATTATAGGAATTTGATCCTCTTACTCACAGGGCATCCATTCCTCCCGTCCTGTGGCTTTAATGAATGCTATTAAAGATGATTTTTGTAATGAAGTTTTTATGACTTAATTTCAGGGGCTTCTGATGGCATTTAGTGGGTAGGGAAGCTGTTGTCTTTTATTTCATTAAGTTTCTAAAGGGAAAAAATGTTTGCCAACTAAAATGAAGCCCCACAGACTGTTGGAGGTGGGCTTAATAGGGATTAGGGGAGTTTTATGAAGACCAATTGGAAAGCCTGGGCAGGGAGAATACCTCCACTCACAGAGCTTCAGTGCCAAAGGGATCTGATGACTTCAGGCAAACAACAGCTGTTAGTCTTTGGCCTTTGAATTAAGAGTTTTAGGATCTCCGAGTTGCAACGGACTCCAGAGTTCATCTAATGAACATCATTATCAGTTAATTAATTAATTAATTGTTCATCCCTGAACAACAGATTCATAACCGAACCCTCTCTAGTATTCCCAATAAATGGTTGTCTAGCTTCTGTTTTAAGACCACCAGTGAGGGGGACCTTGATGTTTCCCGAGGTAGTTCATTCTACTTTGGAATAACGCTAAGCTTTAGTACGCTTTCACTTATATTGAGGTTAAATATAGACTCAGAAACATTTACTCTTTGCTCCTAAGCTCTGCTGTATGTCCTTGAGTAAAACAAGTTGAATCCTGCTTCCACTTGGATACAACTGCAGATACTTAAAAACAAATGTTCTTTCCCTCCTGACTCTACTTTCTTCTTTTACCATTTCTTTCAGAAGATCCTCTTATGTTATAATTTTGAATTTTCTCACCCTCTTGGTTGTTCTGTTCTGGACTCACTCCAATTTGTCATTGTCTTTCTTAAAATGTAGTGACCAGAACAGAATTCTTTCTCAGTCCTTATCCTTCTTGATTAATCTGTATAGTATGACACTGCCACTTTGACCCCTCACTCTCTTTTCCTTTTTCCCTCAGTTTTTGTGATATTTTTCTGGAGTGTTTTGTCTCCTTGAGAGCAGGGACCATCTTTTGCCTTAGCTTGTATTCCCAGTACTTAGTACAGTTCCTGACATGTAGTAGGAGCTTAATAAATGCTAGTAGAATGACAATTCATGACCTATTTTTCTTAGCCTTCCTTGCAGGGTTATCATTTCTGTCCCTTCCTTTTTCTGTTTGTGTTCTATTATGTTGTCCTAGGCTTTCAACTCTTCTCTGTATAACTCTTTTGTTGATATCATTGGCTCCTATGGGTTCAGTTATCATCTTTATACAGATTGTTCCCAAATCCATACATACAGTTCTCATCACTCTCCTGAGCATCGGTCCTTCATCACAACTGCATATTATGCCTTTCTAACTGATACCTCTTAGGCATCTCAAAATCAATATATCTAAAATGAAATCAGTGTCTTTCTTCTTAAACTCACCAATCCTACTAGCTTCCCTATTTCTGTGGAGGTCCAACTATTTTTCTGGCAACCCAGGTTGGCAACCAAGGAATACTTGACTCTTTCCTCTCATTCACCCCCTATATCCAATCAGGTGTTGCGTTGTATCGATTCTATCACCACCACCTGCCACCTCTCTTGAATCATCCTTTTTTCTTCTGCTGATAGGACCACAGCTCTTGTCAAAGCCTTTGTAACCAATCTCTCCTGGAATGTTGAAACTGACTTCTCATTGATTTATCCTATCTAACCTTTCCTTTCTCCAATCCATTTCCCATATAGCTACCAAACTGATATTGCTAATGAACACATATGTCCACATCACTGCTTGACTGAGGAAACTTCAGTGGTTCTCTCTAGTCTCAAAGATAAAATACAAACTCTTCTTTGGGATTTCAAACCCTTCACGAGCTGACTCCAGCCTCCACTACTAGGTCCATTATATATTACTAGAGTAGTTGGTGTTCTTGACTTTGTAGTCTTTTGTAGTCTGTCTGCCATTTCAGGAATGCTCTCCATCCTCAGGTATGCCTCTTAGAACTGTGAACTTTCAAAGCTCAAATCCAAGGGGGTCTTTCCTGTTTCCTCCAGGTGCTAGTGCTCCTATCATGCAAATTACTGTGTATTATGTGTTGCTGAGAGGATTGAATAAGTCAAAGTTGTAAAGTGCTTTGCCCTTTACATAAAGCACAGTATAAAATACCAGCTATCATTGTCATCATCACCATCATTATCTACTATATCCTTTATTTTCTTGCTTGTGAACATGCTATATCCTCCTTTCCCAACCCCTCACCCTAGTAGAATATAAATTACTTGATGGTCAGGATTATTTTACTTTCTTTTTTGTGTGTAAACTTTTGTTCATTTTAAACTTAAATACAAAATGAGAGAAGAAAAATAAACATTTCCTGTATACAGCAGGACACAAGAGAGGATTCAGTATAAAACAATAAATTTCCATTTTCAAGAAAACCTACGTAATAAATACTATACAATGTTTTCAAAGCTACCCAGCTTTTCTTTGCTTCCTTCTAGGTTTTCTTTTGTTCTCTGCTATGGATTTTTTACTTTATTGATTATTTTACTTTCATATTTGTGTCCTCAATGCCTATCACATTATCTGGCACATAGTAGGTACGTGCTGTTTGTTAACTGACTACCAATAAAAAATTCATTTTACTAGGTTCATCTTTTCTTTCTATATCTGTCCGTATCGTATTGGATCTCAATTCCATACTTCACTATTTTATCTCTATGTCCTGCAAGTTTGATAATCATTCAATTTAAACCTTTATCAAATAATTGATAAAAATGTTGAACAGAAAAGTGTCAATGATAGATTCCAAAAGCACTCTTCTAGAAACTTCCCTGAATGTTAACACTGATCCCCTCTTTAGGTCTGGTCATTCAACTATTTCTTAGGGAAAAATCATAACTTTGGGTGGGGGGAGAAATACGGTATATGAACTTTGTTTCTCTAGTGGAAGGAAGCACTGGTTTTGTAGTGGGGGGGAAACCCCAGTTCAGATTTTGACTCTTACTTGCCATGCTAGTGTGGGCAAGATCATTTAATTTATTTTAGGATCTACATTTTTACATGTGAATCTCTGTGTTGTTAGAGTACTACTAGAATTGTGAGAGAAGTGCTTTGCAAACCTTAAAGGGCTGTATAAATCTGAGTTGTTTATCATATCTGTCTATTGTCTATCTCCTCTGACTGCTTCCTATATTGGCCATGATGATTCTTGGGTTCACATGTCTGGAAGCAGGGCCCCCCTCAAGTTTCCATGTACTTTACCTTCAGTGCAGGCTGAACATAGGGAGGGAGCAGAGTGGGGGACAAAGATGTTATACTTTTATACTGTGGAAGATTTATAATATCATCTTTCTGGGTACCTTCTCCACCAATTGAAGCAGATCAAAATTCCTCCATGCCTTCTCATCCTGTGATTCTTGCTCATGTTTTCCTGTATAAATCTTCCACAGAATCTAGTGTCCTGGGAACCTTCAGATCATAAGATGCGGACACTGCAGGGCTGGCAGGTGGGAAAAGTCTTTCCTGATTCCATTTGCTGGGAAGATTCTTTCCACAGCTCTTACAAAATGCTCTGTTTGGAGTTCTAAGTCCTTCATAAATTTGGCCCTCTCCTACCTTTCCAGTCTTCTTACACCCTCCTCCCCTACACGTACTCTTTAATCAGTGCCACGGGCCTTGATTGTTTCATGAATGCGAGACACGTATCTTTCAGCACCTGGCATTTTCTCTGGCATTTCCTATGTAGTACTCTTTCTCCTCCACTCCAACTACTCACTTCCTTGGCTTTCTTTAAGCTCCAAATAAAATCCTACCTTCTACAGGAAGCCTTCCCTTACCCTTTTTAATTCCAGTGCTTTCCCTCCTTTATTTATTTCCTATTTATCTTGTGTATCTATCACTTGCTTTGCGTATACCTATTTGCATGTTGTCTCCCCCATCAGACTACAATCTCCTTAATGGCAGAGACTCATCTTTTACTTCTTTTTGTGTCTCCAGTGTTTAGCATGTCGGTTGGTACCTAGTAGGTACTTAATACATGTTTATTAATTAATTATTAGATTGACTGTGTCCTTTCAGGCAGCTGGGAAAAGGGGCAATTAATTTCAGTTCTGCAGGATGAATTTGCTGTTTTCAGGAAACAAATAGACTGCTATCATATGTGGCAGGAAGTGATGGATGTGAAGCTGGGCTGGGAGTGAGGATGTTGTGCATGGTAGGAAGGTTCGTGGTTGTGGTGAGTTGTGTGTTTCCCCCAGCTAGAACACTGAGTGAATATGCAGGGCACAGAGGGTAGAGATGGGATGGTTGTGGTGGTACTTGCTCAGAATCCTTTCCCCGAAGGGTATCTGCAGCATGTGGGAAGCATGTTCTCTGATGTTTATCTTGGTCAGGGTTTCCTGGGGTCTGGTTGCTATTCTAGTACTCTTACGTAGTGAACAACCATAAAATACAGTGAATAACTGTATAATTCATTTATGTAGCACTTTAAAGTGTCTAAAATGATTTTCTCTCATAACAGCCTTGTTGGGTGGGTAGAGCTAATGTTATCCTCCAGGTTTTACAGATGGACAAACACTAAAACCTAGAGAGAGAAGAGTATCCAGAAGTGTCAAATTAAGCGTAATGTTGGTAAAGCCTTGAAGCATGTCATTCAGAACTTCTCCACCCACTAATAATAATCCTAATAAACAAGGTTTGCTAATGCTCTTTTACATGCACGATCTTAATAACAGCTAGCATATATTTTTCTCATTTTACAGACGTGGAAACTGAAGTAGACAGAGGTTGTGACATTGCCTAGAGTCACACAGCTGGTTAAGTGTCTGAGGACAAATGTGAACTTTCATCTTCCTAACTCTAGAGACAGTGTACTAATCTACAGTACCCCTAAGCTGTTTCCTAGAGCGGGGAGCTGGAATTCCTCCTCTAGAAAGAGAACCTCAGAGAAGGTGTTTGTAGCTATGATATTCTTTGGTAAGTACCAGTATTATGCAACTTTGCTGAATTTCTTTTCACTTAAACTTCCTGAAAATTTTTATCTTCAAGATTCCACATCCCGATTGTATGCTAATGGTTATGATTAACAGGGCTCAAACAACTGATGTTTCAAGTTGTTCTAAGCTGATTTTTAGCTACTCTGGGGGCTAAAGTCATAGAAGACGGAATTGAGTTTCTTTGCTTAAACACAGCAGGATTGCCTGAGAGAGCTAAAAAAAAAATAAATAAAAATAAAGACTAAAGCAATTATATGGCTCATTAATTAGTGAATTAATTTCCCTTATCTTCTAATTCATGGTGCAGTGCATTGAAACATACCTTGTTTTGATGAGGTGAAACTCAGAGGGGGTTCCATTTCAATTTGCTTGTGTCCTGAAGGAGTTGTTCTATATTTGCAGTTTTCCAATGTGAAAGGAGGAAGACAAAAACCAGGGTGTATGTCTATTCTTGGGTATAACTTTAAAGTGCTCACTTGAAGGCCTAGGCTTGGAACTTGTGAACTACTGAATCTGAGATGTTTCTTCAACGTTCCATCCTGTAAGCAGAGTTGAGGGCCCCACTGTAAACACCCAGAGGCAAGTAAAGGATCACAGATCCGACTGTCATATATTAGCTCAACAAATGGAAGTGTTTAAAAAGAAGTGCTGAAAACAGTTCCTTTGTCTTCTTCAGCTTCATCCCTGACAGTCATTTCACAATGGAGAAGGATGTTCTCCTTACTTAGATTCAGTCTCTAGCAAAAGACATGGTTTCCTCCTTTCAGAACAATCACTTAGCAGAGAAGGCACAGGTGAATTAAAAAGAAGAAATAGATTGAGGGAAAGTGGGTGGAATTGGGCTGATAATATATAATTTAAACCTTATCATTTTTGGTCCTTCTAGGTTTCTGAAAGTCATTTAACTGTATTTATTGTGCACTTTGTATGTTCCAGTTTCTATGGGCATACAAAAAAAGTGTAATCTGTGGTCCTGCCCATAAGAACGACACTGTCTAGTTGGTATGTGTCTTGATTTGTTAACTTGTTTAGGTGTGTTACATTGAAAGCAACATGAAAACACCTTAAAATCTTAAAGTACTGATGAGAGATCTGAAAATCTCTCTGCATATGCATATATACACACATCCCCAATGCATATACAGAGATTTACATACATACACATGGATATGCCCATGCACACATTATATATAGACACAAAGAAATATGGTATAATATATAAATATGTGTATATATGTAAATATATTTACTTGAATCAATAAATAAAATTATGGTATGGCTTAGGGAATAGAAGATTGGCTTTGGAATCAGGAAGACTTGGGATCAAATCCTGCCTCAGATGCTCCCTAACTGTGTGACCCTGAGCAAGTCACTTAACCACTATAAATGGAATTAAAACACTATAAATAGAATGGCCTGATGGGCTGCACTTTGAGGAAAGGGAATCTACTTCAGTTTCTTCATCTGTAAAATGAAGGGTTGGACTTGATGGCCCCAAAGTTCCCATCTAACTGTAAACCTATGACCTTTGATCCCTGGAGTCAGGAAGACCCAGGTTCAAGTCCTGCCTCTAACACATACTGGCTGTGAGGACTCTGAGCAACTTAACTTCTCGGTGGTTGAGGTTAAAAGTTGCAGGGAAGTTCTTGGAAAAGGAAGTTCTTCATTCAGAGATCCCAACACCAATGAAAGTACAGATGTTTAAATATATATATATATATATAGATTTCCATGTATATGTGCATGTGTCTGTCCACACATGTCTGTCCAACACATGCAGGTACATATATGTACACACATATAACACGTTTATTCAGATAGGTATGTATGCATGAAAGGCATGTGATGCACATATATGTACCACACAATCCATATGTGTATATGTGTGTACACAGAATGCATACATATATACATGTATATCTCTATACATACCCATATGCATATACTGTAATATATACACATATATACATGATCACATACATCTACACGTACATACACATATACAGTGTACAATACGTACGCACACACATGCAAAATACATAGAATTATATACCCATGCACATAAATATATGTACATACACATCTATACATGCTTGTATGTGTATATATGTATTCTATTTAATACATGCATGTAGTGTGTATTTTTCGTTGTAAAACAACCAGTTTTATTTTATTTTATTTTATTTTTTTTTACCTCAGTCTATGCAGTGCTGAGGGTTGAGAACTTATAAGCACTACAAAGATGGGCCACAGTAGAACAAGACATACACCAGATAATGTTGTAAAAGAAGTACTCTCAGAGTGGGCTGAAGGTTTCTCTCTTCTATGCTTATGGTTGTAGAATGACAATGTAATGATAGGCTGACTTGGGAGGCTGGCTGCATTGACCTTGCAAGGCTCTAGAGGATTCTCAGGGTTTAGGGGCAGTTCTTTAATACTATAGACTCAGGCTCCTATTCTGATGTTTTTCTCTCACTGTGAACCACTACAGACTGATTTTCTAGTTTCATCTAACCAGTGGACATCAATTAGTTTTTACAAAGGGATATATATTTTAGAGATAGAGCTGGAACACATATTTCCCCTTAACATCTGTATGACACCCTCTCTCCCCTATACCACTTCAGTCTCTCAGGAGAGGGAGCTAATAATGTAGGTTCCACAACAGCATTGGTTCCACCAAGTG
Source organism: Potorous gilbertii (assembly GCA_028658325.1). Taxonomy (NCBI): domain Eukaryota; kingdom Metazoa; phylum Chordata; class Mammalia; order Diprotodontia; family Potoroidae; genus Potorous; species Potorous gilbertii. The sequence goes on along the minus strand of CM053769.1, from coordinate 289,031,317 downwards.
CACATCCAAATATGATGTAGGTATTGGATGAGTCTACATCTCAGCTATTGGTGAACTGGGCCCTGAAGGTCATCACTTGGATTCTTAATGGTTCCAAGCCTGGATGGGCCTGCCCTCTGGCATGGACTCTGCCCTTGAACTTCCTGGTGGCTCACTCTTTTGACCCTTCAGAGCTTATAAGGTTGTAGCCTTCCCCAACTTCCTTCATCTAAAAGTAGGATAGATACAATAGAGTCAGAAGCAATAGCAGAACTATATACTTTTGGCTCCTAGGTAGCTGTGGGCAAAAGAAACTTTAAGGCTTCACTTCTAACCCCTCACTCAGAGACCCTTATTAGCTCATTCTCATCATCCAGTACTGCAAGTCTGACAAGAGCCTGCACCAAGAGCACAGTCCTGGCTTACTAATGGCTCTATGAACCCCAGTTCAAAGTTCGTAGCCAGTCAAAGAGACTTTACTACATGGTTAGGAGATGGTTTGGAGAAGAAGGAATGTATGTATATATTCTATATTGGGGAGCAAGGCACTTCCATTATATATCATCACACCTTTCTGGAAGCAGGTTCCCTAGCCTCTTCTTCATGAAGAGAATTGCATAAGCTAAGTATTTCTTGTGGGCTCTTAAGGAATGGCCTTATTTTGTCTAGTCCCCTCTTAACACCTGCATAGACATCTTAGATGCTAGCCATGTATCTCTGCAAATGTAGTCAACTTCTAATCACTGGGGATTTAAGAACAGTGTCATGACCACTGCATGAGATGGGTGGCTGAATGGTCTCACCAAGCAGCTGTGAAACCGAATAGCCAGGGCAACACTCAACTGGGATTGTTAAATGGTGGAGTTCAGCCGTCTGTTGACACAGTTCAGCTCATGCTTATAGAATATCCGTATCAGGGCAATGATAATCAGTCAGATGATGAGATTCCCAGGGGTTGGCCTTGGCCAGTCAGTTTGTGTGTTGGCAAATGCCTCAGCAGGATCACCCCTCTGGCCAAATGTGGTATGTTTGAATGTCACAAGCACAAGCAGCAAGAGAATGTATTTGATAAGAATTGAGTAGGTTGCAAACCCATTTAATTTATCTAACCAATATAGGGAGACAGGACACACCCATACATTAAAAAATAAATAATAGAACACATTAAAGGGCTAAGCTGTGTAATAGAAATAGGTTGCAAGTCAGCTGGGAGAACAGAGAAGGGAGAGAGGAGGGTGTGGTGGAGTCAGGCAAAGCTGTGTTCCTCTATTTCTCTCTTTTCCTGATCTTCCTTCTATGCATTTTTTTGACAGTCAGTCGTTTTGGAGCAGCCAAGTGGCATAGTGGATAGAGGACTAGGACCAGAGTCAGGAAGACCTGAGTTCAAGCCCTGACTCTGATACTTACTAGCTGTGTGATGGTGTACAAATCACCCTTTCTTTCAAATCTAAATTTCTCTAGTGTTCGTACCATTCTCTATGTGTAAAATGGATTCAATAACATTGTAGAATGGATGGGGAAAACAAGAGTTCAAGTCTGACCTTTGATGCATAAGAGCTATGTGATGGTTAAATCACTTACCCTTTTAATCCAACCCTCCTCCTAACTTTTGAAGTTCATGTTGTTGATCTGTGGGGTTGGAAGGACTTTCCACATTGGAAGTTCCTCATGTGTGGACAAAAACAAATACTAGTACTGCCTGCTTCATGGGACTTTGTTAAGTGTGCTTTCTAAACTCCAGAATACTTATAGCTATTATGATTTTTAATCCTGCTACCAAGATCCATGGGCTTAGTGTTGAGGCTCCCAAGAGCCCCACTGATTTGATTTCTAGGCTGGGACCTAGTTTGGTTCATGGACCACACCATAGTTTCCTTCCCTAGAGGAAAAGCACATAACCACTAGTGCTTCCCACAGTGATGCATTGCTGTCCTTCACCTTGTGGCAGCTCACCCTGGGAGTGTACAAGGACTCCATCTTGCAGATCCTCCCTAGCTTTTTCTTTATTCAAAACATATGAAGACTTCTTGACCCAAACTTAGCATATGACTGTTATTTAAAAATGTTTGCATTGCTCTATCTGGCAGTTCTCTACTTTCTTTTGATTACTGATTCTACTGACTGTTTTACTAGATGAATTCTGGAAACCTCCCTGGGCTCTGACCCCATCCTGCTCTGGGAAAGTTTAAGGCCTTGCTTTCCCAGAGTGGGAACAAGTAACTCAAGGAAGGTTCCTAGAGATAGAGATGCTGGTGATCTGGGCAAGAATTGGCAGGAGTATGGATTAAGAAAGAGAGAAGGGTGAAAGAAGAAAGGTTAGAGAAGAACACGGGTATTTGTATTTAGTAAAATGACATAGTGAATGCTACAGAAATATTTTTTGAATGAATGAGTGAATAGGAGTAAACATGGGTCTTACTGACATGAAGAGCAAGTCCTTGAAATAGACTCTAATATCCAAGTGGAGAGAGCAGAAATTAGAAGTCAGAGATTTAAATTTAAATTCTAGTCTCCTCAACCAGACTCTGTAAGGCATGCTTAAAGAATCTCATTGTACACACTACAATCCTCTTTTTTGGAGGTCTAGGTCCTGCAAGAGCTAACTGGGTAATTGCTACACTTGGGAAGCAGGTGACTTTCCATGATATAGTGCAGAGACTATGGGTGAAGTTGATAATCTCTTAGTTCTTTTTCTCTCTTTATGTGGAGAAAATCAAAATGTAGGTGACACATTGTAGGTAGTTTAAAGGGCAAGGGGAAAATGCTGCCATGTATTGCCAATGTTGGTTTCTTCATGAATAAAGGAAAAAGCGTTATTAAGCACTTACTATGTACTCATAAGAAATCATATAAAAGAGACTATTAAGGGCATGCGTGACCAAGAAATTATGTGAACTAGGCATGTAAAACAAACAGGAAGAATGGATGGTTATTAACCTTGGTAAACTGGGATTGAAAAATTATTGCGAGAGCTAGAGAACAGGATCTTGCTCATTGAATAACTAACATCTCTATGGATGATTCTTAGAAAGATATAGAGAAGAATCCAATGGGATAAGGTGTAGATGGGCTGTCATTTACATCAGTGGATGCAGTTCTTACTTAGATGTCAAAGTGCTCAAGCTTTGAGATTCTCCATCTGGATTTCTCCTATTTAAATGCCCTAGTATTTCAGGGATCTACTAGTTTGTTTTAGATTGTAATCAGATGGCCACTTTTCCAGTATAGTTCCAGTTTCTTAGAGATAATTTTTGCCTTGTTGGACACTTATATACTGAACTGTGTCTATTATGAATATAGAAGCCAAAAGAGCAGTATGGATGTTGTATTCTTAGAATACTGGTACCTAATAATTTGCCAAAAGCATACTATGTGAACTCATCCTGTTTTCCCCCCTATTATTTTGAAGAAGATGTAGAAGCTTGCCTTATTGTGATGTAAGTTCACATAGATTGTTCTTATGAGCTGTGGGCTCATGGGATAAGGCTTGCCTAATATTTTAGATACCTTGAGTAATTAACCCCAACTGCTTAATTCTTTTGGGGGAATCCTAACTCTCTTTGGGCCTTTTCTGAGCTTGTGTTTCAAACAAATTTTTATTTATATTTTTTGTTTTTTACATCACTTATGGCCCCCCTCCCCCATATTTTTCTATTTGTCCCATCCCAGACAGCCAGCCCTATAAAAAAGAAAATAGGGAAGAAAAGAAAAATCAGTAAAACTGATCAATATATTGAAAAACTAGAAAATATTTGATAATCCTAAAAGCAATGTTCCATAACTATGGACCCCCTCCATCTCTTCAAAGGAGTTGGTGGGATGTTTTCTCATGTCTATTCTTTTGGGTCAAGGCTTGTTTTAGTTTTTTAAAATAAATTTACAGTGTTAATTTTTTTCTGGTTGTTGTTCTTTCCCTTTATGTCATAGTCATTGTGAACGCTGTTTTCAAGGCTCTGCTTATTTTGTTTACATGGGTTCCTGCAAGTTTTCCCATGTTCTCCGTATTCAACATAGTCATCATTTCTTAAGCCGAGTAATATTTCGTTACATTATCATACCACAAATTTGTTTAGGCATACTGAAGTTGATAGGCCTCTAATTTTTTCCCAGCTTTTTGCTGCCACAAAACTATTTTGGAGTATATGGAGCGTTTAGTAAATGATGAACTGTATACCTAACAGCAGAATCTCCATGTTAGGGGATATAGACATTTTAGCTACTTGCCAAATTCTAGATTTCTTTCCATAATAGTTGTACTAATTCATAGTTCCACTCACATTAGTATGACTGTTTTCCCACAACCCCTCCAACAATTGACTGCAGAGTGTCCCAAAGTTTTAGTGAAATTTTAAGCCCTATAGCTCAAACTATAATAGTTTCTAGAGCTTAAGCTATATTATGAAACATCATTCATCAAGAACATCTTATTTTGGCAAAAAAATAAGAAAGTAGATCAGTAGAACAGACACAAGAGAGAATCAGAAATAATGAAATTCGATGATTAAGAACTCATCTATATAGCTTAAAACTACACAGACTTGGGATACCTTGTATTTCTATCTTTTCTCATCTTTCCTAATTTGCTGGGTGTAAGGTGAAATCTTGAGGTTGTTTTGATTTGAGTTTTTCTTATTGTGAATAATTTAGAACATTTTCATGTGGTTGTTGATGGTTTATAGTTCTTCTTTTGAGAATTATTTGTTCATATCCTTTGACCACTTATCGATTGGATAATAGTTTATGGTACATGTTTCTGTTAGTTGTCTATATTTCTTGGATATCAAATCCTTATCTGAGAAATTGGATACAAGATTTTCCCCCATTTGACTGCTTCCCTTCTTATATTATGTGAATTTTGTTTGTTCAAAAGCTGTTCAATTTCCTGTAATCAAAATTATCAGTTTTGTCTATAATTGCCTCTATTCTTTGTTTGATCAAGAATTAATTTCTTTGAGCATGAGGCTTTCAGGAAAACCTGGAAAGACTTATACTAACTGATGCAAAGTGAAGTGAGCAGAACCAGGAGAACATTGTACACAATAACAGTAATACTGTATGATGAACAACTATTCTCAGCAATATAAATATCCAAGACAATTCTGAATGACCTATGGTGAAAAATGGTATCCACTTCTAGAAAAAGAACTGATGGAATCTGAATGCAGATTTAAGCATAGTGAGTTGTTTTTTAATGTTCTTTATTTTTCTGTTTTTTTGAGTCTTTTTTTTAACATGACTAATATGGAAATATGTTTTGCATGACTGCACATATATAATCTTTATTAAACTGTTTGTCTTCTTAATGGGTTGGAGGAAAGGATGGGAGAGAATTTGGAACTCAAAATTGCAAAAAATGGAGGTTAAAATATTTTTTACATATAATTGGGAAAAATAAAATATCAAAATTAAAAAAAATTCATCTCTTACCTATAACTGTGAAAGATATATGATCTGTGTCTCTTCTAAATTTTTTTATGGCATGGTTTCTAATATTCAGGTTGCATATCCATTTTGAATTTATTGTGAACTATGGTGTAAGATATTGGTCTTAGCTTAATTTCTACCAGACCATTTTCCAGTTTTCCCAGAAGTTGTTATCAAATAGTGAGTTCTTTCCTAAGTACTTTATGTTTCGGAGTTTTATTGACTACTCAGTTATTGAGTTCTAATATTTCCATTTCTCCCTTTTGTCTGTTCTATTGATTTACTTTTCTATTTTTTAGCTAGTACAAAATGTTTTTGATGATTACTGCTTTATAATCTAGTTTGAGGTCTAGAAGTACTATTTATTTTTCTTTCTTAAAATTTTTCATTTTTTTCTTGGTATTCTAGATTTTTTTGACATATTATGTTTGTTTTTCTTTTCTAAGTAAGCCTGATTATCCTACTAAGGGATAGATTCAGACCCATAGATTGCTGAATGTGTTGTAGGGGTCTCCTGGGAAAATTTTAGATGCTGTATGCCTTGTGGGGACCTGTTGAAAATTTTTAGTCCAGACTTTATGTTGAAATATTTAGTGTGTTGGAGGGATTCCAGGAGAAGTTTTGGGTACCTTGTATGTTGTAAGATCCCAAAGAATATTTCATACTGTCCCATGTGCAACCAGGGTTGTGGAGTTCTTTAACTAAAGAGAGAAGGTGAGCAACCCAGCTCTTTTTGAGCCCAGCAGGCTGTATTGTTACAAAGGCATCAAGACAAGATGGTTTTATTTCTTACATGTTGGGTGAGGAGATGATGTCCAGTCAAACTGATGCCCATAGTTTGCTTTCAGAGAGACTTATATTCTGGGAGCATTATTGGGACCAGGCTTTCCCTCAGGTGAGGAAAACAACTTTCTTTCTTTTTTCTTTTCAGTATTTTCTAGGGGTTAAGAAAGGCCTTTGCAAGCACCAAGATAAGTGGTAAACATATAAGAGTTTTCCAAAATGATACCTTTGTTAAAATTTTGTAAATATGAATTTAGAAGTAAATATAATTTCCATGACCACCAGCTATTTAAGGCCTTTATCCTTGTGGAGGAATGTAACTTTCTGGATTGTTGAAAAATTATGCCACATGAATTTTCCCCCAAAACCTCTTTCTCTCCAAGTTGATTTGTGTGAACAGCAAATATCTAATTAGAGGGAGAAGTGAAGGAGAAGGAAACTGATTCTCCCCACCTGCCAGTTGAAGATTGACAGTATAGCCAATTCAAATACCATCAATTATTATTGCTAAAGTCATCAGAGAAGTACTGAATTCAGCCTTCTCTTTCACTACATGAGGTGGAGTTCCAATCTCAAGGTTTTCTCATTGTTCAGGTCTAGACCTGACTCAGGTTGATTTCAAGTTTAGGATTGGAATGAAATAAGATTCATGTGGAACATTCACCATTTAACAATGGTGTGGAAAGTGTACTCAGCAAAGATAGTTTAGGTAGACAAAGCCCTCCCTTTTCTTATATGGAAATGCCTGTGGAATGTGTCTGAGGAGAGTGAGAAACCACATCAGCAGCCCCATTCCATGTATCAGTCTATAGCTTCACCATCTTATAGGGAAAAAAACAACATGTCATGGCAGGGCATGTAGGTCTGGGTAGAACTCTGGTAGAAGACACTCTTATCATGTTCACTCTGTTCCAAAAGAGTAATACCAACATTGATGAACCATTGGTGGAGTTGTAAATTGGTTCCGACATTCTGGAAAGCATCTAGGAACTATGTCTAAACGTTACTAAACTGTGCATACCCTTTGACAGAGAATGACCACTACTTGGCCTATAGTCCCAAAAAATGGGGGAAAGGACCCACATGGATAAAAATATTTTTAGGAGATCTATGTAGTAGCAAAGAAATAGAAAGTAAGGAGGTGTTCATCAGTTGAGGAATGGCTGAATAAATTATAATATATGAATGTAATAAAAAACTGCTGTGCCTTAAGAAATAATGAAAGAGATGATTTCAGAGAAAACTGAGAAGACTGAGTTGATGCAGAGCCTGGATAACTATGGTATATACCAATGGTATTGTACATACACAAAACTTTGAAAGACTAAAGAATTCTGGTTAATGCAAGACCAACCTTGATTCAGAGGATTGATGATGACTTATGATATCTACTTCTTGAGGGAGAAGTGATTGCCTTAAGATTCAGTATTTTAAGCACAGGAGATGATCCGCATATATATGCAGATTTCTTTTTATTCTTAGGTTAACAAGTGACAAATAAAATGAATATTTTCATATCTATGTGAAACAGAAGGAGAGAACATGGAACTGTGAATCTCTATTTTGAAAAATTTGTTTTTCTTTAAAAAATAAATTCAACATGTAACTTTAAAAGCTATCCTTCTTGTCTATGATTCCTTCTGTCCTTCCTTCTGCTCTTTTCTTGTTTGGGGGGTGAGGGAGGAATCTTATTTGTAGTGTCCCTCTCTCTCCCATTTCCCTTCCCCTTCAAAAAAATCAAACAAAATCCTTGTAGCAAATATGTAACGAACAAATTCCCACGTTGGCCATGTCAAAAATAAGCCTCATTCTGCATCTTGAATCCATCACCTTTGGCAGGAAGTAGGTAGCTGTAATGGCAAGCAAGTAGGATTTTTTGCTGTTTTTCTGGAGCTTTAGCCAATTAAGTGCTTTTGATTGAAGAACCTTTGATTGAATCAATAGACTTTGACTGGAAGCAGTATATATATTGTATTGCCAGGAGAGATAAGCAGAGCTGAGAGAGAGAAGTAAGTGTGAGCGGGCTAGGGGAATTTGCTTGTGGGGAGGCCTAACAGAAAGAATATTTGTGATGTTTGTGCTCTGTCTGTTGATCTGTATTAATTCCTCAGACAGAAGCTCTGTTTGTTGATCTGTCTTAATTTCTCAGACAGAAGCCCTGTCTTTATGTCTTTATTAATGAAGTGAGATGGTGTCACTGGTAATGTGTATAATAAATATTGTTACAGCCCTGTTAAGCTTTGTTTTACTAGAAACAGAAGCTGTGGGCAGGAGCCCCTGGAGCAGGCTGTCAGGCAGAAGCAGGAAGAGTTTGGAGTGGAACAATCCTGGTAGCTGAGACAAGGAGCAGAAGCAGAGAGCTGTCTGCATGTGAACCCAGGCAAGAGCTGGGAGTGGTAAGCCCATGGAGTAGGAGCTGTAGGGTTTGGAAGTCAGCCTCGAGTCAAGATGAGAGAGGACTTTACTTGAACACTGTGTATTGATTAAGGAGATTATTCTTGCAGTGACCTAGGGGTAGATGGTGTGCTATTTTCTGCTACCCCTTAAGGATGCATCATGCTAGGGAAGATCCTAGTCTGGGAGACTGACTTTGCGGATGCAATGATGTATGCTATGTGCCATATCACATACTGAGTGTTATGAGATACATATGTATTAGATGATATGTTTTGTTTAAGGATATTGCTATGAGTGTTATTCTTTACTTTATTGAACAAAGTTTAGTTTATTGCTGAATAGAAAGTTCATTATACACCCAGCAATCCTCAGGTGTTCTGCCATGACTGGCTTTACAGTACCATGCTTCATCATTGGTCTTCCAGTGCTGTGGTTGATAATTATATTTGTGATGCCCTGTAATAATAATGGCCACATTTTAAGCAAAGAAGGACGTTTTAAACAATATAGCCTCTAATAGCTATGTTGCTCCCCTTCTTTGGTTTTAGGCCAAAGAAGTTACAAATTTAGTCTCACTTGTACTCAGTCCCCAATTACAAAATGTATTGACATTTAGGCAAAGGTTGGGCTCTTTGCTTAATTTTTCATTTATATTTCTCTATACCTTGGTCTTTTTATGATTAAAGCTAAATTCTTCTTACTGAAAACATTTAGATAATCAAACAGAAGAATATATTATATCTTTAGATAGGCTCTGGGATGGGAAGTGGAGGAGAAAAACTTGACTTTTTATTACGAATTTCCTCAAATCACATCTTCTGCTTTAGATGGCTTAAAGAGCTAATGATGCTCCTATGTATCTTCTGCCTTGTTTCCCCAGAATTTGCTGGAAAGCTGTGTTTGCTTTGATTCCTGGAATCCAATCCTTTCCCCACTCACTTGATAATTTATTGATAATCCCTAGGGTTTGGCCAAATTTTCTGATCTACTAGAATACTCTTATATGTCAATTCAACTTGAAGGTGTCTAAGGTCCATGAGTGATTGATTATGGTATAAAATAGGGGTGGTTATTTTGTCCCCATCTTTACACGGTGATGAATTCGTAAGTGTTTCATGCCTGCTAATTCCTCCTATAACCTCAGATGTAGTTCCTCTAGACCTGGTGATTCAGAACTCATCAACTACAGCCAGGTGCATTTTTATTTTTTGTCTTTTCCAGTTCTCTTTGGCAGAGAAAACAAAGACAGAATTAGAGTTGAACATCTCAGTTTTCTCATTACTGTGTTATCAGCATCACATTTAATGCTCCTCTCCCTTCTTTGAGTATCCTTCTCCCCTTTCAATATAGTTTTTGAAACATCATCTTTTGTTATCTTTTCCTTTCTTCACCAGTCTTAGCTCATTATACCAATCTCTTTCCCTCTAATTCAACACATATTTTTTCTATGAATTTGACTTTTATTGAAATATTTTGTATTTACCTCACCCTTATTTCCCAAAAGGCTCCTCTACAGAGAACCATTCCTTGCAATAAAGAGCAAAAAGGAGATTAAAAAAGCCAACCCAGAAAGAATGAAACATTAACTGAGTCTAATAGTATATGCAATGTTCTACTTCTATGATCTGGAGTTTTTTTTGTAAAGAAGGGAGGAAAATGCCTTTTATCCTTCAGGGACAAGATTGGACATTATAATTACAGTTTGAGGTTTAATCTTTTTTGTTCTTTCCATATAATAATAACAGCATACCCTAAATAATAGCACTTCGCATGTGGCAGGCACTGTGCTAAGAGCTTTATAAATATCTCATTTGATTCTCACAGCAGTTCTGGGAGGTAGGTGCTATTATCCCCCTTTTTACAGTTGAGGAGACTCCAGCAGAAGAACTTAAGTGACTTGCCCAAGGTCTAGTAGGTGTCTGAGGTCAGATTAGTCTCAGGTCTTCCTGACTCCAGGCCCAGCACCCTATCCACTGTGCCACTTACCTGCTCTCTATATCATGATAGTGATTGCTGACACTAGTCACATATGAGTACTTTTACTTTTATACTTTGTTATCAGCTTTAAGTCATCTTCTGTATGTGTTTTTACAAAATCTAAGTTGGTTGATGAACTGATGACTCAGCAGAGGAGGGTCAGCGAGTTCTTTGTGCATCCCGTATTGGTCTTTTAAAACAGCTTCCTCTTTTTCTTCTCATTGAAATTGTTTCTCTATGTCCTTAGAATTATAGAAAGAAAAACCTGGGGAAAGGTTAGGGGCCTGGGAGAGACCAGGACCCAAGAAAAGAGGACTCTAAACATTTTATCTTCACTTGTATGTTACAAAGAGACATTTGAAAAAAGACTAGAGAATTCTACAGATTTATTATTATTTCATCTAAGAAACTACATGGACTATGGAGTCAAGGAAGTCTCAAAGAGTAAGGAGTCTGAAGAAAGGAAAAAATAAGTAACCCCATTCCCATCTTTAACCAGTGGAATGTAAAAGTGGAAGACAGGAGTTGTGGGTGTGAGGGCTTCTCTCAGAATTTGGGACTGGTAAGTGACTGGAAATTTACATACATTTGACTTCATGAGAACTCATGATTTCGTGTTTGTTTTTTCTCTGTTCTTTTTCTTTTAGTAAAAATTTCCTATCCAATACTATGTATTGAGTACTTGAAAATGGTCTCAGATTTTCTGGGAGTAAGCTACCAGCCAAAAACAGTGACAAAAGTCCCTAAAATGGACCTAGATTCTTCATATCATGAGTGTCTCTGTTGTAACAGTTGCATTATTATGTCTTTTTGGAAAGGGCTTTATTGTGTGGCTCTGGTTTCTTGACTGAAAACTGAAGATGATGGGGTACATTAACTGCTAAGAAGTTGTGCAGAGGCAATGATGCATCCTAAATGTCAGAATATTTGTGGACACAAGCAAATTTTAAAAATGAAGGGATAAAACTCTAAACTGGAGATGAATTTAAGCTGATAAGCCTTCATATTTCCAAGTTTTACACCAGAGTCAATATATTAAGTAAAATATGTTGACAGGATGCTCACTATGCCTCAGGGAATGTGATTTATAATATTTATGGCCTTAGGGACTACATTGATATGACACACTATAAATTCTAGAATATTTCCTTGATTTTATCTTCATTTATTTCAGATATAATTATCCATCTCTGTTCTAAGCAATAACTTTTTCCCAGCCAATAAGACCAAGGCACCCAAACACATTTTCACAGATCACAAGTTTTCTTTGATAAATATTTTCTCCAATGATAGAATTTACTCACATTGCCAGACAGAAGGGTTTTTTGTTAAACTGATTCAGTTTAAGCCTTGAGACAGAAGAAAATGAAACTTTTCATGCTCTTTGTCTTTGACAGTGTCTGTATGAAGCCAATATAACTGGTTGAAATAAGCTACAACAATGAGGAAACACAGATGAGCTCGGGGATGTGAACTCAGCAGCTGTTGCCATTTAGCCAAATTAAGGCACCAATTTTTCTCTTGTTCTGAGGCCACCATTAGAGAGATGTAAAGGAAGGTCTAGACTACAAAGCTGGTGCTCCTAAATTGGTCATTATTTTTGCTGAAGACTTTATGGACAGGAAGTAGAGAAGCAGAGTAGAAAGAGTAAGGTAAAAGCTTCATTATGTCAAGGTAGTGTAGCCCTTCAGTGTCTTTCTATCCATCTGTTTTTCTCTGGGTTTTTGTGTTTTCCTCTGCTATGACCTCCCTGACTTCCTTTAAGCTCAAAATAAAATCCAGCCTTCTGCAAGGACCCTTCCTTAACTCCTCTTAATTCCAGTGCTTTTTTAAAAAATTATTTCCTTTTTATCCTGTATTTAATTCGGTTGCATATGTTTATTTGCATGTTATCTCTTTTAGGTTGTGAGCTCCTTGAAGCAAGTAGTAAGTGCTTATTAAATGTTTAATTGATTGATATTTTCCTATATTGAGGATGTTCTTGTAAGATGTCTAAGTTCTAAGGTATAGAGTATATCAAAGGTTAAGTAATGATGATGTTCTGCCAAAAGGAGAGAAATAGCTGTATTTTTAACTATAGGCAGTACACTGTAGTGAAAAGAACGCTGAACGTGGACTCAAAGAACTCTGGTTTATTCTGACTGCTGCTACTTACTACTTACTACTTGCATGATGCTTGTCAAGTCACTTAACTTCTTTTGGCCTCAGTTCCTCCTCTGTAGGATGAGAGGATGGACACTGACATGTACATTTACTTTCGATTTTAAAATCTACCATCTAATGACCTTCAGAGCCCTTCTCTATGCTCTAAAGGTATGTCTGTATCCTTAGATCTGAGACATTTCAAACTCAGGCATGAGTTTGGGTTTTTTTGTTATTTTGAGAGAAGTAGCCCCGTGCAAACACAGTCTGAGATGTTGCCAAAAACAATTCTGGTCATCTCCTGGTCACCTTTCCTAGCAAAAGTGTGTTGTCTTGTGAAGGGTGTGGTGGTGAAGTGGGTGGGAATGAGGTAAAGGGTAGGGGGAGGGAAGGGGAAGGGCTGGCAAATTGTTATTGATGGAGATACAAACATATGGATGAAATTACTCATATTGCATTCCTAGCTGAAAGGATGAGAACCTAACGTTTTCTGCAGCTGGTCACTGGACTACGAGTTTAATTATGGGCAGAACCAAAAGGTGGCAGCAGTACAACTGGTTTAGTTATGTGTGGACCATAGAGCTAGATACCAAAGGTGTTGCTTGGATGGGAGTTAGTCCTGATGAATCTCTGTCTGATGGGAATCAAAGTCCCTCTTTGTATCCAACTTTCTTATTCATAAAGATGCTGCACAAGTTTTAGCAATCATTTATTTTAAAACCTAGTTATTTATAGTCATTATTTTTTCTCAACTGACCACTTTTCTGTGAGTAGAAAGTTCTGAATGGGGCCTTGGGGAATGTAGACTCTCAGTTTCCCCATCTGTAAAATAGGGGGGACTTAACCAGATCAACGATTCTTAACCATTTTTTTTACTGTCACCAGACCCCTTTGGTAGTCTGTTAAAGCCTATGAAACCCTTTTCAGAGTCATATTTTTAAATCTTTAAAGGAAATGATAACTTTTAGTTAGAAACTAGTAAAAATAAATGTGTGATTCCCACCCCCACCCCACCCATATCCTTCAAGTCCATGGACTCATGGATTTTTATCCATAGACTACTTGGTGGTTCCTGGATGCCTGGTTAAGAACACTCATCCTTCATTCTAGATGGTCTCCAACGTTCTTCTTAGCCCTAAAAACATTTCATAAACTTCTATTTTAAAGTCTAAACAGTGAAAGGAGTGAGTTGAAATGATTTTTTAGGTAATTCAATCCTCAAATCCTGCTATGGAGAAAAAAGAAGAGCTATTTCTCCCTTCCCATCCATATTTTGTAGCCAAAGAAGCATGATATAGTGGATGGAGAGAAGACCTTCAAGCTAGGAAGGACCTGAGTTCAAGTCTTGTCACTAATATATACTATGAGTATGAACCTAGGCCAGTCATTTAACCCAAGTGATTTCAGCCCTAGCTATACCAATGAAATCATAGATATATGTAAGAAATATACATTCATCAAATTAATCAATTAATTTCATTTGGCCTAGATGAGCAACACATATTGTCTCTGTCCTTCATAGACATTCAGATTTTTCTTTGAGAACTCTTGCTATTTTTCCAATTTAAAAAAAGTCCTTAATGAGTTTGAGCCCTTGTATAAATATATTCTTATACTCCAGAATTTATTTCTCAGGTTTATCCAATAAATAATAAAAACCATGATCCTTCCCAGGTCAGGGACATGAACAAATCATAGGATTTTTTTCAGGGAAGACAAGTTAAAAGCTGTGTTATATCTGACACTCTGAAGATATTTTCCAAGCTAGGAGAGAGATTAGAGCCTCAAAGAATGTTTGTGAATCTAGAATTAGTTTCACGTGCAAAAAAAGCAAAGAATGTAGGGTATAAGATGCGAGGTGAAGCTGAGAGTATGCTTGGAATAGTGATTGGTGGACATGGACTAATCTCCATTTTTCCTTTTGAAAATACTGGCCTTTCCTAAATCTTTCCCTACCTTGTCATCCCTTTCTCCTTCTTACACCTACCGATAAATGTTCCCTCTCCTGTCATTTAGAAGACAATGAATGATAAACAAATAGCTTTGCATACCTGAAAAAGGAATGTAAGTGTTAGAGCTTCTCCAAGATTCAGACTGATGCTGAAGGACAGAGATTATCTAAATCTAATTCATCAACAGTTTCTGCATAATTCATGCTGTTCTCTCTACTCTTACCAAACAACATTATTGCACTTGACTGTTAACTATTCATATTCATGGTGAGAATAGTGATTTAGTAAATCATGATGGTTGATAATTTCCAAATCTCATCTGCCTGGGTTTGGCCTGTGATTTATTTGGTTCTGAGTGTAGTTGTGCCGATCTTTATTTGGGCTTGTGTGGTTTAACATTTTGATTAATGACTTAGATAAAGACATAATACCATGCTTATCAAATTTACAGATGACACAAAGCTAGGAGAGATAGCTAACATGCTGTATGATAGAGTAACCATCCAAAAAGTTCTCAGCAGCTATGAACATTTGGCCATATTGCATAAGATAAAATTCAGTAGGGATAAATGTAAAGTCTTGCTGTTGGATTACAAAATAGTTTTTTAAGTACATGATGGAGGAAGCATGGTTAGAGTATAGTTTACTTGAAAAAGATCTGATAAAATTAGAGGACTACAAGCTCAATAGGAGTCAGTAGCATGATATGACAACCAAGAAAGAGAATGCAATTTTAGCCTATATTAAGAAAGGCATGGGGGGCAGAACCAAGATGGCGGAGTAGAAAGACTCACAAATGCTAACTCCGAACCCACAGCCCATAATTATCTATAAAAAGATCTCCCAACAAATTCTGGAACAGTAGAAGCCACACAGCAACAGGGGGGAAGGAGATTTCCATTCCAGAGAGCC
The DNA here is from genome assembly GCA_028658325.1 of Potorous gilbertii. Classification (NCBI taxonomy): domain Eukaryota; kingdom Metazoa; phylum Chordata; class Mammalia; order Diprotodontia; family Potoroidae; genus Potorous; species Potorous gilbertii. Next base: position 289,015,751 of record CM053769.1, on the reverse strand, counting down.
CTGAAAAACTGATCCCAAAGGTCCATCACACACTGGATGGGAGTGGAGCTCAGCCCTGCCCTGGCTGCACGGCACAGAGAGGAACAGATCCAGCAGATCCGAGCAGGCTTCAGGGACGGAATCTCCAGCGGCCACGAAGGTCCCTCCACTCACAGATGCACAGGTCAGTGAGAGAGATATCTGGACGGGCTGAGAGGGGAGTGGGGTGTCTCCATGACTTGGGCCCCCTTGGGAGGCAGCAGAAGAGGCAGTGGGTGGCCAGAGGCTCCCGGAGCAGTCAGAAGCTTGGCAGAAGCTCCATTACAGACGGTCTCTGCATAAAACCCCTGAGGGAACTGAGCCTGGGAGGTGGCCCTGCCCCCACCTGAGCACAAGAACTTAAGCTCCCATTGAATAGCAGCCAGGCCTGCCACCAAAAGCCCTGAGGCTGGGGAGCAGCATTTGAATCTCAGACCCCAAGCACTAGCTGGGCGAATCTAGGCGGGGGTGGAGAGGAATCTCAGAAGTCAAGTAACTAGCTGGGAAAATGCCCAGAAAAGGGAAAAAAAATAAGACCATAGAAGGTTACTTTCTTGGGGATCAGATGATTCCCCCCTTCCTCTCTGATGAGGAAGAACAATGCTTACCATCAGGTAAAGACATAGGAGTCAAGGCCTCTGTATCCCAAACATCTGAAATAGATATCCAATGG
>CM053769.1:288993464-289014560 GCA_028658325.1 Potorous gilbertii | reverse complement strand
CAAATGGGGAGAAAATTTTGGAACCCAAAATTTTTTGTAAATGAATGTAAAAGGTAAATAAATTTATATATAAAAAAAAGAAAGACATGCTTTCAGGATGAAATAGGTGATGCTAGTCCCACTTGTAATGGGATCGTGGTCAGATCCCATTTTGAATATTGTGTTCAGAAGTGTCACATTTTAATAAGGGTATTGATAAGCTGTAAATCATCACCAGGTTGGTGAAGGTTCTCAAGTTCATTCCATATGAGGGTCAGTTGTAGAAATTGGAGGATATTTAGTTTGGAGGAGAAAAGGTTTATTGAGTCAGAACCCCCAGGTTCAAGTCTCACTTGTGATGGTTACTACTGGTATGTCCTTGGGCAAGTGACCACCCTGAGCCTCAGTTACTTTATCTGTAATATATGGAGGTTGTACTGGATATGATCTTTAAGTTTTCTTTCAGTGCTGAATCTATAATTCTATAATCCCATTTGGGTATCAAGACTGGCAGACATTGATTAGGAAATAGATGTAATAGGGCAGCTAGGTGGTTCACTGACTCTGGAATCTGGAGAACCTGAGTTAAAATCTGATCTCAGACACATACTAGCTGTGTCACTTAATACCAACTGCCTCAAAAAAAAGAAAGAAGAAAGAAAATAGTCTAACAGTTCTGAAGGACCTATGGTGAAAAATGTTATCCAACTCCAGAGAAGGAAATAATAGAGTCTAAATGCATACTTTTAAAACTTAATTTTTCTTATTTTTTTGGTAACATGACTAATATGGATATTTTGCAAGACTTCACATATACAATTTATATCAAATTATTCTCATGGAGAGGGGAGGGGATGGAGGGAAAGAGAGAATTTGGAACTCAAATTTTTAAAAAATGAATGTTAAATCTTTTTTACATGTAATTGAGAAATATTTAGTGAAATAAATAAAAAAAGAGATAGCCATAAGGCCACAAGGAAGGAGGTAAAGGTCCTGTTTGCTGCATGAGAATATTCTCAAATGATGAGAGTCTGAAGAGACAAATGATGAAAGGAGACATGGTGAAAATCCATAGAGGCATTAATGGGTGGAAAAAAGCATGGTCACTGCAAGCTGAGGTTCTGGTCTGCTAGCACCAGTAATTGTTTTCAAAGGCATGATGATCTTGAAAAGATGACTGACCTCAGTACAGTACTTGGTGAGCATCCAATTCAACACTCTTAGCTTCTCATAGGAAATTGGGGGACCAAAACGACTATTGGGATCCATTCCAAGTCCTACAACTTATTATCTGTGTCATCATGACAAAAGCTGTATCTCTCTGGGCTCAGATTCCTCATCTGTTAAAATGAGAGAATGAAGGGCCTTTATGATTTCCGAGGTCCTTTTTAACCTTAAGTATACGTATGACCACTGAATTTTTGTGTTTCCTGGACCTTTAGTTGACTTTACTTTGCTTAGTATGTCTTATAGATATTTCCTTTCTACACAGTCATGAATTGATTTCCTTCTAAAAGACTCGGTGTGACTCAGTTCACCAATTTAGTGAAAATGGCTTGGACTTGGTCTGCTCATTTTTTTGAAGCATATTTTCACCCTGGTTCCCCTGTACTATCACCAACTGATTTCCAAATGACTATTTAGACCCAGAATACTCATTAGTTTGCCTTGTCTTTCCTAGCTATCATGTATCTCTAAGGCAAGGCAGTTAGATGGTGTAGTACTGGACCTGGGAGTCAGGAAACCCTGGGTCTAAACCTTGCTTCAGAGGTTGACTGACTGTGGGATCCTGGGCAATCATTTAAACTCTCTATCTCAGTTTCTTTCTCTGTAAAATGAAAGTGATAAAAGCCCTTATCTCCTACTTGTGATAAGGATCAAATGAAATAATATTTGTAAAGAGTTTCACAAACCTCTGAGTACTATATAAATGATAGCTCTTAGTTTTATTGTGATTATTGGCACAGTATTCAACGAAGGTAGTGGTGGCAAAAGCTATTTAGTTGAGACAAAATCAGAGGAAGCTGGAGAATGGGGTTGTTTATGCATGGAAGGACATAAAAATAAGTATGTACTTACACAACACAAACTGTGGCCAGCTGAGGGAACTCCTAACAGGAATTCATATCAAGGTAATAGCTGGCAAGGATTTGGTTTGGACTGTTGAGAATTACTCTGGTTTACTCACATTTTACATTCTTATCAAAATGGCTTACTTGCTGTTCTTTGTAGATGATTGCTCTGATTCTGGACTTTTATTTTCCCTTTCCTCTTTTGGTAATTCCGGGTTTTATCCCACTTCATCTCCATAATTCATGTCCTATTGATCAACGTGGCTTTCTTTTTCTTTTTTTAATATGGATGATGCTGGGCCCTACCTGTGGAGAAGCTTCCTAGCTGTGGCTTCCTTTGTGTCTCAAACTAGGAAGGCTTCTTCCGCAGCATTGACCTCACCGATGCTGGGTGACAGTGACAGTGGCCAGACTGGACAAGCATGGACAAGCATAACCTTGTATGAACTTGAATCAGCCCTTCCTGTTCTCCCCTGTGGAAACTAGGAATAGATTGGAAGATAAACCAAAGAGCACCCTATTTCACACATCAGGGAATAAACTTTTAAAATTCATTATCCTGAGAGGTGATACCTTCTATGAATTTAAATAGCTTCAAGATGGTTTTAGATAAAGTTTACAGATGACAGAGCCAAAAGAGGATATTAATGCAAGAAGAGGGCTTGGCAATATATCCATTCCCTATCAAAGCCATATCATAGAGGAAAACTACCATACTATCTTGAAAATCATTTTTTCTGTACCCTTGCCAGAGACGCTGGAGTCAGAGAGTTTGGATATTTCATAATAACCATCCCTACTAATGAGAGAAACCATTTCAGACCACATGTACTGTGGAAAAGTTATAAGAATCAGTACTTTTTTATTTGGGAGGGATACTATAACCATACCAATAATTAGTGGCTATAGTCAAATGTCAGATTCTATTTTCAAATTTTTGATTGCAATTATTAGAGAGACGTGGAAATGTGATGTTTCCTTAAATCAGCTGCCCTTTGAACCTTGTCACTTCAAAATACTTTAATTTTTGATAAACTGTTAACATTGAGCATATGCCATTAAGCTTGAGCCTCCTAGTTACTGTAAAAATTTTGGGGCAATTATTCTCTGATGTCACTCCTGGCCCATCAATATGGCATTTAGAGTATTAATCTCACACTACAGTTGGCTTTGATAATGCAATGAAAAATTTAAATGTTCATCAAATCCGGTTAGAGTCATCATTTCCCATTTTTCTTTCTGATGAAACTCCCATGCTACGGAGCAAATGATCCGAGCAAAAATTATATCTTCATTTATATGTCTCAGAATTATCTGTTTCTAAGCAATTGATAAAATGGATTTGGGCCCATGTTTATCTGGCCAAACTCATGTGTTTAGCACATATAGCAACTCTAGCAGATTTGACCAAACAGAATGCAGTCACCAATAATTCATCTTGATAGTATAGCTTTCATAGATACACTAGTGTTTTACATCCTTAATTTACAGAGAAAATCTTCTTTTCCCTAAGGTAAACTCTGGAGAAACCCCTGTGAGGAGGTACGATGATGAGTGATTCACCTCAGTGTCTGGGAAATCAAAAGATGTAAGTTCTAGTCACTGCTGTTACTAATTAATTACATGGTTTTGGGAAGGGCTTGGTTTCTTTAACTGTCAAAAGAGAAGAGAGAAATTTGGACTAGGTGAGCTTGAAAAAAGTCTGTTTTAGTTTTAACAGATTATGATTCTTCCCTGAAATGTATAATATATCTATGAAGGGGATAGGTGTGGGTGGAGAGGTAACTGATATGCATTACTAATGATGTTTACTGGGATTGATGTCAGAGGAAGTGTTACATAGCGAAAAAAGCATAACATCAGGAGTCAGGAGACCCTGAATCCCGTTTCTGACATATATAAACTATCTTACCTTTGGTAAGACGCAACCTCTTTGGACCTCAGTTTCCTAACCTCTAAAATGAAACTAATAGTATTTGTAGTATTCATTTCACCTATGAGGAAAATACTTTATTAACCTTGAAGTACTAGAGAACCGAATTATTTCCTATGTATTTGCATTATTTCCTATGATGCTGAGCCACTTTCAGTTGGGTCTGACTCTTCATGACCCATTTTGAAGTTTTCTTGATAAAGATACTATAGTGGTTTGCCATTTTCCTCTCCAGTTTAGTTTACAGATGAGGAAACTGAGGTAAACAGGGTTTAGTGACTTGGTCAGGGTGAAGTGTGAAGGAAGATGAGACTTCCTGATTCCAAGCCCAGTGCTCTATTCTCTGCACCACCTAACTCCAATGTATGTGCTACCTCAGCTGCACTGTCCCTCACTGACCACCAAACAATCTTTTTCTCATCATGTAGATAACACTTAGAGTTCCACTTCCTTCATAAAATCTTCCTGGATTAATCTGGGAATGGCTTATGGATTCTCTCTAGTTCACCTAAATAAAACATATGGGATCCCTACTGTTACTTACACTCTCTCCACCCCAATGACCTATGCATTTCTTCCTTTCTCATAAGGCTGATAATGTATTTACTCTTGTCTTAAGACATGGATCAAAGGAGCTCCTTACCATTTCTGGGGGAATCAAAGAATCAGAAATTCTTGACATTGGAAAGAGCCTCAGTGTATTGTGGCTTGGTCCAATTAGTACATGAATAAGGATTGTAATTACAGCTCTCCTCTAGCCCAGTGCTTGGAGGCCTCCTACTTCTGGAGGCACCCCATCTTACTTTTGTATATAGCTCAGGATGTTTTTCTTACATGAAGCCTAAATCTGCTTCTTCTCGTGTTCTACCAATTCCTCTTGCTTCTTGTCTTTTTTTCTTTCTAGTTCTGCCTTCTGACGTTGTGCCTTCAAGATTCCAATGAATAGAAAAAATTACAAATATGGTATAAAAGAAAACTCCAAACTTTTTTAAGTCACAGAAACTATTTTAAAAATTCATAGACCCTTGATATTAAGAATAAAGTCAATGACATATAAAACAAGGGGATGGGTCGGGGCAGGAGGGAAGGATGATTCTACAGAGTCCAAGCAAGGACCATGGGGAGTGACACACAAGATGTGAATGAGTTTCTCTCAGGAGAAGTTTCTGTGGGAGGAGTGTTCTTTTATGGTGTTGGCCTCTTTTCTCTCCCTCCTCTTAATTCAGCTGCGTCCTGGTTGCTGTGGACAGCCATATATAGTACTAGTAATCTGGTACTTGCCAGCTACTTCATTGTTTGAGAATTCTTTCCCTGTATATCCTCTCAGTTATATCACATGCTTCTTTAGCAGGCAGATTTCATAGTTCTTAGTGCCTTGTATATGGTCAGTATTTCATAAATATTTATTGATTGATTCAAACTTTTCCATAGTACACTAGGGGCTCAAACAGGTTAATTTAATTTAAACAGGAAAGGGTCCAACACACTCCCAAGAGAAGCTGCAGTAAAAGGGAAGAGCTAAGTTAGACTGGGATACCTTCCCCAGGAAGCTAGACTCTGGGCAAAATGAACAGGGGTTCAGGTCACTGTTCTTTTGACCCCTATTCTACAATCAGGACAGATTCTTTCCATTTCCTTTAAGAAACAGTTTTCATTTCCCCTGGATCCTACTTGATTTGTGAGAAAACTCACATTTTGAAAATCTCATCATTTGAATTGATGTATGAAAATCTGGCACTTGATTTTTAGAAGTATGTGTTGGTTGAATTGTAGCCCTGAGAACAGAGTTGCATGCAGGAAACATGCATTAATCGTGATTTCCAGAAACAGCTATGAACCCTCAAAAAGGAAACTGTGTCTGAGGAGAAGCAGGTGAAGATTTCCAAATGAGATTATATCCCTAAATTCCTCAAGGATAATTGGACCCTTTCTGAGGGTGCTCCAATTCTTTGCACCTACATTAATAGTAGATGTTTCTTCATTGAATGAGTTTTCTGAAGGTTGAGAGAGCTTGGATTTTTTAACTCCCAAATGATAGCCATGCTTGATGATGGCAGCAGGGGGTAAAGAACTGTCAGAAATATGAGAATAGTTGGAATACAAGTTATTCCATGTGTAGTCTGGTGTTACAATTGTCACCAAAGGATTGTACACCAGGTCCAGGGATGAGTATTCTTGAATTCACATGGAAGTAAGGATGTGGGATGAACTGAATTGGCTCTTGGAATGCTTTTTCCCTTATCTCCTTGTGACACAGAAAATAGGGACAAACCTTCCCATTTCAAAGGTTTTCACTTCATTAATACCCCCTGAATAATGCTGCATTATCAGAAGCTACACAACTTGGGAAACTGACCAGAAGGGTGAGGGGAAATTGAATCCTCTTCCTGGCAGGACAAGCCAAGAAATTATATTGGCACCATCTGTTTCCTTGGCATGAACCACTCTTTCTCCCTTTACTCTCCTTGTTGCAAGCTTAATTTCCCTAAACCACAAAACTTCCCAGTTCAGCTCTCCTAGCTTACTTGGTGCTATAAAGTATCAGGTTAAAGAAAAAGACGTTAAATACAGGACTCAGATGATTTGGGTCATTAAGTTGCTATCTGTTGCAGGTTATAGTAAAACATAACGATGAGTGCATGATAGCTGTCTTCCAGGGTTTGAAGAGCTCACATTGGAGAGAAGTTAAATTTATCTCATTTGAATCCTGAACCACACAACTAGGAGCCATGGGTAGAAGTTGTAGAGAGACTGATTTTGGCTGGATAATACTACCCCAGGCCCAAAGCCCATTGGAATGAGATTCTCTCCTTTATGGTAGAGATCAGTATCTGGCACTTACATCCAAGACAGGGAGGAGTTGACTAGAGAGACACAAAGACAAACAGAGACAGAGAGAAGAAGAGAGCTCTTCAGTTTTTTTCAGACCTTTTTTGAGTCACTGAGTCTATTTGGACTTCAGGTACTTCTGGCTTTGAGAGAGGATGGAAGATACCCCAAGCCCACTTCAGGATGCTGAAGGAAAAGACTCTGGGAAGAAGCCAACATGAGAGTAGCTGGCAGTTTCTATCATGCCCCTATCCCCAGTTTGCCACGTGAGAGACTGAAGGGAACTTCTCTTTCGGTGAGATTTAGGACTGTCTCTCATGGTTGAGCTGAGATACCTCACTCCCAGTGGAAAAGCTCCCTTTATTCTGTATTTTCTAGTACATGTTATATACTTTCTATGAATTCTCTTTTGCTGTTGAATTGGATAAATAGGTTTTACTTGACTAAATGTTACATGTGTTTATTGTGGAACTGGTATCTGGTGAGGTAGAGATTAAGCCTTGGATATAAAGCTTGGATTCTTACTTCTCCCAGTAATGAAACAATGCTCAGAAGTTAGCCTGAACCTAAAAAATCATATCCCCACGACAAATAATATGTAAGGGAATCGATAAATATAATTCTAGTCTGGTACCCTCACTCTCAGAGGAGAGCCGGGAGAGGCAGCCTTTGGCCCCAACTTTCTGCTTTCTCTATTGGCAGGAATTAAAGTCTCTTTTGGAGAAGGGTGAAAGGAGAAGAGACTAGAGCAGGGGTGGGGAATCTGTGGCCTTGAGGTCACATGTAGCCCTCTAGGTCCTCAAGTGCAGCCCAGTCAAGTCAGAGGGCCATGTTTGAGGACCTAGAGGGTCACATGTGGCCTTCAGACTGCAGATTTCTTACCCCTGAGCTTGCGATATCTATTCTGCCTCCCTTCAAGTCATATACAACACCCCTATGCTACATGAGCTTGATAATAACAAAAACTCAAAAGTTAGAGCAGTCTAGAACATGAATGAGCAACCTACTAGATAGCTTCTGGAGTCCCTTCTCGCTCTGACATTTTTATTTTCTGTTATTAATTAACACTTTACTCATGTGGGATTTTTGTGATCATTTTGATTTGATTTTTGGTTTGCCTTTTTTCTGTGAAAGATGGAATTTCTAAGTGTATAGTGTAAGCAAGTCCAAGAAGGCATGCTCAAGTTATGGAATCAAACATAACTTCAAACACAGCAGAATTACTCATTAAAGGAAATGTAACATTCAATTAATTAATTAATTAATTGAATGAAGATTTGTTAATTATAGATCATTGTTATGTACTCATTAAAGCAGGACATAGTAGGAGATCTTAACTTTTTGCTGGCATAGACCACTTTGGCAGTCTGAGGAAAACTGTGTACCCCTTCTCAGAATAATGTTTTTAAATGTATAAAATAAAATATATTAAATTACCAAAGACACCAATTATATTGAAATGCATATATTTATACAGACACACATATACATGTTCCCCAAGTTCATGGACCCTTGGTTAGGAGTCTCTGTTTTATAGGGACCTGCTTGACAAAACTTTTATATTGAATTATGGTATCACTTGAAAGTACTGAAACTTTCACTCCTTACATTGTTTTTTCCTTAAAACATTCATTCATAGGAGCATTGATTTAGAACTGGAAGAGACCTTAGAGACACAACTTCCTGTTTTCCTTAGAGGTAAGGAAATGGACCTTGGGAGGTTGTGACTCACCTGAGGTCAGAGATAATAAGTGTCAGAGGCAGTATTCCTTTACTGACTATCCAACTAACATGCTAGGCATGGGTGGCTGGAGCCAGTTTAAACCAGCTATCAAGAGGTGCAGTTAAATTTTCAGGATGAACATTTACATGTTGGAAATCAGTAAGTGCTACAAATTAGGGTTTGATTTATTATTTTTGTTGATTATCTAGACTTAAGAAAGTTATGGGCAAAATGTTAATGCAGATTAAGCAGAAAAGCATGTCCTGTCTTTTCGTCAAACCGGTTGCTCCACTCTATCAAACTGTTCTTGTCTGATAGTCTGAATCAGCAAGGTCTAACTATTCATGCTCAGGTGGAGTATATGATGGAGAGATTGAAGGCAGCAAGATATTTGATTTCTAAAGGGATTTTGTGTGCTATTAACCACAGATCAAGATCTATTACTAACAATTGAATTCGGTTCATTTTACGTACCAGCTTTTATAGTTAAATACTTAAACCTGCCAGTTTCCAGCATCATTACTGACAGATAATACTTTGTAGTTCTTTGTGGTCTTCATAGATCAAAGTGTCCTATTTCCTTCCATCTGCAGCGTGGGCTTGAGACTGTTCGCTAGGTGATTTGGGGTGACAGGCATTTGACAAAGAGTAGGAATGATTACTGCTATTTTCTTTGTCACATTCATACTCTGCAGATTTAATAATAATAATATCAGATAGCACTAAAGTACTTTTCTAAGATTAGTTTATTAATCTTTCAACATCCTCTGAGCTTCATTTAATGATAAGTATCATTATTTGCAGGGAAACTGAGTAATAGCAATTATAGTTTCCCAGGTTCCAATTAGAATCCACGAGGAAAATCTCTACAAATTTATTTTAAGGAGAAAATATTTTAAGGAGGAAATTTCTCCCCCTTCTATGCACAGAAAACACAGATGAATGCTTTCTGATGTATTTATTATCAATGCATCCTGTGCCCTTTGGCTGTCAGAGATTTAAAAAAAAAATCTGTGACTTCTCCTTTATTCTCTGTCCTGTGTCATGTACACCCTGCTTTAATCTAACATTTCTACCCATTTCAGACTGTAGACATTATACTCTGTTGTATGTGTATAGGGTTAGAGCTGGAAGGCATCTCAGAAGTCATCAAATTCAACCCTTCCTTTTATAGATGATGAAACTGTGGCCAAGAGAGATCAAGTGACTTGCCCAGGGTCACATGAGTGGTAAGTATCTGAGATGGGATTTGCACATAGGTCTTTCGGATTCCAAATACATCTTTCTATCTATTTTACTGTGCTTATTGAGAAGATCATTTTGAGTGAATAAAAAGTTTGAATGGTAAGGATTTTAAAAATAAATCTGGAATATTTGAAGAGTTGGAAGCAATCTTCAAGATATTGGCTCCAATCTTTCTTAAGTATGTTACCATGAGTAACTCACATAATTTCTAAACCTCAAATTTACTCGTCTCTAAAATGGGGATAATTATATGTACAGGATGTATCTCATTGGATTGTTGTGAAGAAACACTTTATAGTATTAAAGATATGATATGATATAATCATTATGTGGTAACAGAAAAGACTTTGTAAGGTATCTAGTGTAGCCTGAGTCTGACCAAGAATTCCTCCAATAATATTCACAACAAAGTATTATTGAGTCCCTACTTGAAAAACCTAGTTATGGGGAAAACCTATTCATTCTTCAGGCAGTCTATTCATTCCATCAATTGGCAAGAAGGTTGGTCTTATAATGAACTGAAAGTAAAGACTTTATAATCCTTACCCCATTGCTCCTGGTTCTATATGAAGAAATCTAGCTAGCTCTGCCTTCCGTGTGAGTCCCTTAAATAGTTAAGATAGCTCTGTGCTGTCTTATTTCACTCTTCTTTAAACTTTTTCTTCTCTAGGAAAAGCACCTTTATTTCCTTCAACTGACCCTTGTGTGATGTATTCTCTAGTTTTTTCATCATCCTATCTACCCTCTTCGGGATCTGTTTCATCTTGTCTGACCTTTCCTGAAATGTGTACCCAGGAATGAACACAGTAATCAAGATGTGGCTGGGTTAGGGTGGAGCATAAAAGACTCTATCACTTTCCTCTTTCTTGACATAATGCCTCTTTAAATGCAGCCTCAGATTGACCCCATCAGTCCTTTTTTGGGGGGTGGGAGAGGGCTTGGTTGCCATATAATATAGTCAGCTTTTATTGAGCTTGAACATTTTCATAGGATCTGCGATCTAACTATATCTTCTCCAACCTGTACTCATGTCAAGCTGATTTTTTTATACCTAAGTGTGGAACTTTATATTTTTCCTTTCATCTTGTTAGATTGGACAGATAGATATTTTCAGAACTTGGCTCTGTCATATCATGTGTTAGTTATCTATCCCTGCTTATTTTTTTTAAATCTGAGAATTTGGCAAGTGTATTGTATATGACATCATCCATAAAATTATTTAACAAAATAAGGCCAAGGGTAGATTACTGAGGTACACTGAAGATTTATCTTTGATTTGACTAAATGATGATCATTTTTCGACTTTAATTGTTCAATTAGTTCTAAATCCACCTACACCCTTAGTCTATTCTAAAAATTCTAAAATTCTAGCTCAATCTTGTCTTAAAGGATAACACCAATGAAGCTGTTAAATCCTTTGCTAAATTTGGTAGATTATGTCTTCAGCATTCTTCTGATCAAATGACCATGTCATGAAAGGAAATTAGGTTAGTTTCATACAACCTGTTCTCAATGAAGCTATGCCAGCTATTACTGATCACTCTTCTAAATGCTCTTTTGGCCAGACTCTTCTCAACCTTGTAAGAAATGTAACCTAAGGTGGGGGAAGCCCGTTGTGTTTCACTCAAGCTTGGATGGAAACAGATCCTTTTGTGTAGATAACCTAAGGCTGAGGGTGGTCTGAGTTTCCTTACTGGAATAATTTCTGTGTATATCTTAAGAATTCCAGTCTTTTGAGCTGCTCATCTTTTTGGGGGAACCTCCAGCATTAGAAAGTTAGACCATTGTATCCTATGTCTCCTTTCTTTAAAACTTTTGAAATTTGAGCATCTGAAATCTAGGATGCACATTAGATTATATCCAGTTTTCCTCTCCTCTATCATGAGCTTTATGACAGAGTAGCTACTTCCCACCCCAAGCTCTCATTTGTTCATAAAGGAGAAGTAATTTTCAGAGGAACAAAAAACAGGTGGTGAGGTACTATACTCCTTGCAAGAATACTCCTTGCTTTCCATTGCCACCTCCAGGTTCTCCCTCTACCATCATCCCTCAGTAATATCTCCTCCTTTAAAGTTCATTCAATCCTTTTTATCACCCAATCAAAACTCTGGTGGCTGTTGGCTGCTGATCACCAAGTCACTCTCCTTTCTTCCTCATTGAGTCCAATGATTGTCTCACAGTCTTTTTTTTTTTACCCAATTCCTGCCTTCATGACATTCCCTAAAAGACCCTAACCTCCCAATTCCTCATTTTACTAATTTCTGATAACTTACTCCTCTATCTCATCCCAGTTACAGTCAGAAATGGTTATGCCATATGTTCCCAAAGTAAGTGATACCACCTGTTGGGGGCTGCTGGACTGATCCAGGATGGGGGCAGTAGTAGCCTCAGGTGCAGTTGGGGGACAATGAATTTGTTTTGGGGGTGGTAGAAGCATGAGGAAAGAAGAAAAGATAAGAACATTTTGAAAAACTGTTCATATATATTTCATCTGTTGTGTAACAGTTAAAGTCATAGTGATTACATTATTTTCAAAATAAACACATGAAATGCAAGTTGTAACCAATCAATGGTCAAGTCTACTGGCAGGTCTTAACAAGCAAGTGTTGGAAGGTGACCATGTTGTGCATTGTTGGGAAGTCTAGCAAGCATTGTCCAGAATATGTGCCTATAATAACTTGTTTACAATACTATACTATATGGTTATATAATGGCAATATTGCATCATCAAAATTTCAATGCAGGAAAACCCCTACACATTTACAATAGATTATCAAATTTAAGATGCATCTTTTAAAATATTTTATATTTTTTGAAATGATGCAAATTTTAAAAAAACCTTCCCTTGCCCTCTCAGCTGAGAACCTTACTTTATATATATTTTTTTAATTGAGGTCATTTATAGAAAACTCCTTTTCCCTGTTTCCTCATTTCGTATCACTTGGATGCCTTCTGCTTCTGTGTTCTTAACATTAAGATGTAGCCCTTATCATTGCAAAGACAAACTCTTCTGTGTGCATAAGAGATCCCAATTCATCCTGTCTTCTCCAGCAGATCATCTTCCTCTGTCATTCCTACTTTCTTTTACTATTGTCAATCTTTCCTTGTGTACAGTCTGTTTTTTGCTTCTCTACAAACATATACATGTTTCTTCTATCCTCAAAAACCCATACTTGTTGGATCCAGTCTTACTAGCTGCATCTCAGATCTCTCCTTCATTTTGTGGCTAAACTTCTTGAGAAGTCTATCTATACTAGGTTTCTCTACTTCCTTTCCTTTCACTTTTTTCTTAACGCTATAGTTTGTCCTCCAATCGCATCACTCAACTAAAACTGTTCCCTTCAAATTTCTAAATCTATTGGCCTTTTAAAAAATCTTCTTCCTTCTTCACTTCTCTGCAGCGTTAGGTGCTGTCAATCACCTTCTTCTTGATACTCTCTTCTCTTCAGTTTTTCCTGGTTTTCCTCCTCCCTAACAGCAACTAGATCTTCATCTGAGTAATATCTGGGTATTCCCCCAGTCTGTCTGGAGCTTTCTTGTCTTTTTTCTTTTATACCATTTTACTGGTGACCTCATCATCTGTGGATTCAACTATTATCTCTATGCAGATGACTCTCAAATCCACCGATCCAGCCCTAACCTCTCTCTTGACCTCAAGTCTTTCATCTCCAGCTGCCTATTTACACATTTTTTTTTAGTAAATTCACAATAAATTTATTTTATATTAAGAAAGAAGCTTGCCATTAGTGAAAAATCCAGTAGAAAACATTTCCTGCTTTTGATCTAATTTACTCAAAACCTGTTTATTAATGAAAACTTCAGTAGAAACAGAGAATCCTCCAAGAAAACATTCCTGGTGTGAAGTAAAAAGTTCTTAACACCAAATCTGAAGTAATGAAACATTTACCATGCAACATTATTGGCAGAAAAGTCTGGTTCTGATGACTGAATCTCTTCGGGAATTAATGTGGAAGACACTTAAACCTGCTTTACATAGTTAATCATATATAAATATAGTGTCATAACTGGTAGTCTGTATGGAGGTGTCTCTCCCCATTTAGTTGAGCAGTTCCAAGTAAGGAATTGGTACTTTTCTCTTTAGATTTCCCCTTTCACCCACCAGCCGGTCTGAGTCCCTCCCAATGATACTGTATACTGTGATCAACTCATCTGCGAGAAGTAATAATTCACTACTGTGTGAGGCATCATAATCATAGAGAACCCTGGTTTTTCTACTTTCAGTGGAGCCCTTCAAGTCACTGGGGGTGGGAGAAACAGCTGTATTACTTGTTGAAGGCAACAGAGAGGTGGTTAACTGTGGGTGATGAGGAAGTGGAGGTATTTGACATGGAAGTTGGGGAAGTCTGATTGTTATTAGGAAGGCAGATGGAAAACTCCCAAGTTGTTTCTGCAGGTCTGGCATGGACTGGTAGTACTGAGTGTAGTAAGTCATTTGGGCTTCCGCAAAATCATGCAGGCGGTGAAGGTGGTATGTGCATGTGTACAGAGGGAATCTGGTAATCTCTGATTGACAGTCAAATTCACTCCAAGTTATTCTTAAGATAATGCTCTAGTCTCTGCAATTTTTGACTTTTTCAGGCTGGTTTTTGCTACATCCAAATCAGGTTTCTTATTTGTAGTAGTTTCTCCTTCTATGAAGTTTCTTAAAGGAGTAAGAAAGTTTATTGCAGATGTTTGAATTAGTTCTCTGTCTGCTGTTACAATCTGTTTTTGTGTTTCTCCACATTTGATGAGGGCATTACTGAAAGAAATTCCTGCATCAATCATGTATAGCCCCAAGAGTTCTTGGTCATTTCTATGAGTTGGAGCTTTTCTGTCCTGCTTCTCATAAACAAACTTTTCTCTTCTAGTATCAGGATTTGGCTTCAATAGCACCTCTGTTTGCCTCATATTTTTTCTGTCCATTGTTTGATGCATTCAGCTTTGCTAAGAAGGTTCTCTAAGTGAACATCCAATTTAGTCTTCTCTGCCTGACCAAGTTTTTCTTCTGTGAATTGCACTGTGTGGCCAAGAAAGGTACCTGAGGGGGCTGCCAGCTTCTTCATGTTGAAGTCCATGATACTCATATTGGACTGAGCTGGAGCTGCCTCAGAAGGAGTGGGGAGAGGAGCCAGGATGCAGCCCATAAATGTTTTAAATTCATATATCTGATACTGAATTCATTATTTTTTCCTCCAAATCCTCCTTGTTTCCTAACTTTCCTTCCTACTGTCAAGGGTATTATACTTTCATTCACCCAGGCTCACAGCCTACAACCTAGGTATCATTCTTGACATCTCACTCTATGTCATAACGCTCACCCCTGCTCCCTGCCCTTATCCAATCATCCTATTCCTCTCATATACTGTGTGAATGATACTGGCCTGCTTATTATCCTCTCATGTGACCCTAGGCATTTTCACTGGCTGTCCCTCATTCCTGGAGCTTTCCTATCCCATCTCCGGCTCCTGGCTTCCTTCAAGTTTCAGTTAAAATCTCACCTTCTATAAGAAATCTTTCCTAGTCCTTCCTAATCTTAATGCCCTCCCTCTGAGATTATTTCCAATTTATCCTGTATATACCTTGAACTGTAAGCTCCTTGTGGTAAGGGTTAATGTTTTTTGTTTATTTTTGTTCTTTGCCTTTATAGCTCCATCACTTATCAGAGTGTCTGGCACATAGGTACTTAATAAATGCCATTGACTGATTAGCTAGGTTAGGGCCAGAACCCTGGTCTTGTGTATTTGTGATTAATATGTACATATAGGGATAGAAATAGGGATGGGAACTGGTTCTATGATTTTTATTAGTCACTCTAGGGAATGCTCAAGTGAGATAACTTCAAGTCAATGCAGATTGGAGCTTCCTTCCCCCCAACTTATAGTTTTAGTTCTCCCTGTATCATTGAGATACTAAATGACTTACCCAGGGCCACACTGTCTGTATGTATCAGAGGCAGGACTTGAATCCAGGCCTTCTTGGTTCCAAGACTGACCTTTTATTCATTATAGTGCACTGCACTATATAATATATACTATATGATACTAATATACTAATGACAGTGCATATCTAGGAATTCAAATTAGGTGAAGTAAACATGCATAAGTAAATAAAGAGATTTTTCAAATATATTGTAATGAATATAGAAAAAAATGGTTTAAAAGGAATCTATGAAAAGGAATCTATATGTCAATGGACCCTCCACTAAAGCCCCCTCTGATTTCTGAACTCTATAGATCAAGGGCAGCAGAGTTCAAGGTCTAATACATTACACCAATCTAGAAAGGCTTTAAGTATGTGCTTAGTGATGAGCATTGCATGTCTCTTGTCAGAGGACTTGTCTAGTTAAGGAGTAGATGGTTACCCCTAGACTTGCCCAAAGGTGATGACCATTGGACTGTGCACCCTTGGAGAGGCACTATCCTCTCCAAGATAGTCTCCTAAATCCTAGAGTGTTGCTGAAGGAAGTACACACATCCACAACACCCTAGGTCCTTGAAGTATGGAAAAAGTAATTCAAGTAAATAGGCACTTAAAAAAGAAATCTAGAAAAGAAGTTGTTCCCTTAAGCACTAATTAAACTTTCCCATTTTCATTTGTCAACACAGTTCAATTGCTGAGGGAAACTTTTATTTCCTCCCCTCCCCCTCTAGTCACAGAATAGTAAATTCACTTCAGTCTTTGAATTATCACACTTTGTAAAGTGTTATGTAAATATGAATTACTATAGCCATCATAGATGGTCTGAATGATGACTACATGGGTACTACATTTGAATTTTTCTGCTATTGTTGCCCCCTCTACTCATTTTGGGGCTGGGTAGTCCTTAACATATTACAATTTTATTGTCATGATAACCATGCTAATTAACATTGATGTAGCTTTTGAAAGTTTTCAAAATGGTTTCCTTATAATTGCTGCTGCTGATCCTGTGTTTGTGAAGACCAAAGATATCAGATGTTTTGATTTGTGAGTGAATTGGATTTAAGTGAGATGCCATTGCCCAAATCATCAGCCTCACTCTTTTAGAGCCATCAAAGTCTAGTGACAAGATGAAAGTCAGGATGACTGGCAACAGCCCAGGAGGCAAGCTCCACAGAGCCTGCTTCAGCTGCCTTCATGGTCATTGGAACAATTCATTCTCATCTGCCTATTCCTCTGGGGGAAGTCTTCACATGCTTGGGGTAGGCATCGCCCTAACTCACATGTGGGTTTAAACCCTACTGGCTGCCTTCAACCTGGTTTAGCCTGTCTTCTGAGAATTGTTGTCAGGGGGTTGCTTCTTGGAGTCACACAGTGCTGTTCACCCATCTTGGGTGTCTACCCATTTCCTTATAATAATGAGAGGTTGATAGCACATGCTTTATTATCTTTACTTTATAGAAAAGTGAGGCTATGGAAAAATTTAAGTACCTTGCCCATAGTCATATAGCCTGTGAGTGTCAAAGGCAGGAATCCATCCAAGGTATCCTCCCTCTAAATCTACAGCTTGTACAGACTCCTGTACCTCTCCCCTTGTATTCACTGTGTTTATACATCTATATCCCTTCAGATGGTTTTCCTCTAGGCTTGTGCCAGATGTCTTAGTTGGATTTTATGTCTTACTTTTTTCCTTTTAAAGGAGGATTCATTGAGCAGCTGATTCCTGTCCTCACAGGACTCAACGAAAGCAAATACACAAAAAAAACCCCAAACTGAAAAACAAGAATAGACCATAAGGAGAATCTTTTAATTCATTTATAGGATAATGACATTGACAGGGATAATTTGTGGGGTGTTGTATGCGGACTTTCTGGACTTTGGCAATATTCAAGCAGTCAATCAGCACCTATTAAGTGTCTGCTATGTGTCAGGTCCTGTGCTAAGTGCACTTAGGAGCTGGAGATGTGTTTGACCTATCTGCTGTACAGGGTAAATTTGGGGTAGTAATCTCAAAAGGAAAGCACTCAAATTAAGGACTAGGAAATACTTTTGGCAAGTTAGACTTTAACTGAAACTTGAAGGAAGGCAGGGAAGACATGAGGCAGAAATAAGGAGGGAGTGCATCCCAGCTAGGGGGAAAAGCCAGTGAAAATATCCAGAGTCAAGAGATAGACTGTCATGTGTGAAGAATAGAAGGGCTGATATTATTGGATCACAGAGTAGATGAAGAGGACTAGGGTATAAGACTGGAAAGTTAGGAAGAGGCCAGATTATTTCAGAAAAAATAGATCATTCTATCATGGACAAGTTAGGCCGTTATAGAATCTCTGAAGAGTAAGACAACATGAGTTCAGATTCTAGTTCTAACATTTGTTGTAGTTCAGTCATTTCAGTAGTGTCTGACTTTTTGTGACCCCATTTGGAGTTTTCTTGGCAAAGATACTAAAGTGGTTTCTATTTCCTTCTCCAGCTTGTTTTACAGATGAGGAAACTGCGGCAAACGGTGAAGTAACTTGCCCAGGGTTACACATTTACAGAGAATCTGAGGTCAGATTTGAACTCAGAAAGATGAGTCGCCCTGACTCCAGCTCTGGCATTCTGTGTACTATGGTATCATCTAGCTGCGCCTTGCTCTAACACTACCTAGGTGATATTGTGCAAGTCACTTAATATCTTCAGGTCTTAATTTAGTCATCTTTAAAATGAGGAGATTAGACTAGATAACTAATCACGTTCTTTCCAACTCCAAATCTGTGATCCTGTGATTTCAGGTACAATCATATAATTTAAGGCCTAGAAGGGATCAAGCAAGACACAAGAACTAAAGGTACCTCACATTCTATCTTAACTTTCACATTCTGTCTGTTTGAGACCATATCACAGAGTTTGAGCCGGAAAGTACTTTAGATGCAAGTCATGTAGTTACTAAGTGGGAGAATCAGATTTCTAAACCCAGTTCCTTTACCTCTAAATCTGGCATAGTTTCCATCTTACCACGTTGCTTCTCTCGTTTTCCTATAATTGCAGTTAGTTAGCAATGAAAAAAAATTCCAAGAGCGTTTGCTACTCATCCACTATGCGTATAACATAAATACAAATACAAGATACAAATATAATAATCCATCCCATTAGGGAGCTTACATTCTCCTGGGAAGGGAAGGCTTTGCTTTCACAAAGAGCTCACAAATGAATCTGCATAGTCACCATATTGTTGGGGGCCAGTCCACAGAGGAAACAAGAATGTCAACAGCTGCTCTCAGTTTTGCAATCCTGTTTGCCCTGGCCCCACCTCCTGATTCTTCTGAAGTTGCAGTCATTTTTCTTGATCCTTCTCAATTTCACTATTTTCTCCAATGCTAGTTTCCCCCATGGCTATTTTTTGTTTTTATTCCCAAGAATTGAATTTTTCTGTTTGTTCTCCTCAGTTAAAGCAGTTGGGACAGCCTTCTATTTGTCTCCCTGACCCAGGGGTGGAGATGGAGTGAAGGGATTTTATGCAGGTCAGGAGGTACAGCTTGGTCTGAAACATTCCTCTCCTGCCTTGGGGATTGAATTTGTATTTTAAATGACAGACCGAAAGAGATAGATGAATATACTGAAGAAGGAGGGGAGAGGTGAATGAACCTATTGCCCAGTGTTTAACAACTTTCTATTTCAATTTAAAATAAAGAGAAAAACACTAGTCTTGGGAAATGTTCCTTTCATTTCTAATCTCCTAGAAATTTGAAGGAAGTATTGGGCTAAATTAGCAGAGGAATGCTTCTTTTCCCTATTCAGAAGCCTTTGCAATTAGAATAAGTTCTTATGAATTTAAATAAGGCAATGCTAACAGCTTAATGGAGCAGGTCGGAAAAGTCAGCAAAGGATTTTATTTTTTAACCCAACCCTAAGAATGATTAGCATTCTGCATTAAATAAATGAATGCAATGTAAACATCTCAACTTTCACCAGTTTACAGTCTCCATTGGTCCTAGAGGGGTACATGGAAATCTCATTTGGCATTTCACTTTCTCCATGTAGAGGTGAGGTGATGTTAATCAGCATAGTAGGGATAATACAATCAGATTTCAACTTCAGATAGACTGGTGAATGTTAAGCTAATGTCTCCTGTACGGCACAGAGGAGCATTGAATAGTGGGTTCACAGCAGCCTCTGGAAAAGACAAGATGTCTAAGGCTCCTCCATAAACTTAGTAAATGAAAACAGGAAAGATTTAGGTCAGACTTAAAGAATCTATAAAAAATAAAAATGGTAAAGGATTGGAAGGGGCAACAAATGGAGAGTGGGGTTTTCATCCCTTTTGCTTCTAGGTAATTTAATCCTTCACTTTTCTGTAGGTAGAGACTTAAGTCACTGTAGTACAGGAGAGTTCAAATGAAAAGCAAAAGAACCACATGGGGTAACTATTAACAAAACCTTATTAGTACTCACAAAGGAAGGAAGAGAGCAGTTGGCAACAAGGAACAGTTTCTGTGTGAGGCCCCCGTTGCCATCAGTGGAGAGAAGCACATAGTGGGGTGACTTCTGAATGTGAAAGGTCAAATCCTGAAATAAATCAAAGCCATGAGTTGAGGAATAAAGAATTTTTAAAAATTATTTATTTTTAACACAGTTTATAACAGATAAAGCAATTCCAACTTTTGGTCAGGTGATACTTCTTTTTAAAGCATTTACAATATGGACCACAAAAGAATTTTTTAAAAAACATTAACCAACTGAGACAAATAATATTTATGTTGCTAATTTCACAAGCTTTTGACCTAATTGTCTCCACAGTACTACTAAGAATTAAAGGACCCTAACTTCTTGTTGGTCTAAAGTCCTATGCCTAATAGCTTAATTTTAGACAACCTCGGATGTTCCCTTACCCATAGTCTATAATTGAATAGATCTAGTATTAAGCTTATAAACCTTTTGGCTATAGGAAATTGCCACATTGCAGGGATACAATATCTCCCCAGCTTCATATCAATTCCAGGCAGGATTAGACTATGCACTTGCATTCAGTCAGGCTTAAAGTCTGCCAGGTGTCAGTGGGGAAACTGAGTCAGGAGAATCCCACCTCAGACCATGCTGAACAGCCATTCTCCCACCCTTCCCTTGAGATCACCTATGCAGTTCATACCAGCATTTCATCAGCTTACTGGCATCATGTATTGGAGGCTCAGATTGCCTTTCTTGCTACCCATACCTGGAGTTAGACTCAGAAGAACAGTCACTTAATAGTCCCATAGCATCTAAAAATGGCAAGTTCCAATAACCAGGTTTCAAATATGATTATAGTTTAACTTTGGCTAAGGAACATCTTTTGAGGTAAGTCTTAAGTAGCTTACTTGCCTTTCTATACATGTTCTAGTTCCTGATTAAATGGCAATCATAAAATCAAATTTACC
>CM053769.1:288927709-288992964 GCA_028658325.1 Potorous gilbertii | reverse complement strand
CAAGCCCTTTGATCCCTTAATGTTGAAGCTGCCAGATCCTGTGTTATCCTGATTGTATTGCCACAGTACCAAATTGTTTCTTTCTAGCTGCTTGCAGTATTTTCTCCTTGATCTGGGAACTCTGAAATTTGGCCACAATATTCCTAAGAGTTTTTCTGTTTGGGTTTCTTTCAGGAGGTGATAGATGAATTCTTTCAATATCCATTTTGTCCTCTGGTTCTACAATATCAGGAAAGTTTTCCTTGATAATTTCATGGAAGATAATGTCTAGGCTCTTTTTTTGATCATGGCTTTCAGGTAGTACAATAATTTTTAAATTATTTCTCCTGGATCTATTTTCCAGGTCCGTTGTTTTTCCAATGAGTTGTTTCACATTATCTTCTATTTTTTCAAATTTTTGGTTTTGTTTACTAACTTGCTTGGTTTAAATTCATAGTATTTTGTTTCCCTGAACTCAATTCTCTCTTTCAATGAATTATTTTGTTCAGTGAGCTTTTGAACCTTCTCCTCCATTTGGCTAATTCTGCTTTTTCAAACCTCCTCCTCCTTATTGGCTTTTTGGACCTCTTTTTCCATTTGAGTTAGTCTCTTTTTAAAGCTATTATTTTCCTCAGCATTTTTTGGTTCCCCTTTAGTAAGATGCTAACTTATTTTTTAAGGGCTTCTATTGCCTGAGCCCAATTTAAGTTCCCTTTGGAGGCAGAGGCCTTGACTTACTTTGACAGTATGCCTTGTTCTTTCTCAACCAAAAGATGAAGGGAGACACCTGTTCCCCAAGAAAGTAACCTTCTATGGTCTTATTTTTTCCCCCTTTTTTGGGCATTTTCCTAGCCAGTTACTTAACTTCTGAGTTTCCTCTCCACAACCTCCTGACCTCCAGTTCCACCAAGTCAGCACTTGGGGGCTGAGATTCAAATGCGCTGCTCCCAAGCCTTCATTGTTTTTGTCAGGGGTGGGGCTGCTACTCAGTGTGAGATTAAGTTCAGCGGCTCAGGTGGGGGCAGGGCCACCACACAGGGCTCAGTTCCCTCAGGGGATTTATGAGGAGACCTTCAATAATGGATGTGGGCTACTGCCTGCTTTGGGAGCCCCTGTCTGCTCCTGACTCTCCTGCTGCCTCCTGAAGGGGCCTGAGTTATGGGGACACCCCACTCCCCTCTTGACCAGCCAAAAAGATCCTCTCACTGACATTTGGTGCCTGTGGGTTGAGGGATCTGCGCTGCTGCTGGAGATTCCATCCCTGAAACCTGCTTGGATCCACTCATCTCGGTGCCCTGTGGCCAAGGCAGGGCTGAGCTCTGCTCCCCATCTGGTGCGCGACAGATCTTTCCCATTGGTTTTTCAGGTCTCTCTGGAACAGAAATCTCCTCCACTCCGTTGTTCTATGGCTTCTGCTGCTCTAGAATTTGTTGAGAGTTCTTCTTTACATGTATTTTATGGCCTGTGGGGCAAGAGCAAAGTGTATGTATATCCTTCTACTCTGCCATCTTGGCTCCTCCCTCAATAAAGCATCTTTAATTGAGACAACAAAGTAGCAAACCTGCCACATTGGGGAATGTCCAGTGGATTCCCTAACCAGAGAAACACATGAAAAAGTTGTTATAGTTTTAGGAGAAGAGAGGGAGGAGATAGGTGAGGTAACAAGGTCTGGTCAAGAGATTCCAATGACCCTTACTAATCCAGGCAAGGAAAACCACTTCATTCTGGCTGCTTTCGCTTTCATGTCATGAATCCCAGTGTTAGGGGAAAAGGACAGTAGAAGCTGGGATCCAACTTGAACTGGCCTCCCCTCAAGACAATGTCTCTGGGTGGGGGGACCTCAACTGTGGTTCAAGTCAACCTAATTAAGAGTAAATATCTTAAGAGTTGTAATATAAGGACATCATCAAAATTCTGACATTACGAGGCTCATTTAAGGGAGTGGAAGTTCATATTACATTTGGTATTCACAATTTCTGTGATTAAATTAACAATTGTCTGTCAAGAACCATGAAACAATTTTCACACTCTGGTCAAAGGCCTAGAGCTCCTCAGGGTTCAAACTTAGAGTGTTTGCACAAAAAGAGGGCTGACAATAGAAGAAAAACCAGTCTGGCATAGGGGAAAATAGTGTAGTCAGGAGATAAATAATTCTTAATTGTCTAATAATATTGTCTGATAATTTTCTTAATTGTCTAACAATGAGGAGCAGAGACACAGGGAACTTAATTCTTACGGAGTCATCCAGTAAGAAGCTGAATTGGTATTTAAATGCCTACGATCTGAGTTAATTAGCTTTGGCATACATGTATCCCAAGGGGCTAGGACTGTACCAATCAAACTAGTTTTCACTACTTCATAGTCCCAGGACTGGTTGACGCCTTTATTTTTTTTTTTTTAGTTGCTCTGAGGTTTTGAATCCTTTCTGCGTTTATGTGCTTTTATATTTTTAAAAAAACTGCTTTTTTGGATATAGGTCTCAGGTTCCTCACATCCACCAGGTTTGCTTTAATGTCTTGAGTAGTGTCAGAGAATTCAAAGCCTGAAGGCAGAGTCTCATCATAGATGCTAATGAAAGGGTACTGACTACCTAGACCCTCTAAAGGTATAGTCAGCTCTGGGCATCCAAGACAGCCTGAGGGAGAACACACATACCAGCATTGTCTTGGGAGCTTATCCATTTGGTTGGTGAACCAGTGGTACTCAAAGACAGAAACTAACAGACAGTCAAGAAGCCAAGACCACTGTAAGCATGCTACCTACCTCATGTAGCCCGAGTCCTACTTGCTGACTTTTCTCTATTTTTGTGCTTTGAGAAAAAGTTTCTTCCTGGAAATGCTAATGGAAGTCAGAAGTTATCTATAGACTAAAGGTTGCTTTGAAAGAAAGTTGAGGAAAGTGGGTTTAGCCTCAAATGTTAGGGTTCAAAAGAACCTGCTATCCTATAACCGTGGCATAGTTATTGCATTGATTGAATTAAATTAGAAAATATTTCTGTTTGATCTCAAAATCATTTGGATCCATGTTTTCTTGGATTCATGCCTGCCTTAACGCTGTGTTTTCCTAGTCTTATCCTTTGGATCCTGATACTATCTCATCACTGACCTGTATTTCTACATGGTGGATAATTTCCTGCTTCTGGTTCCTACTAACTTCTTAACTAGTGATAACTGACTCTTTTCCTGCAAGTGACATAATTCTCTACTTTGGCCTCTCACACCTGAAGTTCTGGAGATGACCATCTTTAAAGTCTTTTGACTACAAACCCTAGACAGATCTACTTCACTCAGAGTTGGAGCCAATCTCTAAACTCTCCTCTTGGCTAAAAATTTACTCTATTTCCCATTGAAAAAGTCCTCAGGGCAGCCTTCCAGGAAAAAGCTGCCTTTGCCTCCATGCTGGTTTTGTCTTCCCTGTTGGGCCAACGATAGCAAATGAGGGGTGTGTGTGTGTGAGGGGGTCCATACAATCATCGATAAAATAAATTTTTACAATGAAGTGATTTTTGGAAACTTGCTAAGGGAGAAAGAAACTTATCTTTTGTGTAGCGATAGAGATTTTTAAAGCTAGGACGGGAGAAAAAGTTACTTAAAACCCCTTCCTCTACCATGTACCTTTTGTCCATCCAGACCCACTAAGTTGCAGATAAGGAAAGGGAGAAGATATAGCTAGAGTGTGGATAGTTTTTTGTCCTTGACAGAGAAAGGTTTTTCCTGAAAAACCATTCTCAAATTATGCAGTCAAGACATCCCTTGAGTCTTTAAAAGGTTTTGATATGGAAGGGTCTGTGTACCAGAAGATCCAAACAGCTGCTTGCTCTCAAAGTTCAAGCTGTCACAGGATGGCATATTAACTATGAACTTAAAGTACATGCCTCTGGGGAAATGTGAAGTTTGTTGACATGCATCCCAGCAGTTGTCCTAAACAGTGTGTTCTTACTTCCTCATTAAAATGATGACCTTCTTCTTTTGGGGTACTGACAGCTTTTAACTCAGGCACTTTTTGCTGCTGGGGTCAGCTGGGGTGTCAGAGAACTTGTGTGGCATGAATGTCTCAACCTGGATGAGTTTCTAATTCAAAAACCATGTGGTCAGAATGAAGAATGAGCAATGGTGCCTCTGGGGAAGGAAGGGTTATTAGATAAGTATTCAGCAATGAGACAGAAAAAATAAATTAGTTACCTTCCCCTACAGCCAGCTAGGCTGGTTTCCAAGAGGCTAAACAACTGAGCCCAAATATCCAGGTAGTCAGGCTACTACTGTTCATGCTCCTTCAGGAAAGCAGGGCCCTCCTGACACTTTACTTGTCAGGGTTGGGGGTTGATGAAGTCAAAGAATCATAGAATTAAAAAAAAATTATAGATACATTCTTTTTATGTTATCTTTCCCTCTCTCTCCCTTCCTCTTTCTCTCTCTCTTTTCCCATCTTCCCCCTTCTCTCTTTCTCCCTTTCTTTTCCTCTCTCTCTCCCTCCTCCCAACATTTCCTCAGCAAGTTATCCCTTATGACATATAATAAAAAAGAAAAAAAGCAACTAAGCAAAACTAACCAGCATATCAACTAAGCCTGCAAATACGTGCAACATTCCACACTCATAGTCCCCCACTTCTGCAAAGTGAAAGAGGTCTGTTTCTTTTTTTTTTCTCCTTCAGTGCTAAACTTTGTTATTCTAGTTAGACCAAGTTCAGTTTTGCTTTTCCTTCCCCTCTTTATATTTTTACTGTGTGGTCATTGTATATATTATATAACTGGTTCTACATACTTCAGTCAGCATCAGGTTACATATTCCCAAATATCTCCTCTTTATATCCTTTGTCTCTTAATGCACAAAAATATTGCATTCAGAAGGACAGAATATTAATGGCTGTCCAATCCATACTCTGTTCCTCCTCCAGAATGCTTAGGATGATTGTATGCTTTGATGTAATGATATATTATTTAATTTCTAGACTGTATGGAGGATTTATATTGACCAAGATTTTTTTGCAGTTTTTTTTTGTTAACTTACTCAGCAAACATTTAATGCCTACAATGTATGGAGCACTATGGTAGGTCCTGGGAAAGGCAAAAAGTTTAGATATGATTTGGAAGGATGGAAGGAAACAAGCATTTCATATTTTCCTTGTCACTAGACCTTGAGTGATGCTCCAGTCACAGCCCCGTCCTGGAAATGAATTTTGATGC
Source organism: Potorous gilbertii (assembly GCA_028658325.1). Classification (NCBI taxonomy): domain Eukaryota; kingdom Metazoa; phylum Chordata; class Mammalia; order Diprotodontia; family Potoroidae; genus Potorous; species Potorous gilbertii. The sequence continues at coordinate 288,987,802 of CM053769.1, read as the reverse complement.
TTTCTTGCTCTGGAACCTGTTCCCATGTGGGGATCAGTACCCACTCTATCCCATGTCATTGAAAACAAGAATGCCTCAGCAGTACATTGCCACTGAGTATCATGGAAGCTGGCAGAAGTATTTGTAGTACATGTGTGGAGATGCTACTGACTCCACCCTATTTCACCAAACTATTTGAGAAAAACAAAGCAAAGTTTCACTGATTGCATAATCATGAACTCCCAACATTTTTCCTGACAGGACCTCATCCACTGCCTCAGCCACCAGACCCAAACAGAAGCCAAGAGCACGCTCAATTTATAGGGTGTTGTGGAGTGTGTCATTCCCTGTCACCTTGGGCTGAGGCAGAGAAATAATTTCTGCATATGAATTCCGTTCAGACCTCTGGGGACCAGATAATCAGGAGTCTACCCACATAGACTCCTCACCTATCTCCCTTAATGTCTTAATTCTTGCTCATAAGGTATTTGGAGAGAAAATAGACTGACATATCCTTAATCATCATAGGATCTTGGAAGATAGGATTCCTGGTCAAATGGCTCTTTGTCCTTGTTAACTCCCACTTCTTTCTCCCTAGCATCTATGATTCAGTCACCATCTACTGAGATGAGAATTACATCCCCCTTTCTCTACTTTTGGTCTTTCCTCCCATCCACCTCAGTCCTACATTCCTTACTCTCTATCCTCCTTTGCCTTCTCTCTCCAATGTACTTTCTCAAATCCCCGTTCTATTGGTAAGGAACTTCGTTCATTCTCAGTTTCCTTCTCTTACACTCTCCATCTGCATTCATAGTACTTGGTAGCCCTTCTCTTATGCCCTTCATGCTGGAGGCATACTTTTTTTTTGTTTTCTGACTGACACTTTCACATTCTCCCACCATGACACTACCTTGACAACCTCTTCTTTGAGGTTTGCGCTGTCTGTTTAGAGCACCCTGTCCAAACGTCTGGATCCTTGTTGATCACCTACTTATGTCTGGGGCACTTTCCCTCCTTTTTCAAGGAGGTGGGTTCTTGGGATTGTCAACATACAAATGAATGTCTCCTTAAATACTCTGTTTTCCCAATTCATCTACATCTTCAGCTCCCATGATTTATACATTCAGTCTTGTTCTGTGACGTTGAAATCAGGCAGAGCTGCAGATGGGTATTGGAGGAATGGGAAGCTTTCCCTGATCCTACAAATTGTTAGGGCTCTTTCTCTCCTCAAAGTGCCCGGAATTTACTCACATGTGTATACATTGCACAGTCTTGTTAGAACCATAAACTCTTTGAAAGCAGGGAATGTTTCATTTTATTTTTTGTGTCCCTGGTGCCTAGAACAGTGAGTGCCTTGTACATAGTAAATATTAATAAGTACTTGTTGAATTAAATTAGATTTTTTGAAAGCCTAATATATGAGAAGAAGGGTAAAACGGCTGAGTTCTCCAAATAACTGAGAAATCCTTCCTTGTGTCTAAGTATAGTCTCTCCTGCTTTCATTTAATTTAAGCTCATTTCTCATTAAATTCTCCACAGACAAAGAGAATAATTGCTGAGCAACGCATTTATTAAAAACTCCTACACATTTGCAGATTCCTCTCTGAGCGATCACCTAGCTTTTTTCTTTCCAAGTTCTCATGGTTTGAACTCCTTTTTCGTTTGCTGGGGACACAGGAGAGGATCCTTAGGAGTGAGAAAATTGTAAATGAAAATGTGCTTTTACCCTTGGCTAGAACGGGACGTAGGTGGCTTCTTAGAGACCAGGGAGATTTGACTATTTAGTGTCATCCTTGCTGTTTTTTTTCCCCTAAATTAAAGGCTCCTTCCTTTGAAAACACACCCTTTCCTTTCTAACTATTAAATTCATCGCTGAGCATTGATAGGGATTTTTAGGAGACTGAGCAGTAAAAGTAATGGTGCGAGGGGGCGGGGGCGGGGGTGGGGTGGGGTGGGGAAGGATTTTTATAAAATACAAATTGTGTTACAAATATCCAAAGAAACAAAGTCCCTGTATGTTTTATGTTATGCTGAATCCTTGTCATTCCTTTTTCTCCAATTATAACTCCAAACATCCCCTTTCCTGTTGGGAGTGCAAGCTGGTTTATTGGAGAGAGCTGAAGTAGAGATTTCCCTCTAGCACACGGTTTGGCCTTATTTAATCAGAGATACCACTTACTGAGCAAACTGGGATCTGGCCCCTTCCGCTGACATCACTGCAAACATCTGGTGGTTAGGCAGAGTTTGGGCTACATTCATCATGATAGCTTATGTACCATTTGGATAAAATGTCATTTCCTTCTGGAACTGCTGAGTTTCCTCCTGCCTTCTCCCTCCCTTTTTGGGCTCTTCATTTGAAATATTTGAGCACTAAAGCCTGAAATTGGTTATTAATAAATAGCTAGAAGTGTGAATGCTCACAGCCGTGAATGAGGAGAGGAGGAGGGAATGGAAATTTCTGTGGTTCTACTGTGGATAGAAACTCTTATCTGGGATTTCATTACCATAGTATACTCAATGAAGAAACTCCTTTTACTGACGAAGATTGGCATTTCTTCTCAACATAGAGTCTTAAAGAGTTGCCTGAAGGCAATGAGAGGTCAGCCTCATACAGTCAGTTATATATCAGATGCAAAATTTGAATCCAAGGTTTGGTTTTTTTCTTACTGTAAACTGAGCTTTCTCTCCCCATATTCCAAGATAGGATTGTCAATAAGAGAAAAAAAAAGTGTTAGATTTTTCAAATGAATAAATGTGGTAGTTATTTCTAAACCTTTACTAATATCCTGCTCCAATATTTCCTTATTCCTGGGTGACTCTAGGTTCTTGGAAGCTATGTTAAGGCAATATGAGCTCTGTTAGTCTCTATTGCCAATCCTTGGGAAACTCTGGGACCCTTACCCTGTTCTGACTGGCAATTTCTAATCATCCATTACCCCACAAGGTAAACTCCTAGAAATCTCTGCTGTATCAGTAGTTTCAAACTACCTCTGTTTCCTAATAAAGATAGCTCCAAAGATACTTATGCAATGCCCCACTTCCTGCAGTTCAGCTACTCTGTTGACCCTACAGGTGACCCTGGCTAGGGGCAGAGTCTGTGGCCTGTAACCAATCTTGTGGTTTTTGTAGGAATGTGCTATCATCCTGTGATAAATAACTTGTGACCTACCTGCTATTCCATCCATCTATCTAGCTGTCCCACCTGAGTGCATGTAACCTTTGTTTTGCAACTCTGCTCACTGAACTTCCCTGTCTGAGTAAGACAGCTCTGGATTGTACTTCCTGATTCTTAATAAATGCCTTACTTTATTTACTGATTACTTTATTGATTTGATTTTTATACAGTCTTGACACTACCAAGCAGAGAAAACACTAAGTGCAGCCTAGAGAGCTTCAATTGTCCAAGTTCTAGTCTTGTTATATGTATAAAAGCTTATCATAGAAAGGCTGACCACTAGGTAGTGAATGTTTTGGCCATAGAGATACATGAATGATATTTATATAGCCCTTTAAGATTTGTGAAGCACTGTATTTGCATTCATCTTTAGAATCTGCATCAATAAATCAATTAATAAGCCTTTATTAAGTACCTATGGTGCACCGAGTTACTGTCCTAGGTTTTGGGGATTCAAGTACAACAAATGAAACAATCTCTTCTCTTAAGAAATTTATATTTTAATGGAGACAAAGCAAGTACATACATGAGAATATACAGAATAAAGAAGGCAAGAATAAATACAAATAAAAACAAGGTACTTAAATGTAAGACGGTTTGATGGGATGGGTACCAAAAGTTTGATAGAGTGAGGATAATCATTCCTTTTTTATGTCTTTCCATGGGACCATGATGTCAGGAAAGTGATGTCATGATGCAAATGAATTAGATTTAAGTGAAGGAGGGCTGTGCAAAGTCACCAGTCTTATTCTCTCCTCCAAAGTTGTCTGAGTCCAGTGGTAATTTATAGATTAGGATGAGTAGAGATGAGCCCCGTGAGAAGCCTTGGCCTTTTTAAGGTAAGATCTTTCCCAGGTCTCAGTCTGACTAAGGCAACACCCATTCAATGATTAAGACTAGGTGTGTGTGTTTATCCTTCATTGCCAAAGAAGACCATGCCATCAGAGAAATGGTGACATGACTTGCATTTGACTTTGTTTTGAGTGAGGGAGGGCTGTGCAGGTCACCAGCCTCACTTCTCCTCCAGAGCCATCTGAATCCAGTGACCAGATATTCAGCAGGATGACTGGAGATGACCCAGGATGATACAATTGGGGTTAAGTGACTTGCCCAAGGTCACACAGCTAGTGAGTGTCAATTGTCTGAGGTGAGATTTGAACTCAGGTCCTCCTGACTCCTGCACTGGTATTCTATCCACTGCATCACCTAGCTGCCCCTTAAGATTAGGTAAGAAATGAGGCAAAGAATGACCTCTTTTACTTAGGCAAAATACCAAAGCAATATGGGTCACAGTCTCTGATCCCAACAGAAATGAGTGGTATTTAGACACACTCAAAGGAGCCATCAGAAGCGGTGCCTGAGTTGCATTTTGAAAGAATAAAGGAATTCTATGAGTGGGGGGTGGGGAAGCTGGGGACAGCCTGTATAAAGGTACAGGGACAGGACACGGATTGCCAACTGGGAGGAACAGAGAGAAGGCCAATTTGACTGGATTAGCATTAAAAGGGAGGAATAAGATACAGTGATTCTGGAAATAGAGATTATGGCCAGGTTGTAAAAGGCTTTAAAAACTAAATGGAGCCGAAAGCTAAAGTTTATATTTGATCCTAGAGGTGACAGGGAAACATTAGAAATTTATGAAATAGGCGAGTAACATGGTCAAATGTGTGCTTAAGGAAAAGCTTTATGATGGCTGTGCCAAAGACAATTTGGAGTGGGGAGACCCTCGAGGCAGAGGGATCAATTAAGACACAATTGCAAGGGTGATAAGGGCTTGAACTCAGGTGGTAGTGATATGAGTAGTGAGAAGGGAACAGATGTAAGAGAGACTGCAGAGAATGAAACAGCAATACTTGGCAAATAATTGGATGTGTGTGTGAGAGAGTGTGAGTAGTTGAGAATAACATCAAGTTTACAAACCTGGGAGACTGGAAGAATGGTGGAGGGAGTAACCTATACTGATGAAATCATTAATCTTTGGAAACATTAAAACATAAATATGGAAGAATCCTTTTATATCAATTCGTTATATCACAGATTCAGGTTTTCCACAGGTCATTCCCCGTAGTCTTAACTCCCTATCTTTCTAATCTGTTTAGTGTCTGACATGGGACTTCAGTACCTCTCTCAATGCCACCTGCATTATGAGAGAGAATTTCTTTTTTTTTTTAAGCAAACATGTTAGTTAACACATCTTGGGAAATGGGAACCCAGAGAGGCTTGCTGGTTCAACTTGGCGACTTTTCAATAACTCATTGGAAAGTTTTTCATCTGGAAATTTCCCAGAAAAATGTCTCCCTGGCAAAGCCACTGTGAAAATACTGTCATAATGCTTGGAAGTGAAATGAATTTCAAATTAACTGGAATTGCTATACTAATGACTTTTTCAAAAAGGCTGAACCATGGTGAATATTTATTTATTTAGTGCCTGGGAATTACAGTCATCTGGTTTTTTCTTAATGCCCAGTTCAGGCAACTGGAAAACATGAAATAAATAACATAAGCGCATACTGAGTATAAAATGAGACATTTTTTATAGATAATTCCTTCTTTTCTCAGCCTCACAATTGCCTTTTTCCTTTAGCCAATATAACCCAGGAAAGAATTAATCTATAGAAAATAAGACAGTTACAGTATTTGGTTATTTCTGCTGTTTCAGTATTTATGAGATTCTGAATAATCACCTGGTCTGAAGGGTAGACTTGAGGAGTTGGGAGGGACTGGGCTGCTCTTCAGATTATCTTAATATGATGTACCCCAAATGTCTGGCATATAGTAAGATCTTAATAAATACTTGTAAATTGTTTGATGTCTTTTGATTTGATTCAGTCTGATGAATTGGAGTGCGGACTCACAAGTGAAAGAAAACATTGTCCCTGACCTCAAAGAACTTGAAATCTAATGGGAATGTGGTAAGGAAGGTAAGAAAAATACTCAGATGGCTATAATGTAATGTATAAATGCAGGAAAGAGTTCAAATAGTGCCAGTAATGTTTTCAGGAGGGAGAAATCACTTAAAAGTGGGATGAAGGGTGGGCAAGGAACACGTCATGGAAAAAGTGACTTCTGATCCTGGCCTTGATGGAAAGGAAAGATTTCAACAAAAAGAAATATTGGAGAAGACCATTCAAGACCTTGAAAATGCATTTCACAAAGACACAAAAGGAGAGAGTGAGATGAGATTGAGGAAAAGCTCTGGTGTCACTGACTGCATAAAGGAGATAGGGAACTTTGCTGTAGGAGCAGAAAGCTCTCTCTCCATGTGTACTCTTTCTAGTGTTGCTAAATTCAGGCTTATCCAAGCTTAAGAGTAATTTGCATGGCCTTGGTCTTTTCTTCTAGGAGCATGAGAAGAGATGAAAAAAATTCGCTGGTCATAATCCAACTAGAAGATGATGGATTTGAAAACTTCCTACTGAGGGATTCTAGTCTTTAAAAAATCTTGATAAGCACTGGAAGGACCTTTTGTGTAGTTGCTGGGTGTGTCACTGGACCAGACTGACAAAAGAGCTGAAAAAGTCATGATTAGTCCCCAGGTATGTTGACCCAGAGCAATTTTGTACTCCTTTTGTACCCTCTTCCCTTTAAAAACAATTCATAGTTAGCTGTAAATTAGCATGTGTGAAAAAAAGTAGTGTGAAATAAAACTTGAAACTGTGGGTTAGGTAGAGTGAGACTGCTGAGAACCTTAAATACCAGACTAGAGAGTTTGCATTTTATTCAATGAGCAATATGAAGCCACTGAAGGTTTTGAGAAAATCAGTGACACCACACAGGTAAACCTGTACATGAGGAGTATTACTTTTAAAGCTATGGGAAGAATGGATTAGAGAAAAGAGAGTCTGAAGCGGGGAAGACCATTTTGAAGTCATTACTATAGTCCAAATCATAGGACCATAGCATCTGCACTAAGATGGCACCAGTGGAATCAGATATTTTGGAAGTAGAATTGATAGACCTTGGTAAAAAAAAAAAGATCCACTTAATTGATTTCACATAAACATGCTTTGCTGTTTATATTTACTCAAAGTAGGTGCATGCCTATTATGTAGCAGCTTTCTTGCTGATCCTAGCTTGTGTCTTCCTAGGCAATATAAACTACAGAATTAAAGCTATTTACTATTGGAACTTTTCTTCCTTGATATATCCCAACCTTTGGTCAACACTCCTCATTGTTGATCGCTCTTATTCTCATGTCACTTCCAAACCCGATGATGGTTGCTGCCTCCGTCCTTAATTATGCCACCTCCTTGTTATCCCTACCTTGCTAAGCCCAAAGTTAGGGGGTTATTCCATCTTTTCTTGTGGGTCTATGTAGACTCAGTCCCGGATACTCTTGATCTACATGGCCACAATCACCACACACCCAATTTGTGTCTTGCAGAACAGTAGAAAGAGTCATGGATTGGGTGTCAGTAAAACTGAGTTCAGATCCTGAATTTATTAGGAACTTTCTGCATGAACTTAAGCAAATCACTTTGCCTTTAGAAGTCTTAGTTCTCTCTATCCTAAATCAGTGGATTATACTCTAGAATCTCAGTTTGAAAGGAGCCTAGAGGACATCTAATCTAACTACCTCACACAAGGGAGTTAGATTGTTTTTTGGGTCTTTGTAGCTCTGAGAGTGTATCTATGACAAGTGATTAATTCTCATTCTCTCACCACCTCATCCCTGCCCTAGCAGCCCTCTACTTACTTTTCCATACTCAACCTACTAAAACGGTCATTGTTTCAGAGAATAATTTTCAGTGGTGGTCAAGAAAGAAAAGTTAGGTATGAAGTCCCAGAAATGATGATTATTGATAATAATTTTGAGCATTTACATGGTGCTGTAGGTTTGCAAAGAGCTTTAAATGTTATTTCTTTTCATTCTCATGACAATTCTGTGAGGTAGGTGCTATTGTTACCCCTATTTTACAGATGAGGAAACTGAGGCAAAGAGAGGTTAAATGACTTGCCCAGGTTTATATATCTAGAAAGCTTCTGAGGCAGGGTTTAAATCCACATCTTTGACTCTGAGACTAGTACTCTATCCACTGTACCACTTAGAATAAGGAGCCATAGTCAGACAGTGAGTAGGTAGACTACTTAGAACAGATGTGTCAAACGTGTAACCTACAGGTTGCATGCAGTCCACAATACAACTCAGATTAAATTGTAGTTCCTATCCGATTTTGATGGGTTGCTGTGTTAACAACAACAACAAAATATGTTAACATACATGGTTTTCTAAGTCCATATGTATCCCATAGAGATCCTTATGTACTAGTTAGTGGCCCCCATTTCTATTTGAGTTTGATGCTACTGACCTAGACCATTTCTGTAGTTGAAGATGACTTATTTCTGAGGAATAGATTAAGGAAGGGAGAAAGAAGAGAATAAACCATTTATATTCACTATCTACACTGCTGCAGCATGTGCTAGCTCATCTTCCTGGTCCCTAGCTTGGGGCCAGATTTGGTGTCTTACCAGACTGTAGCCAAGTAGGATTAGTGGGGTTTATTTTATTTTTTCCTGCATAGGAAGTGGGGATGAATAGCAGAGAAGATTTTGCAGACAAGGACGTCAGAAATACCAAGCAACAAATTAATTAATATCAGAAACTTGGAGAGTAGATGACCATGCTGGAAAGGATCCAGAATCAGAAAATGTCAGTGTCAGAACAAAGTCAAAACCAGAAATTCCGAAGAGGTACAAGAAGATTCCACTGGGAGGTAAAGTCCGTGTTTTAGGTTGCAAGTGTTTGGTTCAGGTGATAGAGGAGTTGTACTGTGTGATACAGTGACAAGAGTACCGGCTTTGGAATCAGAGGATCTGAGTTCAAATCCTGACTCTCTTATTCAATACTCCTGTGACTTTGGACAAATCACCTAATCCCTCTGGGTCTCAGTTTCCTCTTCCTTAAACATGAGAAGTTTGAGCTCACTTTCTGATGTGTCCGACTCTTTGTGACCCCATTTTTGGGTTTCCTTGGCAAAGATACTAGAATGGTTTGCCACTTCTTTCTCCAGCACATTTTGCTGATGAGGAAACTGAGGTAGATAGGATTGCTTAAAGTCACACAGCTATGAAATATTTGAGGTCAAATTTGAACTCAGAAGAAGGAGTCTTTTGGACTCCAGGTTCAGCACTGCATGCACTATGGAGTCCCCCTAGCTGCCCTACAGGTTTGAGCTTGATGTCTTCTAAAGTCTCTTTTAGCTCTAAGTTTGTAATCCTATACTAGACAAAGAAAGACACTACACAATCCTAGGCTATGTAGACCCGTTGGAGTTATGAGCCCTGTCATAGTCTTAGTCCTTGACTCTCCAGACCTTTCCTACCCTGTCCTAACATTCCTCTATCCCAGCCTGTGCAGACAATGTTGTTGTCTTCACTAACCTTTACTTGCCGTTATGGTGAGGGAGAGAAGGCGTAGGCTGTTTGATAATTGTCTATTATGTACTTGCTGCTTTTCTGACCTTGGTGGAGAAAACAGAAGAAGGAAAACCATTCCCATCATTAAAAAAACTGTATTCAATGCTCCTGGTATGCTTTGTTTGTATACCATCCAGTACTGTGTGAGGTGCAGTGGGAGACTTAAAAGAAACATAAGACCTGGTCCCTACCTTCTAGGTGCTCATTATAGTCTAGTTGGGGGATGTAAGACTACTAGAGTAAAGACTGATAAGCATTTGAATAACAAGGCAAGTCAGAGTAGGACTCAGTACTCTAGGAGAGGACTTAAGGTGGATTAAGGACTGTTTGTAGGATCTCTATAGGTTGTGTGTGTACATGCACATGCGTATGTGTATGTGTGTGTGTAGTAGTAGTAGTAGTAGTAAGTAGTAGTAGTGGTAGTAGTAGTAGTAGTAGTAGTGGTGGTAGTAGTAGTAGTAAGTAGTAGTAGTGGTAGTAGTAGTAGTGGTAGTAATGGTGGTAGTAGTAGTAGCACTAGTAGGGAGAGGAATGGTGCATGTGTGGAAAAGAGGCTTAGTAGAATTATAGGATCACAGATTTACAGCTGAAGATCAGTCTATCAATTAGAATTTATTTTTAAAAAAATTACTTACTTTTCCCCAGTTGCCTGTAAAACAATTTTTAAAAATTGTTTATAAAACTTTGAATTTCAGAATCTTTCACTTGTTTTCTCCCCACCCCCTAAAAGGCAAGCAGTTTTATATAGGTTATATCTGTGTAGTCATGCAAAACTTATTCATAATAGTCATGGTAAAAGAAAACAGACAAAAAACTCAAGAAAAATAAAGTAAAAAAAAAGTATTCTTCAACCTGTATTCATACAGCACCATTTCTTTCTCCGGGGATGGATAGCATTTTTTTTTTAATCACAAGTTATCTTGGATCATTTTATTGCTGAAAATAGCTAAGTCATTCATAGCATCATCTTACAATATTAGTTACTTTGTATACAGTACATTTCACTCTGCATCAGCCCATGCAAGTCTTTCCAGGTTTTTCTGAGAGCAGCCTGCTCATCATTCCTTGTAGAACAAGAGTACTCCATCATGATCACATCATTTGTTCAGTCATTCCCCAATTGATGGGCATCCCCTCAATTTACAATTTTTTTGCCTCCATAAAAGAGCTGCTATAAATATTTTTGTACATATAGACCCTTTTCTTTTTTTAAATTTCCTTTGGGATACAGACCTAGTAGTGGTATTGCTAGGTCACAGGATAGACATGGTTTTTATAGCCCTTTGAGTATTCACCTAGAATTTATAAAGGCTTACTATGTACCAGGAGGTGAGTTAAGCACTAGAGATACAAAGAAAGCAAAGCCCATCCCTGTTCTCCAGGAGTTCACTGTCTAATGACCTTAGATGTTATATAATCCAAGCCCTTCATTTTACATGTGAGGAAACATGTGAGAGAGAGAGGTTAATGACTTACCCAAGGTCAAGTAGATAATAATGTAGAGCATTAGGATTCCATTTCAGGTCCTGTGACTCCAAGTGAAGTATTTGTTGCAATGTTCCGCTGGGGAACAGCATCAGCTAAGCCTTACAGGTTGAATAAATCTACTATATCTAGGGAACAATGAAAAAACTAGCCTAGATGGAGCAGAAAATTAGTGTAGAGGAGAAGAGGGAAATAAATTTGGATGCTCAGATAGAAGAACGATTGTGGAGAGCCTTGAATGTTTCGATGAAGAATTTGAACTTTATCCTGTAGGCAGGCAGGAGTTCTTCACCTTCTTTTGTCTTGGAGCCTGCTGTGAGACTGGGGAAGCTTGTGGAGAATGATGGTTGGCTACATTCATACTTGAAGGAAATGCTCAATTTCAATATCATTATTTTCCCCATCCAAGTTCTTGACATGGATCCCTTGGAGCCCTGCTCGGGAGAGCTACGGAATGTTTTTGAGCAGGAGAATGTGATGATTGAATCTGAGGACTAGGAAGATTCATCTGGTAGCAGCTAGAGAATGGATTGTGGGAAGTGGAATTAAAGAGAAAGAGACCATTTCAGAGGCCATTTCAATAGGAGAGATGAGAGAGAATCAGATATTTACAGTGGGAATGTAGAGTAAGGAATGGGCGTAAGGTTCACTTTTAAAATATTTTTTTGATACTTTTTATCTTTTATGTCACTGACAAATGGTGATAACCCTCCTCCCCAATCATACAACTCCTGTCTTATGATAAAGGAAAAAACAAACTGAAACAGAGCCTGCATCTGAAAGTATATGCAACAATTAGTACCCCTATCCCGCCACCTCTCTAACAAAAGGAGAGAAGTATGTTTCATCCATCAGTAGTTCCCAGGAATCAATATTAGACATTGTACATTATCTGAATTCTATATCAGTTCTGTATCAGCTCACTTAGGTATGAGACACATTTTGAAGGAAGACTATGACAAAACTGAGTGTCATGAAACAGAATATACTTATCTGCATGTAGTTCTGAGCTGGGCATTGTATAATGTGAGTGATGCAGCCTTTTCCTTAGAAGGAAATCAGATACAACTCCCCTCTGAGTTTGTTAGCTCTTCCCCTTTCCCCAAGGTAAGCTTACATTCTGAGGAGCTGTTTCTGAAAGAGGACACCTATTGGTAGTGGAGGCAGGCAGGGAACTTCCTTTCCCAGCTAGGAGAATGAATGCTAGCCAGTCTCACTGTTCCTACTATAGGCTTGTGAAGTGTGGGGCCTCAGTGACATGTCTTTACATTTCCTTTTTGCCATTGAGACATCTCTGAATTCTCTTCTGTAATTACAGAATCATGATACCTGACCCATAGTTATTGCTTACAGTGACTGTCCTAAGAGATCAAAGAAATGAGGTAGTTGGAGGATTGGTAGCAAACTTTGAAAGTGTGTATGGGTGGATATGGCAATAACCTAGAGAAAAAATCCACCACAGAATCTTCAGGTTTAGAATCTGCTGGATACAATACATTAGACCAGAGTGGAAGAAAAGAAGAAAATGTGCCAAGGCCTTCAGAAGTTGGTTGGCTGCTCTGAAGAAACAGTTACATAGAAAGGAATGAGTCATGTTTTCCTCTTATTCTCACTGAACCGTAAAGGGCCCACTTCTTGCTACAAATCACCACTCAGTTCTTGAGGGCTGCTGTATACATGGTGACAGTTGATAGGCAACTCTTACATATTAATGAAACATGCAAAGCTGGAGAGGCAAAAGCCTGTGGTCTTTGACCCCATTTTCCCAGTTTGGAGATTGAATACTAGAGTTTCAACCCTTCTGGGATATTTCAGATTTAATCCTATGAATCATGAAGAAAATAGCATTTTTCTTATCTCAGATATTCTAAGATCTTTCTTATCTCAAGTATTTATTTTCTTCTTCTTCTAAAGAACACAGGTTTTGGAAACCATGTCAAAACTCACATCTGAATGGTCATGAAGTCACTATAGATCAGGGAATTTTAGAAGTAAGTTTTAACTAGCACCTATAATATTCCTTCTTCCTTTCTCACAAATGACTTTTCAGTTCACAGGCTCAGCTGACTTGATCCAATGGCATCTTTGATCTTGGAAATAGGAGAGCCATCAAGACAGAAAGGAAATCACAGCAGCTCAGAGCTGGAAGGGATCTTAGAGGTTTAACTTTCTACCTGGGGCAGGAATTCTCTCTTCAGCATCTCTGACTGGTGTGGGGATTTTCAAAATTGTCCAATCTGCAAGGAAAAAAAACTCCACTGAGGCAGAGCTCTGAGCCAATGGCACTTTATTAAAGGATCCATAGTTTCCTCTAATGAAGGGAACTTCAGATCTTCCTCATGATCTGAGATGCCCACTTCCTCCAGGTATTTTGTTTTATAGTGCTTGATACCTGGGCAATACAGGTGGAGAAAGTAAAAAATGCAGAGGCTGATTGGTAGATAGACCTTGTCCTTGCTCCTCCAGAAGGAGCTATACAAGATATGGAATTCCATTGGCTGACAAAAGGGGTTAGTGAGCAGACCTTAACAGACCTATCCAGGATATCCTACCAAAGCTGATGAGTAGGCTCATGAGATTAGGTTGATGAGTGGATGTCAAAACATCCACATGAGCCTATGGGAGTAGAAGAGCAGGTCACAGACTGGCAATCAGCATCACTCACTGGCTATGCTCCCCATCTTGGGGAGAAATAGAGGGATGACAAGGAATGGAGGGGCAACACAAATAGTGGGGGACTTTGCATGTAATTGAGTGACCTTTATCATTCTGGGTTTGGACACTGTAACAAGTAAAAACAAGGGTAGAAGTCCTCTAGTTAGTTTCCTATGATTAAGCAACTGAACTTACAATCCTCAGTTCACAGCTTTGAGACCTACTATCAAAACTTATGATCACCACTCCTATGGAATCATATCAAACTGATTAACAAATAAAAATAGGGATCCAATTGATCATCTCTCACACTGGTATCCATCTAATTTCTGTTCAAATACTTTGAGTACTAGCAAACTCCATGGAAGCCACCAGATTCACTGCTGGATAACTCCAGCTACAAGAAAGTACTTCCTCATATCAAGCCAAAATCAGCCTCTCTGTAACTTCTACCCATAGCTTCTAATTCTAGCCTCAGTAACCACATGGAGGAAGTTTGCTCCTTCTTCTCTGGGACAACCTTTTGATGAGATTGATCAGCTTTTCTTTCCCACTCCATCAAGCTTTCTGTTTGCCAAGCTTGCTACTCCAGTTCTATGTCTTTTCTCATATGGTTTCAGACCTCTCACCACTATGACTGTCTTCCTCTGCCAGTGCTGCTGCTTATCAATGTCTTCCAAAGTGTAGCACCCAAGACTGAATAGTACTACTCCTCATGACTATATTGTCAGAAGGGGAGTAGGACAATGGAGAAGATATTTCTGGATAAGGGATGCTTTTTTGTACCCCTCTTGTCCCAGCCTCTGGTAGCTGTCCATTCTGCCTATAATTAAGGCTAGTCCTGCCACTTTCATTTAAGAGGAATGACTCAAGTTTGAAAAGAAGGGCATGAATATCCTTTCTATTCTCATTTCTATCATTTTCTCCTTCCTGCTCATTTGTTCTCAGTGAAATTTATAAACATCTCTCTGTGGCATTATTTCTTTCATGAATTCAGCCTGTAACATGGTTTCCATGGTGTCCTGATTAAAACTGAAACTCAAATCATAATGGGGGGAGGGGAACTGACAAGGGAAGAAGGGTAAGTGAGGGAGGGAGAATGTTTTTTTCTACACAGCAAATTAATGCTTTGGTGTATCGGCTACAACTGGAGCTTCATGGCTTTTTAATAAGATGTGTTTTAAAATGTATAGAATTGTCTCCAAGCTTCACTGCTTAGCAACAGTCCAATAGAGCTTCACAAACACACCGATGTAATGGTATGTTCCCTCTCCCCTCTGCCCTCTATTAGTAAGAAGTTTTCAAACTCAGAAAACTTCCAAAGAAGAATCAATATGACCGGAGGCAAAATGGGCTCCCAAAGTAGAAAATTCTAGGAATTCAGAGCTGAGGGGGTCTGAGAGATTATCTAGTCCAATTTTCCATTTTACAGAGGAGGAAATTGTGTCCCCAAAAGAGGAAGTGACTTGCCCCATGACACATAGCTCATTAATGGCAAAGCCAAGATCATTGCTCAAAGCTTAAACTTTCTTTCAACAACACAACTAACTCCTTCAGCATTTCAAAAGATCAGAAAACTGACTGTTGTAGGTATTTCCCCAACTGAAGCAGGTCATAGCCACTCTCTGGTTTAAGTAGATAGCTTTTATGAGTTGCTGTAGAAAACATAAAAAAAATATGTCATCTGATGGCCAACCTTTTGGGGATGAGTCTCTTGAAACTTAGGCTGATTCTTTAACAACAGAGATATTAAGGGCTGTACTTGAAGCTTTTTCTGCTTCTCAGGATTTGCTAATATTTGTGCTACATTGATCTAGCTTCCAAGAGCCCAGGCTGATCACTCCATTGATGAAATATCAGAAGAAAACATTAGTACAGGCAGGCACCTATGTAATTTTTCATTTTCCCTCAGCATGACCCTTTTGCTCCACTCAATCTAATTTGTTTCCCTTCTCTAGGAACACCATTTGGTGATTGCCATCCTTAAGATTTCATGCATACCAGTCCCCATGTGGACTACCCTTTCTGTCCTCACTCTCACTTTAGTATTCTGTAGCATACCATTTATTCTAAGTTCCGTTTTGACTTCACTTTTTCTAGGAAGTCTTCCCTGTTTTACCCCACCCAACTTTAATCACTGCTTTATTTTTCATCTCTTTTGGTACTAGCATACTATGCTTGTGTCATATAGCTTAAACTCTATTACTAGAATCTCCAGGAGTTATTGTAGTCCAGATTCTGTCACTTAATTCTAACAAATTTTGTTCAGCACTAATACACCATAGCTGGGGCCTATAATCCTTGTGATTTTTTTCTGGGGAGCATTGTGGGTTTGTGTTTTTCAAAACTGAACAGACTTAATGAACTGTCATCAATAGGTTGGAAGTTTAAGTATTTGTTTTTTGTATGTAGTAAATATTTTTTGTATGTGATCTTTTTCCTGCCCTTGGGGGAGATTTGTCTTTCCTAAATCTTTTCTGAGTGACTCTTGAGGCCAGGCAATTGCAAGGGGAGAAAGGTTATGATTATTTTCCTGTTCTGACTGAGCTGCATGTAGGAGAGCTACATGTTTTGATTAATACAAAAATTTCTGTTTGTTTTTCTCATACTTTGTTCAAGGTAGATAGTTCACAGGACAAGTGCTGAAATTCAGACAGCTAAGATTGATTGTGTCTATTTGCACAACATTGAATATTGGGATTTCTGTCTTTCTTGATTTTTGTTTGCTGCTACACAGCCAGCTGTTTTCCATGTGGGAAACGGAAGCCTCCAAAGCCAGGAGCTGTCCACCGCTGAAGTTGATTTAAATGAGTAAGGCTTATGTGATTAAAACTCACATGATGGGCTTAAAAGTGTGCTCACCATGTTGAATACGACAAATTGTATATGCTTTTTTTGTTGTTGTTCAAGTTCAGACTTCGTTGTTCAAAGACTTTGCACTCTAGCCTGCTCTTTAGAGCTTTCTAATACTCCACTGCTGATCTACTTCTCTGTTCTGAAGCATGCTTTCTGCTTTAGGACCCTGGTTGCTTTGTATTTCTTTATTGATACTCTGGAAACTGCCTATCCTGATCCCTTCATTTGGCTTCTTGTTTTTGGTCCCTCATGAATAGAGATTTTTCCATGGCCTAGTTGGTCTTGCTCTACCAGCATTGTGTCCTGTGACTTTTGACCCAGAGCCATGGAAAAATATGAGTTGTGTCTCTGACTGGTTCTGTCCCTGGTCCTTACTCTCTCCGGGGCATGGGACATAGATTGGATTTGGCCTTGGAAATTTAAAAAAATATAAATGGATTCAGTAGAGTCTTTTGTTAAACATTCACCAACACAACTTTGATGTCAGGCCCTGCCACCAACCATTACCTGGTACACATGTAGGGTAGGTTAACAAACATTCATAGTCAAACAAAGCAAAATAGAACTAGGAGGAGTAAGGTAAATCTACTGTTTTGGAGGGTCAAGAGGAACCATAAATAAAATATTTATTTAATTTATGTTAAAAAAAATTAAATTTTTAAAAATTACTTTAAGTGCCCAAGTGAACTGTATAGACTAGAAGTCAGCAAATTATAATGGGTGTCAAATCTGGCCACTTTTTGTAGGGCCCCTAGCTAAGAAGTGTTTTTATATTTTTAAATACAATAAAACTATTAAAAATGTTAAATCCATTCTTAGTTCTCTGGCTGTACAAAAGTGGGTGGCAGGCTGGATTTAGTTGTTAGACCTTAGTTTACAGACCATTAGTGACTACAGGAATGCTTAGGAAAAGAGATTGCTTGGGATGGAAGGTGTCATAAGGGAGGTGAGATGGGTAGAGAAGGGATGGGAAGTCCGTTCCATACTTATTCAAAAGTAATCTGAGGCCATTTGGGTTGCAAAAGGCATGATGATTTACTCTCTCAATGAGATAGTTTGGAGGAAGGGATAAGCCCCTCCCCTCCAATATTAAAATAAGATTTTCTCCTGATTTAGCCCAAAGAGAGTAGGGAAGCCTTTGATAGGCTCTTGTTTTCAGGTATACATATGATAACTTAGAATTCTCCTTTAACCTGATCAAAACTCAGTGTTCCAAAAGCTCAGTCTATATAGCCTTGGCATCTCAGCTCTTCTCTTGGCAATAATTCCATGAAAGCCACAGGAAACCAACTTTTTGCATTCTGCATGTTCACAGGTTTGATGGATGCTTTCAGAAGTGTTTGGGAGAATGGTGAAATGCAACTTCCAAGCTTTGTGAAGTAGAAGTACCATTTTTATAAGTGAAACTGTCTCTGTGCTCAGAAATATCAGATGATGGGGGAAGTGTGTATGTGTGTGTGTGTGTATGTGTGTGTGTGTGTATGTGTGTGTGCTATTGAGAGAGGACAGGTATTAGGATTAGGGTTAACTCATGTTGTGAGGGTAAGGGCATACACTCTGCTTGGCCCAGATATGAGAGGGATTGTCAAGATATTCATGGCCCAGATATTTTCTGAAGAGTTTAATTTATTCACAAAGTTAATGGACCATACATTATTTTTGACTTTTCCTTCTTCCTCAGCTCTCATAGTCAGTCAAATACCAAGTCCTATCAATTAATTCTGCCTCAAAGTTATCCCTTCTACCTATCTCCACATTTCTTTACCCAGGACCACCACTCTTTAACAAGGGTATCATGTGTCTGGACTATTTCAACAGCAGCTTTTTGTTGTCCCTGCCTCTTTCTTATCTCCTACTTCTAAATCATTCTTAATACTTCTACACACATTTCATTATGCCATTCTTCTACTCAAAACCTTCCAGTGCTTCTCTATTGCTTTTCAAGTTTCAAGCTTCCCAAATTTCAAGCTTGTTTCATGGGAATTCAAAGCCTTCCATCATCTGATGTAGTGTATCTTTTGGTCCTTTTTGATTTGTATTTTATTGTAGTTCCTTGGGTAAATTGTTGCCCCTAAGGTCCAGATTCAAATTCAAAATTCAACAGCAAACCTTTGTTAGTCATGGGTAGAACACTGGGCTAGGTGTTACTCTAACCCAATTGTACTAGTTGACCTCATTTCTGTGTACCCTGCCTTTTCTTGCCCTTGGTGCCTTTACCCAAGCTCTTTCCTATGTCTAGAATGCCCTACCCTTTCCTGTTGAATTTTCATTCATTCTTTAAAAAGAGGAGCAGCATGGCATAGAGTCTAGAGAGTTGGCCTCAAAACCAGAAAGAACTGGATACAATTTCTGTCTCTGTTTTATACTGGTTGTGTGACTCTGGCAAATAACGCAACCCTTCTGGTCTTTAGGCAACTCTTCAAGACCATAAGGTGCCTCCTGCATTGGTAGAAGGAACTTTCTCACCTGGGAATTCCTTATGCCAGTGAAATTATAGGTCTAGTTCCCATCCCTCTTTTTAAAGTCTGTTCAAAATGTTTCCTCTTCTAGGAAACCTTTCATGATACTTTCAGCCAATAATGACCTTCTTCTCCTCATCAGAACTCACATAATTCTTAGCTTGTACTTCTTTAATATAAATATTAATATAATATTTAATATGAACATTAATTTAATATAAATAAAATTCAATATAAATATTTAATATAAATATAAATAATATAAGTAAAAATGCAAAATTGTATTTTGCATTATTATCTGTCTAGAACTTCCCTTCTCCTTGTCCACTTCCACTTGGACTATTAAATTTTGTGAGAATAAGGACGAGTCACCAACAGGGACCATGATCTGAACTTGACATCTTTGCCATCTCTAAATGTACAAAACTGGACAAAAACTCTGTCCAGTCTGTTATTTGTTTTAAATGTTTGTTTTTGAATTTTGAATTTGAATCTAGAACTCAATAATTACATTTCCCCCCAACCCACAGGCAGCCACAACCATAGACTTCACCAAATCTCAGACTTCAGCACCAACACTTTAATCAGACTCCTGATTATGTTCTATTTCTTTTAAAAACATATTTATTTATTTATTTTAAACATTCATTTTTAATGTTCTAATTCTTTTAAAAATATATTTATTTATTTTAAACATTCTTTTTTTAATGTTGAATTCTCTACTTCTCTCTGTCCCTTCTCCTACTCATTGAGAAGGCAAGAAATGTGATATCAATTACACATATGAAAACATGCAAACATATTTCCATATTAGTCATGTTACCCCCAAAGTCAAGAGAAATAAAGAAATAGAAAAAATAGCTTCAATCTGCATTCAGACTCAAATCAAATGAAAAGCATTTTTCATCATAAATCCTTCAAGATGTCTAGGGATCAATATATTGATCAGAATAGCTAAGGCATTTACAATTGATCTTCACTACAATATTGCTATTCCCCTGGTTCTAGTCACTTTATATGAATTTGCATGAATTCATATAAGTTTTCCCAGGTTTTTCTGAAACTATCTTGTTTATCATTTCTTATTGAACCATAGCATTCCATCACAAAAATATACCACAATTTGTTTAGCCATTCCTCACTTAATAGATATTCCTTTAATTTCCAATTTTTGCCACCACAAAAAAGCTGCTATAAATATATTTGTACATTCCTTTTCCTTTTATTTAGGAGACAGACCTAGTTGTGGTATTGCTAGGTTAAAGGATATGGACAATTGTATAGTTTTTTGAATATAGTTCCAAATTATTCTCTAGAATAGTTGGTTCATAATTCCACCAACAGTACATCAGTGTTCCAATTTTTCCGTATCCCCTTCAACATTTGTCATTTTCCTTTTCTGTCATATTAGCTAATTTGATAGGTGTAAAGTGATACATCAGAGTTGTTTGAATTTACATTTCTCTAATCAATAATTATATAGAGCCTTTTTTCAAATGACTGTAGATAACTTTGATTTCTTTATCTGAAAACTGTCTGTTTATGTCCTTAGACAATTTGTCAATTGGGGAATGACTCTTATTCTTATAAATTTGGCTCAGTACTCTATCTATTTGAGAAATGAGGCTTTTATCAGAGAAATTTGCTATAAATTTCCTCCCTAGTTTCCTGTTTTCCTTCTAATCTTGACTACATTGGTTTTGCTTGTGTAAACCCTTTACAATTCAATGTAATCAAAATAATACTATATTCCGTAATTTCTCTATATCTTGTTTGGTTATAAATTCTTCCCTTATCCATAGATCTGGTAGGTAAAAGTTTCCATGTTCCCTTAATTTACTTATAATTCTTTATGTACATGTTGTATACCCATTTTGATTTTACCTCAGTATATGGTATGAGATATTGGTCTATACCCAGTTTCTGTCAAACTGTTTTCAAGTTTTCCCAGTAATTTTGGCCAAATAGTGAGTTTTTGTCCCAAAAAGCTTGGACCTTTGGGTTTATCAAATACTAGATTACCATGGTCATTTGCTACTATATATTGTGTGCCTAATCTATTTCAATGATCCACTACTCATGTTCTACTTCTTAGAGATATTTTCATTCAGAGCTAATCTCAAAAAATGGCTGTGTTTCTGAAGGGATTGTGAAATGAAAATAGCATATAAAGCTTCATTAAGTGGCAGAGAAAGCACTGGGCTGACATGTCCTCAGCACTCATGACTATTGTGATACAAAGCCCATCTTCAAGAGAGTATTCCATGACACATTTTTCTTCCTTTTCAATAAAAGATACTATTTCTGAGGCTTTGCTGTCAACTCTATCATTGACCTTGGGCCTATCTTAGATGATGTAGGCATAGTCAGCTCCTGAGAGAGGGCTCTGATGGGGAGAGGGTTCCATACAGAACCTGAATTCATGGGTCCTGCAAAATATGTGTGTAAGGAAGATTCTTTTTTCACATCCAAAGCTGTAAGGGAGTCTAAAGAGCATGAAATCTACCTCTTCTTCCTTCATTTTCCAGATCAAAGAACTGGGGGTAATGACTTGCTCAAGGTCATTTAGATTGCAGCTGGGCAAAGACTAGATTTAAATTGGTCTTCTGATTTTAAACCCAGCTTTTTTTCTTCCATATGTACTTTACTCTCACCTTATTTTTCTTATTTTTTTTAAGTTTTAATGGTATCTTTTATTGTTATGTCACTTATTTCTAAATATATTCTTCCCTATTCTGATATCTAGCAAACTAATTCTTGTATAAAAAATTAAAAAAAGAGGAAAAAAGTGCTGAAGCAAAACTAGACAACACATGAATTGACTCTGATCATATATTTGACATTTCTTACCCATAGTTCTGCATTTGTGCAAAGAAGTGAGGGACTGATACCCTGTCCCCGCCTTTGCCTTTGTAGAAAACTTTTCTGCTTTTTAGTGGAACAACTCTGGGTTAAATAGAGAAGAAAAAAAGTTATTTCTTTATTTTCTTGTGTGCAACCCACAATTAAATGGGAATGGGCAGGGAGAAAGCTTCTTTGTTGCCATTTTCCAGGAGGTGCTGGTTTGATTTGTCCATCTCTACTCCTCATGAAAAGCTTTTCAAGATGATCCGGCCAGGTTTATTGTCAGTGAGACAGTTTATTACATCAAAACAAAAGCCACTCCATTCAGAAGAAAAAAGTGTTTAAAAGCACAATGGACCTAGTACAAAGAGAAATTACCTCCTGCTCACAATTCATTCTTGCCAGCCTCCTTATAGAAAAGCCACCTCAATGAGAGAAGATAGGATGCAATGACCATGCTCCCTACCCATTGCAACAAAAAATGATAATGTGATTATTAGTACATCGAGATCCCAGCAATCCCTTGGAGGTGAGATGGAGAACAATATGACCACCCTGAAGGGATTGGTACATTGGAAAGGACTATGGACCTGGAGTCAGGAGACTTATATTCTAGTCTGATTCTGGTCCCAATGAACTATGTGAACATGAACAAATCCCTTTTACTTTTTAGACCTCAGTTTCCTTACCTGAAATACGCGAGGATTTCTAAAGTCCCCTCCTGCTCCAATATTCAGAGAGTTTATGTTTCTAAAGGATAGTCTTTAGGAAGATAGATTTAGAACTGGGAATGATGTTGGAGTTCAAACCTCCTCATTTTGCAGAGGAATAAGAGGTTAAATTTTCTGCCCTGGGGGACAAAAGGAGTAAGTGAAAAAGCCAGGATTTGAGTGAGAGTCCTTTGACTCCACATTCTGAGCTTTTCTTACCTTGTCTGGCTATCTCCACCCTCCTCTGGTTTAATGTTCACCTGTTCAGGTATGCTCAATGAGCCACCAAGTGTTCTTGGACCTGCCTTCAAATAATGCCATCACATTTTTGGTCTCCATTTATTGACTTTCCTTTTTAGCCAGTGTCTCTCTGATCTCTGCACCATATTGTCTGAGCTTTTCTTTTGCTGGGATAGAGCTATCACAGATTGGCCTGTACCCTTGAGGAGTGCAGGGAAGGAATACTTGTAGTCTCTTTTTTTTCTTTTTGATTGAAATGAAAAACATCTTATTTGTAATATTTTGTATTTACAATGTACATTTCGCTAAAATTACTCAAGGTACAAAGGTAGTAAGTCTCTGGCAACAGAAATGATGGGGTTTTTCATTATTTCAATCAGATACCGTTAGAGAAACTGGGAAGAGTGACCTAGATCTTTGTTGTAATCAGTGGGAAGCATAAGAGGAGTGAAATCTTGAGAAGCTGCTTTGGACACACTGAACCCCAGTGATAGCTTCAGGGTAAAAGTAAACTATGTTATCTTCATTCATCATCATATTTCTTTCCTTGGAGCTAAAGGAATTGATATTTTAGGAAAAAAACATTTCTAAGTTTGTTGCCTACTTACAAGAGGGATTTGATGGATAGGAAGAGAGTTTTTGATTTTTTGCAACCTAATTTTCCTTTTGTTAGGTTTATCACTGCTATAAGGTTTGCTTTCTTTTGAGGCCATGCGTTCAGAGTTTGCAGAAAGAAAAGAAAGAAGAAAAATGCTATGTTTCTATCACACAGTAAATTTCCTATTTTATGAATAGCACTTGTGCCAGGAAAAATGATTGATTTTCTGTTCCTTGTCCATCTATAAAGTGTGCAAACATCATTTTAAAGGGCCCTTACTCTGCAGTGGAATAATTGTGTTCACTTCTCATGGGCTGCCTTGGGACAAGTTTCATATTGCTCATTAAAAAAGACTGTAACTGTTATTCCTCCACAACATGGTAAGAAGCATCAAATTGCAAGATTATGGCAGTGACTCTCAGATAAGAAATGATCCTTTGAATTTTTCAAGTGCAACATTCCCAGTGGAGGGTCCTGGCCTGACCAGTATTGAGAGGTTCTGTGAATAATTTTCACATATTTCAAAGAACTTAGGCTGTGGGAAAGCTAATCATTAAAAGAACATTTTTTTAGACTTTTTTTCATCAACATCTGTCTGATACAAGTCATATAACAGACCGAGGGATACTCAGGCAGCCTAATAGCTTGACTTCACTATTTAGATGAATTTTCTCAGTTTCCTGCTTTCCTTCTAATTTTGGCTACATTAGTTTTGTTTGTGCCAACCCTTTTTAATTTAATGTAATAAAAATAATCAATACTACATTCTGTAATGTTCTCTAGCTCTTGTTTGATCATAAATTCTCCCCTTATCCATGGATCTGACAGGTAAAATTTTCCTTGTTTCTTAATTTGTTTATGATATCACTCTTCATATGTATATCATGTGTTCATTTTGACCTTGTCTGTGTATGTAGTATGAGATGTTGGTCTATACCTAGTTTTCGTCAAACTGTTTTCCATTTTTCCCAGACTTTTTGTCAAATAGTGAATACAGATTAGAACTCCTCTATGCCTTCTTATCCTGTCTCATCTTGTCCATAGCATTTCATAAATCCTCCTTGGAGGGGGTTTCATAGAAAACACACAGGAGGCACTGGAGTTTTTGGACTCCAGCCTCTAACAGATTCACTCTTGATCTGGTCAAGCAGGGAGACAGCTTTGGAGGGGTTAATAAACCTACTTTAGTCTAGTCTAGTCTTCTCAATGGGTTGTTGATAATAGAAGCACCAATTCCTCCAGAATTCCCTAATTACCCTTCTAATCAGCAGGGAGTGACAAGAAGCAGGGAGGCAACTACCTCTATGTCTCAATAGGGTCCAGCTTGTGCACACCCCTAAATTTCCTCAAGCCTCATTGGGGGCAGGTTGAGGCAAGTACATGCATTCCTCTAGTATTGCCTAAATGAGTTCCCAACAAGGGTTCCCCACTCACTGATCAATGCTCACTTGCTTTATAGTGCAACAGACAGAGACATCTTGCCAACATTAAGCTCATTAACTTTAGCGTTCTGTGCAAGTGTAATAAATATCACATTATATCACCCCTTGTCTCAGTAGGCCTGTCTATCACTATAATTCTAGGAGTTACTATCTAGGATCCTTGGGGCTATTCAGGGATTTATATCTAACACCTAGAAACTAGAGATTGCCATTGCCATGTACCCTGGGAAACTGAACTCTGAGATGGATAACAAAATCCTCTTTACTTACAGAGGGTCCAGTCAACACACCAGTTCTCTGAGTAGAGAGTGTTAAGAATCTGTGAAGCACTAGAGAGATATTAAACCTTCCATATAATTAATGCTCTCCTTTATCAATTCTACATCTTGGTATCACCAACTTCCTTCAAAATCCAAGAGCCAAAGTACTACCATTTGTAGGAGATTTTTCTTGGAGAACTCTGTACTTCTCTCCTCCTCTCACTAGCTGTGAATGCCTTCTATCGGGACCCCCATGCTAAGAGAATGCCTTTCCTTTTACTTCTCTCCTTTTATTATTAGGAGACACCCCAGAGTCACCTCAGTTTTCCAGAGCTAAGTCTCAGCAAGCAAGCTGAGCCCTGTGCTTTTCATAACAACAATCCTTTGCCCTCACCCTCTGGATGAACTGTGCCCCAGCAAAAGTCCCAGAATTGTTTTCCACCAGCCCCAGGTGGTCCCTGAGTTCAGATGAACAGCAGCAGGAACTACATTCGGGTCGTGAAACTCTGCTATGACTCAAATGTGTCTCTTTGTTGCAGTTACCCATCACTGTCCTGGCTACAGCCACAGTGTAGCTAGTGCTACATGTATCAAGGTTTGACCTCAACAAAGGAGGTCTCCTCCTAGAGGCGACCCTGGCACATGTGTCTAATATCTCTCCTCCGGTGAGGTAAAGAAAGTTTTTTCCTTATGACTACCATCACCTCTATTTTTAAATTTTATTTTTTAGTTAATTTTATTTCTTGGAGTTAATTGTGGTTGTGATAACCTGTGTGAGCTCTCTGGTATTTTTTTTTTCATTTAGCAGCAGTTGCATAACCTCTGTGACTCCCTGGTCATTTATCATGAGAGTTGGCACTTCTTATCCAACGTTACCTTGTGCCTGCCTTGTAAATATTCCATATATGCCATATGTTAGGATGAAAGCTCCTTGAAGGCAAGGACTTCCACTTTTGTCAAATCAGGAAGCTTTTATTGATCACTTACTGTGCGTCAGCCACCTGTTAAGCTCTGGGGATGCAAATAGAAGCAAAAAGAAAGACAATTTACATTCTAATGGGGAAAGACAACATAAAGAAGAGACAAAAAGCAGGGGAGGTAGGGGGAAGGTACCTGTGCAAGAGCATGGTGGTGAAGTCTGAGGAATGAGAGATAGGGCTGCAGGGGGCGAGGAAGAGGACACTCAAAGGGCGATGACAGAGTCTAGAGAATGAAGCACAGTTTGTCTGGACCCTCCCTCAGAATGAAGGGTCTATGAAGAGCTCACCAATGAGAGAAGGAGGCTGAAAGAGTTATTACCTGGCATATTAATAAATGCTCAATGATCATTTATCAACCAATGGAGCATCCATTCTTAACACTGAAGCCTTTGGTTCACTTCTAAAGGAACATGGAATCAAAGAATGGTAGAGCTGGAGGTACCTTAGGAGTCATCTAGTAAGTACAGCTTCATTTTGCAAAGAGGAAACTGAACCCCAGAGAAAGGAAGTGATTTGCTTAATTATACCCAACTAGTTAGGGGCAGGGTCTGAATTTAAACTCAGGTTCTCTGGTTCCAAATCCAGTGTTTCTTTCTTTCTTTTTTTTTTTTTTTACTATGCCGTACATTTCTACAACTAATAGAAATCTCATCACCCCAAATTCCCTGATCAAACTTCTAAAGCCCAGGGCTAAGAGTCATGGAATTTTCAAGTCAAAATAGATCTTGGATTTCATGTAGTCTCCCATTAATGGTCAGCTCTAGAGGCTGGCTGGAGGCAAATCTTGATCATTAGGACATGATTCACAAGATGCTTTCACACTCAAACTGTTTTATGCTCATTAATTTATCAATCCACACAGAATAGCCTTTGCACATTAGCTTAATTATCAACATGATGTCCAGGAAGTTTCAGACAGATGCCTGACACTGATGAGATGCTTTACTGACATGTTCTTCTGGAGTAAAGAAATTTTCATTCCCCAAACAGGCATGCCAGATCCTCTCAAATGCAAAAAGCTGTTTGTCACAATGACTTATGTGATTTCCATCTCAAATGGAGCTTACCATTTCCTGGGAGAATTGCTTTAGATTTTTTTTTTTTGTTTAAACAGACACCCCCCCAACACACACACACACACACACACACACACACACACACACACACACACACACACAACTACTTATCAGGATAGAATTTGAATCCGGGTCTTCCTGAGTGGAAGACTTTAACTGGTGGAGAGAATGATTACTCAATGCTTTATGCCTACTTGAGAAGCAGAGTTATAGGGAACTGAAGGGGGGAAGAGTTGTTTTTCTGGGATCTACTTTTGAGAGAGATCATGTACAGTTCCAGATGCTCTTCTTTGAGGGGGAGCAAAACTCCGGAAAGAAGCTAACATGTAGAAGAGTATGCACATCGAGAATGTCCTTATTTTCACGTCACTGCATTTAGAGTCTTTGGGGAATTTCTCCTTGCATTAAATCAAGGACTCTTTCTCTTGGTTTAGATGAGGTATTTCACTTCAGTGGGAGAGCTCATTCATTCTGTGTAATGTCTAATATATCCTCCTTTGTCTACCTTCTCTGATGTCTGTTTACTGTCTCCTTATATAAATGGGTTTACATATTATTTAATATATGTGATTGTCTTTGTGGAACTAGTATTTGGTGGGAAAGGAATCAAGCCCTCTGATGTAACTCAAGATGCTCATTGCCTATTAAAGGATAATGACCAGGAAAAAAAGTGGAATGTACAATTTATTTCCTTTGGACTAATAATATTTAGAGAGGCAGATCAATATAATTCTAGTCCAGTATCCTCTATCTGAGAGGAGTAAAGTGTATTAGTCTCATGACCCTAATCTGCTCCCCTCCTTGTGAGACTCTTAAAAAAGGGTCACTGAGATTCCATAGATATTTATTTATGCCTCCCATTGAGCTGCATTTAGAAGACCCATCTTGGGATATGCACATAAATTATGTTAGGCAACCCATACAGTACAACATGCTGAAACTGGGCACCAGAGAGGGTTTGTCCAAGGTTTTGCAAAGGGAAGGTAGGATTTTAATTAAGGTTCTCTGAAGACAGACCCAGTCCTCTTTCCATAATACTGTTGAGTTATGCTGAGGCTCTTTGGTTATTCAAGCTTGGGTTTCAAGTGTGTTAGTGATGGGATTATGGGATCTGAACCCATAAAAAGGGAAAATTCTTGAACTTTCTCACATATTTCAGCCCTGGCATATTGAGCCCTTAATCGTTTTAATTCTCCTTTCATTGGAACACACTCCCCCAACTCAGCCTTTATTGTCTGCACCTGACCTACCCAGGCTATTCCCACTCCTTGGTCCCATCCGTCTTTTTCTTTATGAAAGTATCAGTCCCACCCTCATCAAATTTGAAGATTTACTAGAAATCTTCCCTGCCCAATTGGTGCATGATAAACCTTACTACTTTGACTGAAAGAAGGCTTGAGTGGTTGAATTCTTTCAAGGCAGATTCACCCTGTACCTTTGAATTTCAGGATTCCTAGCATTGCAAACCACAACATCAGTATAAAACTCTATAGTATAAAAGCATATATAAGTATATATATACTTTTATTTTTAAACTTTACACACACACACACACACACACACACACACACACATATATATGTATGTATGTATGTATAAAAGGCCTCCAGTTCTGAGCTAGGCATTCACATACTGTATATGTCAAATTAAAAAAAAATCTGTGGTATAAAAATCCTGTTTCTAGAAACTCAGGCATTGCTTGGTTGAGAAGGATGCTTGGAGAATAGGAATACATTTATGCCCTTCCGCATCCTTGAAAATGTTACTCTTCACCCTCATCTGAGACTAATCAGCACTTATTGCTCCCCATTCCTTCCCCTTACCAATAACTACACTCCAAACTCAGGAGCACCATTGGTGGTTGTTCTTTTAAGTGTGTTTCCTCTGAAAGGGGCAGTTAGATGGTCCAGTGCATAGAGTACTGGGCCTTGAGTTAGGAAGACTCATCTACCTGAGTTCAAATATGGCCTCAGTCATTAGTAGCTGTGTGACCCTGAGCAAGTCCTTTAGCCTTGTTCCTCTCACTTCTTCAACTGTTGTTGTGGTAGCTCATCTTTTGTTCTCAAAGAGAACCAATAATATTGACTTGTGAATGAATTGGATTTAAGTGAGACAGAAATGCAAAGTCATCAGCCTCAGTGAAGGATGTACAGTGCTGCTTCATTTTCTCTTCCAGAGTTATCCAAAATTCAGTGGCAAGACAAAAGTCAAGATAATTGGTGATGCCCCATCCTCCCATTCAGTAGATGACCTTGGCTTTCCTAAATTAAATTCTTTCCCAAGTCTCAGTTTGCCTGAGGCAATGTCCTTTCAGTGATGATGATTAATAAGTAAGAATCAAAACAAAAGACAGCTAGCCTAATTTACAATTATAGAAATATCAGTCAGGGAGGCCAAGATCCCCAAAGTTTCTGGCCAGGACAGAAACTAATTTCTATTTATGCTCATTCCAAGTCATCAAAATCAAAACAATAGCCACAAAGGCTTGGGCTGGGTGCTCTTATTGGTCTTTCAATGAAAGAGTGATTTGGGTTTAAAAGCTAGTAAAGTAACTCCTTTTGAAACACAGTGGGCTTCTTAAAAAAAACTGTTTTCCCAGAATACTCCTATTTCTAGAAATCATACCTGAAAACTTCACAGGACAAAAAGTAAATAGTACCAGCTTTAAAAAAAAATAAAAGTAAGCTGGAGAAGGAAATGGTAAGCCATTTCGGTATCTTTGCCAAGAAAACCCCAAATGGCATCACAGAGAATCAGATACAACTGAAAAACAACTGACCAAATATTGAAATTCTGTGAAAAATCATAACATCATAGATTTAGAGCTGGAGGAGACTTTAGAGGTTATTTAATCTGATACTCTCCTTTTACAGATGAAGACAATGAGACCCAGAGAAAATAGGGGACTTGTCCAAGGTGCCAGAGGTAATAAAAGGTAAAGCTTAGATTTGAACTCAGGTTTCCTGACTTTAGATTCAGAACTTTCCACTGTAGCATGCTTAGAAATACTGCTTTCCCTCTCCAGTTTCATTTTGGAAATCTAGTGCATCTAATATTGTGCGACTGTAATGAAACCAAAGTTTTCATCATTTCCCAACAATTCTAGGGACCAGAAAGATTAATTCTTCCATAATTTGTCCCTACCCTTTCTTCCCTTTCTTTCTAACTCTAACCTTCTGTCAAGTCTTGAAATAAATCAAACTCATTAAGTGGAGATATAAGGTGTTGAGATAACAGGATCATAAGCCTCCCACCCTGGGGGATGTCCCACCAAGAGACTTATAAGAAAGATTCTTATACTTTTAGAGGAAAATGGGGAGGAGGTAGTATGAGATATTGAGGCTTGGTTATGAGATGCCAGTTGCCCTTGGCAGTCTGAGCAAGGAAAAACCAATTCATTCTGCCTGTTTTGCCCTTCATGCCATGAATCCCGATGGAAAGGGGTAAGGAGATCAGACGCTGCTTTAAGAGCATCTCTGGCTTAGGCTGTCTTTGTTTACAAGGAAAGAATGTGATGCTGCCTAGAGGTGCTAGGAATTTTGAAATGCAAGGATACAGGGCAGGTCTGCCTCATAAGAATTTGACTGCTCAAGCCTTCTTTCAGTCCAAGTAGTGAGTTTATTATGCCACTGGTTGGGTGGGCAAGATTCCTAGTGAGTCTTTGGTATTTGTGATGCCAATATAACAGGCCAGATTCTAAGAATTTAATTCTAATTTAAATTCAATTCTAAGAATTTAATGGAGGTAAGATTGATATTTTTATGCAGAAAGACTGTAGGAAGATCCCAGTGGGATCAAAGAGTAGCAAATAACCTGGATTGGGCCAGGTTTCTACAAGAGGGTCACAATGAAAGGGCAGTTAAAATGATTGTATGGGAATGGACCAGATACCTCAGAGATCTGCACTGCTGAAATGTATGGGAAAGCTTAGGGGCTTTTAGGGGTCCAGGTGCCATTCCCATCAGCCCCAGGGTGGGGACTTAGGGTGTGGCTCAACTCAACCTAATGGAGAGTAGTAGGAATGCAAGGACATTATTACAATTCTGATATTATTAGGATCATTAAGAGGGAGTAATAGGTAATATTACATTTGATATTAACAATTTTTCTGTCATTTCATCTCTTTCTCTTTCATCCTATCTCCCTTTCCCCTTTCCTTCCCTCATGATTTTTTCACCTCATTTATTCATTCAATAAACATTTATTAAGTGCCTATATATGCCAGGCATTATTCTTAGTACTGGGAATACACAGAAAGGCAGAAGGCAGTCTGCTCTAAAGAAGCCCATGGTCTACAAACAAGCTATATACAGGATAATTTGGAAATAATCAGCAGAAGGAAGGTACTAGTATTCTCTCTTCCTCCCTTGTCCTCCCTTCTTTAGCACCCTCCTCTCCCACTTTCCTCCCAAGCTCTTTCTTTCCCAAGATTTGGCTGGTTTCTGGGAGATGGGGCTGATACTGCCTTTGACAGGAAGACTGAGCACACATAGGGGCTGATTTAGGTGAGATAGCTCCTCCACAGAAAAAACCAATTATGTTAGAAGAAAAATTAGCACCAAAAGCCTGGGGATGATTAATTTGGCTTAGATTGGTTTTGCAGCCATCCAAAATTTTCTCAGTCATTCAATCATTCTCCTTTCTCAACCATGAACTCTTCTTTCCCCTTCCAACCCTCGCAATTCCCAAACAGGAATATATTGTGTTTCCCTGTGACCCCATTTGGATTCTCTTGGCAAAGATACTGGAGTGGTTTACCATTTCCTTCTCCAGTTTATATCAGATGAGAAAAATGAGTCAAACAGGGTTAAGTGATTTGCCCAGGGTCACATAGTAAATATGTGTCTGAGACCAGAATTGAACTCAGTTTCTCTTGATTGAGGGCTAGCATTCTATCCACTGTGCCACCTAGATATCCCTAAACAGAAATATACACTGAGAGAAATCATAAAACAAAACCAACTCTGCTCCTAAAGTTTCATTTTTAATAAAAAGAAGGATAATTTAGAGAAGAAAATGGCTCTGTTTTCTATGGATCCAAAAATAATGAAAACTTTGAAGAAGGCTCCCCAACCCCACCTCCAGACAATTTTTTGGAAGTTTTTCTCCTGAAATGGTGGGAGCAGGGAGAAAGGGAAAGTGAATTAAGTTAGAGAATGAGTGAGTATGGGGAAAAGATGGAGGTAAATCAAGCCAGATGCTTCCTCCTGCCCATAAGCCCTTGTGATGTCATCAGTCCTCTTAGAGAATGAAGAATGAGCAACAGCATATTCTCTGGACAATTCTTCTTTCTGTTTTCAGGCAGATGGGAAATTGGAATGACAGGCACTATGGGCAGATTTAGAGTGGTATGAGGAGCCTGGGGAGGCCAGGGAGTGACTCCAAGAAGGAATTCCCTTAAATTGGAGAGTTAGATGGGAAGTCATTATCTACTTCTCATTATGGTCTGGCATTAGCCCTTTTGGAATAATGGTGATAACATGTTTTATAGAATTTCCAGAATTACAAGGTTTTCTCACAAGAGCCCTGGGAGGTAGTTGTTGAAGGTTTCCCATCTTTTGCAGATGCAGTAACTAGAAGTCAGGGAGGCTAAGTGATCTGCCCACGGCCACACAGCCAGGGAGTATTCAATCCAGACTCAAACCTTCTGTCTTCTGAGTGTTCTTTCCATTGGGCCATAGCCGCTGCTTGAATAATGGTTAAACTCCTAACATTTTCATAGTTATTTATATTTTACCAGTTATTGTCCCATAAACTCTTGAATTAGATTGAATTAGATGTTGAATTAGGGCAGTTGATGATTACTTTGTGCAAATGAGCAAACAGGCTCAAATTAACTGGCTTGTTTGAGATCACACAGCCAGATTTAGTCACTGAGCAGGGACTAGAACTCAGGTCTTCTCATGACTGAGCTAAATGTGGAGAATATCACTGGAGGATCACTGGAGAGTAGAGGCATTATCATGACAGTACATAAAGCCCTCAATATCAAAGGAGTCAAAGACACAGTTCGAAAAGAATATTATTTATAATTTGGTTCATTCAAAAACAATTTGGGAGTCTTAGTGGTCTTTAAGTACAGAATGGATCCACAGTGTGATTGTTGTTCTTGTGGTTGTCCTTTGTTGCTGAAGAACACCATGCCATCAGAGAAATGATGACATGACTTGCACTTGACTTTGTTTTGAGTGAGGGAGGGCTGTGCAGGTCACCAGCCTCCCTGGTGCCATATGGATTCAGTGACTAGATCTGATATGTCAACAAAGAAAGCAGATATAACCTTCGACTTCATTAAAACAGTCATGGTAGCCAGGACACGGTGGTTGGGAACAGCCAATGTCATGTGCCCTGATCAGATTGCATGTAGAGTGTTGTGTAGAGTTCTGGGCCCTGCATTTTAGGAAGGATGTGATAAAAAAAAAGAAGGCATCCAGAAAAGGGTTTCTAGGAGACAAGGGGGATATCAAGGACCCTCAAGTGTATCCCATGTTTGCAGTCATTCAAGGAAATGGGAATGTTTTAACCTGGAGAAAAGACATGGGGTCTTCAAAGTTATGCTGAAGTGTTTGAAGGGTTATCATCTACAGGAAGAAATGACCTTATTCTCGGCCCCAGAGGACAGAGTTAAAAGCAATTGGTGGGAATTGTAAAGATGCAAATTTAAGCTTGATAAAAGGATAGACTTCAGAGCAATTAGAGCTATTCTAACTGGAATATAGGCTGTTTCATTGAATAGAGGATTCCTCCCCACTAGAGGTCTTCAAGTAAATGGAAATTTAAAAATACATACATTTTAAAATATTCACTACGTTTCAGGCACTGTGTTAAGAAGAGCAACTATTTGAGTAAATTCAAAGGAATTCTTGTTTAGATGTGGGTTGAACTAGATCATTTCTCAGTTCCCTTTGAAACTCTAAGATTCAGGACCTTTGGCTCCTTATTCACTCAACAAACATACAAAGTTGGAGGTTCTGCTTGAAAAAAAAAAAAAGATCGCATCTGGCCTCCATCTCAGTGGAAGTACTATTTCTAATACTGAGTCAAAGAAGAAATTTCATCCAATTCCTGCTTCTCTCTCTTATATTCCTCCCCTTTGCCCTCTCCCTTCTCCTTCTCTTCTCTCTCCTCCTCCTCCTCCCTTTCTCTGTCTCTCTCATCTTTCTCTCTTATCTACCTTTCTCATCTCTCTCTCCCTCTGTCTTCCCCTCCTTTTCTTCTTTTTTCCTTCCACCTCTCTCCTTCCTCTTCCCTTTCTTTTTCCCAGAAAGGCTCACTCTTGGCTCTCTGCAATAGTCAAGAGCCACCTGTCTAAGCACCAAATTCAGATCATGGCAGATGGGGACCAGAATATAATGACCAGAAGTTTACTGTCTCAGCTTTAGTGAATGGGAAGCTCAAGAAATAAAGTCATCTTTACAAGGCCTTCATATCAAGGTATTAATATCATGTGGAATGAAACAGAACATGATACATGACCTCTATGCCTATCAGCCCCATGGCCGTATTTTAGGATTTGATCATAATTCATTATATTGCTCAAGGCCTTTCCCCACTACACTCCTCCTAGGATAATTGAGTTCTTTGTGGTGATCTTAAATTCTCAGAGGCTATACCTTCTCTGATGGCAACCCTAGCAGGTCCTATCAGTCAATAGACACTTATATGGTGAGCATTTGTGCTAGGGCCTATGCTAAGTACTGTGGGTACAAAGAACGGTAAAAGTCAATCTTTGCTCTCAAGTAGCTCACAATCTAACAGGAGAGACAACATGCAAAAAACTCTGTACAAACAAATTCTATGCAGGATCAATTGGAGATAATCAACAGAGGGAGGGCAGGAGAGCTAAGGGAAGTTGGGAAAGGTTTCCTGTAGAAGGTGAGATTTTACCTGAAATTTAAAGGAAGTTAGGGAAGCCAGGAGGCAGAGATGAGGAGGGGAAGCATTCCAGGCATGAGAAACAGCCAGAGAAAATACCTTGAACTGAGAGATGGAGTGTCTTGTTTGAGGAAAGACAAGGAGGTCAGTGACCAGCATGTGGCAGAGGGTGGGGAATATAAGATGTAAGTAGCAAGGAAAGGTGGTGAAGGGCTGTTTGTTAAGGACTTTAATAATTTACAAAATTTTTAATATAATTGATAATTTATATATATTATAATTTATAATTTTATAAGAGGACTTTTATAAATAATCTTGGAGGTGATGGGTATTAGGAGTTTATTCAATAGTGGGGTGACATGGTCAAGCCTGTTCTTTAAGGAAGACTACTTTGATGACTGAATGAAGGATGGACTGGAATGGTGAGAGACTTGAATTAGGGAGATCAATCAATAAGCTGTTACAATAGTCTAGAATGAGATGATGAGGATTGGTACTAAAGTGATGGCAGTGTCAGAAAAGAGAAGGGGATGTATTCAAGAGATGTTACAAAAGTAAAATCTATAGGCTTTGACAACAGATTTTATATGAGTTGGGGTTGGGTAGAAAGACATAGAGAGATACACACAGAAAGACAAATACAGAGAGAGAGATAGAGAGACAGAGAGAGACAGAGACAGGGAGAGACAGAAAGAGAGAATAACACTATGAGCTTGGGTGACTAAGAGAATGGTGGTTCCCTCAACCAAAATAGAGAAATTAAGAAGAGAGGGTGGTTTTGGGAAGGAAGATAATGAATTCAGCTTTGGATACTTGGAATTTAAGATGTCTATGAGACATCCAGTTTGAGATGTTCAACAGGCAGTAGGAGTTGCAAAACTCAGGTCACCAGAGAGGTCTGGATAAATAGATTTGAGAAGCATAAACATAGAGTTGATAATCAAATCCATGGGAGCTGATGAGATCACCAACTGAAATAGTACAGAGGGAGAAGAGAAGAGGGCTCAGGACAGAGCTATGAAACCAGGAAGGCTTTGAGTAAGGACTTGGCAGTGGGATGTATTTTTCTCATTCTATGACCATCTTAGGGTGTTAAATTCAGAGAAACTTAATCACCAGAGCTTATTTTAAAAAATATTGTTTAGTTTTATTTTGGCTATAGCAACTAATGAAATTGTCTACTAAAGAGTAGAAGGGTTATGATCTGCATTGATAGCTTGGGGACAGCCATCTTCTTAGAAGCACAATAATACCTGTTATTTATATAGTGTTTTGAAGTCTACAAAGAGCCCTAGATATGTTACTGCATTTAAGTCTTAGATTAATACATAGAGCTCAATACTATTAATGTTACTATTCCCATTTGACAGATAAGAAACCTGAAATTTGGAGAAGTTAAATGACTTGGTAATGGCCTCATGGCTAGCAAGAGTCAGAGGTAGGATTTGAATCTAGGCCTTCTAAACTCCAAGTTCAACACTCTATCCTCTATACTGTCTCTGCCTCCAAGCACTGGTCCTTCAAAATATTGAAATATTCAAAGGCTTCCTCTTTGCCAGTAAGATAGTGATATGCTGTAGGTTTCTGCGTACCATAACTTTGCTTTAGGTCCAGGTCTTTAGGGGTATTGGTGACCAAAGATGGTGAAACATTCTCTTCTGGCAAATGTTCTCAACCCAGTGCCACTTGACTTATACTGAAATGTGGTGGATAGGGTAACTTGTTACTTGAGCTCTCACACTTCCATTAGAAACCAGCTAAAAACAGCACACATGGCTTAAATTTTTATTCCTTTATTTGAATGTGCAATTCACTTATTTCCACCACAAGTACAACACGAGCAGGTTGTTGGATTCACAGTCTGAAGGATTTCAAGCAGGAAGTGGCAATGACAGAGCTGGATTTTTCCTGTGAGCTGTTTCAGCCGTTTGCACAAGAATCCAGTTACTGAAGACAATTTTAAGAAACACAGGAGCGCTGGTTTGTACACAATTACAACACATACCACTGGACACTTGGACAAGGAGCTAAGCAAGGAAGACAGAGTTTCACAAAAGGAGGCTGAAGACATGCCTTATATACTGGGGTTTGCATTTTTGATCAGAAAGAGAACAAGCTATTATAACACTGATGACACCATTTGGGGCTATATCTGGAACATCACTCCTGGTGACATGGACTCACTAGCTGTATTTTTTTGTTGTTAGATACTTGATGGGATGAAATCCAAGTCCAAGTGTTTTTCATCTGACTTTTGGCTATAATCTAGCTAATCACTCCCGTTCCTTCCCTGTCTTATAATAATCCTATATTCATAGCATAATTTATACTTTTCAAAGTACTTTCCCACATTCTTTCACTTCATCTTTATCCCACTGCCTTGAGGTAAGCAGGGTGGGTAGCATTTGTCCTCATCTTATAGATGAGGAAACTGAATTCCAGTGAGTCTCTGACTTGCCTGGCCATATAATAATAAGCCAATAGCAGAGCTGGAATGAAAACTATTACCTCCTGACAGACATTCTTGCTGGTGCTGGTTTAGGAGCCCAACACTGAGAGGGAAGGATAGTATTAGTATGCTGACACCCAAGCTGTGTTGAGCTAGGGAGAGGTCCCTGCTAATGCTGCCTAGTTGAAATCTTGTTGTGAAGGGTTACAGATGTGGAGCGAACCAAGAGAATGATAGCTCCCTTAATCTTCACTAGCCTGGAGGTGCCTTTGACCTTCAGTTGCTCTGTTTTTTTCAAAGGAAAATACATCCATGCAAAGTAGCTCCTCACTTTGACTCCTCTTGGGGCTTCCCTGCTACTCTACCTAGACCATGTCACCTTAAGGTTTCAGACACTTAAGTGGAATATCTCATGCATAACTTTTTCCCCTACAGCTAGTAACCAAGCAGGAAACAAAGCCTGTTGCCCAGTTGCAAAGGTTGATATAAGTGACACCATTTCTTGGAGTTTTCTGACAGATCAGAAATAATACCCTCAGAGAAGAACTTCTCTATCACTTGGGAAAACCTGGGACCCTGCATCCAGGTGAGGTTCAGCTGCTCTTAACCAGTTTTGGTTTGTCTGGCAGAGCCATACAGGATACACAGATACTATTCAGCAGGCTGCTGTTTTCAACATCTCCTGAATATTCAAGTTTAAGACCTTGGGCTGGAGAGGACTCAGGTTGAATTCCTGGTGGTTTCAGTCTGGAGACTTTCTTGGTCCTCTAGCAGTCGGTATGGCAAGAGTCATCAGTCATGCAACTATCCGTAGCCTGCAGGTCTCTCACCTGATATCCTGGCTCTTTTTTTTTTGTTTTTGTTTATCATCCCATTTGAAGTAAAGGCCAGTTGGTTACCGAAATCATCCTATTTTGAGTCTGGTGTAGTGGCCTTATATACAGGATTTTTGACTCGTAGTACCATAGGTCTATGGGGCCAAGAGAGGGATTTTGAGAAGCAAAGTTCTGCCCCCTAATTTGATCCTTCCCTATTAAATAATTTGCCACACCCAGTTCAACTCTGCCTCTGTGCAAAATTGCAGTTGTGAGACAAAGAAAAACCTATTCATACACAGTCTAATTTCTAACCAACATGAATTCTCCAAAGTATCTTAGGATAAAGCCATCAGTCTCACTTTCCTTTTCCCTCGTCTTCACCAAGTAAAATCAAGAGTGCACTGGATAAATGTTCTATCAGTCAATCACAAACAATTATGAAGTGCTTTATAGATAAGTGTTTGCATTTGATCTTGAGGAAATAGACAGCAATGAAGGTTATGGTTAGGGCTTCAGCCTTCTCCCTGGAACCTTGTTTTCTCTCTTATTGGTGGCACCTCTTCTGAGAAATGCAAAACCTGCTGACTGGTGAAAAATAATCTTGGGACCTTCTGTTTTTAGGTAACTTTTCTCAGTTTTTCTGTATAAACAAATTCCTGTATCTCTAATTCCTCTAGTGGAAGATCTCCACTTAAGTGACACTGACCAGGGGTAAATATTGAGGGAATAGAGAGTGGTGACTAGCCTTTCAGGAATTCTCAGGAGTCCAATGGAATCAGAAGCATGGAACAAAGGGAGTAGAGGAATGGGGAGAGAAGTGAGGGGGAGTGAGCTGTGAAGCCAATAGAACCCCTTTGATAATATGAGGAGGGTCAAAGGTGGGAGAGGAGACGTGAAAGTCATCTTCATCTTCGTCCTCCCTTCTCCCACCAAATTCTGTGATTTCACACTCAGTGGTGCTTCCATGCATTGACCTGGATAAGTAGAGAATGAAATTAGAGTAGAATATTCTTTGTGTGGCTGGGATGGTGGGGGAAAGGAGGGAAGAGGCAACCTGGCCAGAAGCCTGGTTTGAGTTCAGTGCGGATATAACTAGACTATTCTCTTGGGCCTTCGGGTCTCATCTGGTCTTTACCAACCGATGGAGAGTGAAGGAGGCTGCTTCATGCACACTAGGCTGAAATGAGAGTATTTATCAATCCTGAGGAGAGAGAGAATCTAGTGAGGGAGCTGTGCATTTGGTGTGGTACCTACCCTATATGCAGTAGGTACTCAACAAAAATAATAACTGTAATCATTTTGGGAGGTAATCAGGTCAAGTGACTTGTCCAGGGTCACACAGCTAGTAAACCTCTGAGGTCAAATTTGAACTCAAGGACCTCTGGACTCCTGGGCTGGTGCCACTTAGCTATCCCTTAATATTTTTTGAATTAAATGAAATTGAATGTAGGATTCGAATTTGGCCCAGAGAGGAATGACTGAGCTGCCTGGGTGATCAGCCTGGGCTGACCTGTCCCATTTCTAATATCATTTCCTAAGATAGGGACTAGAGTATGTCTTGTGGGATTGGCCAAAACAACTGACCCTGAGGGGAGAACTGGAGGCAGGAAGTGAGGCTGGTTCTATGAAAAAGTTTTCTGTCATGATTATCTCAGGAATCCCTTCCACCTGCAGTAACTCAAGTGAGTAGTTAAGGATCTCATTCAGTAACCCTTTCCAGGCTCCGCCATTCATTCATTCTCTCTTTTGGGCCAGAATTCTAAGCTTCCAGATAGAATTGAAGCTAGAAGAACAATAACTTGAGCTGGACAGAGGCCAATTTTCTGGCTGCGTGACCATCCTCTTTCTTTCCCTGAAACATGGTGAACTTATTAGCAAACATTCAGCATCTATGAGTAATCGCCCAGATCTAGGAGTCCATTTATTTGTTCCTGTCCCTGGCTCTAAATATCCATTAGGTAGATAACAAAGAAACCCCTTCTTACTGAATACTAATTTCTCCACATTAAAGTCTTTGTTTGGTGCCTCTGGGAGAAATAATCACATCCCTGGACTTTCAAAGGAAAGAGGGAGTGAAGGCTGGCAGAGTTGGGAGCAGTGAATACTTTTATGCTGAAAACAAATGGATTCTGTAATGCAGGTTGTCTCAACTTCAATTTTTGAAGTTAAAAGAAATGGTGGAATTCCTAGCTGACCTCTTGTCTGATCCCAGGTCAGTAATGTCCCTTCCCACCCATCCCCAAAAACAAATGAATGAATAGATGCTAGTTACAAGATGTGAAAGGCCAATATGTGTGAATGACATCACTGTGCCAAATATACCACCACATGCACTTAAACTATGGCAGAACAGGGTGGAGTGGCATCAGTTTCCACTTCTTCCTCCATGACC
The DNA here is from genome assembly GCA_028658325.1 of Potorous gilbertii. Taxonomy (NCBI): domain Eukaryota; kingdom Metazoa; phylum Chordata; class Mammalia; order Diprotodontia; family Potoroidae; genus Potorous; species Potorous gilbertii. The sequence continues at coordinate 288,947,092 of CM053769.1, read as the reverse complement.
CTGGAGCCAACTCCCTGGAGCTCTAGTAGAGCGTTTCCCGGGTGACATTGCTGGAAAAGGTGTGGTTGCTGGAGATACTGTTGGACTTCCTGGAGAACCTCGGCCTTTTTTTCCTTCTTCTCCAGGGAGGGCAGAGAAAAGCCAGGGTGGAAATAAAGATCTGCCGGAAGTTGGCTGACACCAAATTGTAGAGAATGGGGTTGATGGTGGAGCTGACGTAGAAAAGGACATTGGTGAGCATGTAGAAGTAGTGGTAGAAATCATAGAGGAACCTGGAGGGTAAAAGGTAGGGAGGAAGAGAGGAAGAAAGAGAATATCCAGGTGCATTAGAGGGCTTTGAAACGCAAACAAAAAGGAACAGAGATAACCTTCTGGGTCATGGAATTATACAGCCACTGAAGTAATAAAATCTGATATCAACTGGAAGAGAACCTTAGAAACCATGATGTTCAACCTTCCTCCTAATGCCAGAGGCTCTTTGGTAATACTTCCACTTGAATGCTTTCAGTGACAGGAATTTACTGTCACAAGACAGCCATTGTTAGAAAGCTCTAATTAGTGACTAGTTCTTCTTTATACCAGAGCAGATTCTTCCTTCCTGCAACACTTAGTTGGTGGTATCATTTTTGTTCTCTAGAGTGATATAGAATAAATTGATTCTTATTTAGAATCATAAGGTCATAGATTTTGAGCTGAGAGGGACTTAGGAGGTCATATACACCAACTCTCTCCTTTTTACGGTTTAGGAAACTGAGGCACAGAGAAGAGATTTGCCCAGTGACACACAGCTCTCAAGTATCTGAGATGAGATTTGAACTCAGTTCTTCCTGATTCCAAGTCTATCACTCTTTCCACAGTGACTCCCCACCTCTCAAGTTTGAAATAGACCTTAAGATCTTGGGTTTGGAAGGAGGCTTAGAGGCCATCAGTCCAAGTTTTCACCCTATGCAGGAATGCTCTTGACTTCATCCCTGACAGGTCCGCTCTGAATGAGGTCCTTCCCATTGTCAGAGATAGCAAAACCAGCTTTAAATAAGAAACATGTAGGATTGAAGTACTTGCTTAAAATGTGGATGGCAGACCTCTGCTTTTATTTATCATGAATTAGAGTCAGGGTTTGAGCCTACATATTTTTGAACTATGTGAAGATAGCTTTCCCTAATTCTTTTCTAAGTAACCTAGTTAATTTTCTGTTATCTTCTTAGATTTCACCTAAATTGTTGCAGGTTTTTGGGTGAGTGACTGGCTTGTTATGGACAATCTTGAGCCTCAAACCATGACCATCCTCACATCTCACCTAAATCCCCCAGGCTGTAGCCTAAGCAAAATTTCCTTTTCTGATTTTCCTGGCAAGGGCTCATTTGCCAAGTAATAGCCCTTCAGAAACTTGCTGACAGCTACTGAGGAAAGCAAAGCGGGCTTTGTGAAGGAGGACAGAGTGACCTGCTTACTGGTCTTTTTGGCGGGGAGGAAAACTACGTCTTTCTTGCCCACTTAGCTGGCTCTCTTCAAGGACTTGGGAGTGGTAATATAGTTGAAAAGTGGGGAATAATTGCTATTTGTGAACTTTTTGTTCCAAGGGAAGCAAAAAAATAAGGTAGTTGGCACTTGAAGTTAGCTGGCTTAGTTGAAGGCCACAGTGTTCTTTCCTGAAGAGTTTCTCTGCTTGGGGCTAATGACTACAGAGCTGTGGTGTAGGGTTAATGTCCCATTCTACAAGAAGAACAACTGAGACAGAGCTCTGAGCCAATGGCACTTTATTAAAGGGTCTGTGGTGCTGTGGTGCCCTTTAATGAAGGAGACCTCAGATCTTTCTTACAACCTGATGTGCTCCCTTCTTCCAGGGTCTTATCTTTTTTTCTTTTCCCCCTTTTTTATTCTTTGTTTATAAAGGATGGCTTTTTGGGAGGGGAGGGAGGACATACTGGGAAATACAGGTAATGTCAAAATAAAAGAAATCTATAAAAATTAAGAAAAGAAAAAACATGGAATCATGGTCACACAGGTGCAAGACTTTTTATAATTATTCACTTAGAAAGTTGGAACCTCTACTGCAGGGCCTTATTTTTTATAAGGCTTGAAATCAGATGGATGGGCTACATAAAATACAGAATCCCATTGGCTGATAGATCTTGTTCCATGGTCCCAAAATGACACATCAGGTAGAAATGATATGTCAGCAAGGGACTCTCAGGTTGGGCAAAGCATGGGACAGCTCCACTGACTAAGTAGTTGTAAGATGATCTTAAGATGTCTACCTGCTCGTGTTGGACAAGAGAGAATGATCTGGAGGTACAAAAATAAGTTGGGGGACTTTTTATGTTATTGAGCCACCTTTGCCACTCTGGGTTTGGTCATCATAACAATGAAAAACAAGGGTGGAGAACCTCTAGTTAGCTCCCTATAGTTAAGCAAGTGAATTTACAATCTGCTGCCAACAGCTCTGGGTCTTCATATACAGAACCTATATTCATGACCCCTATGGAATCATCAGATATATACTGATTGGAATATAGTAGGCATTCAAATTAATCATTTCTCACAATGGGATAGGGACCCATAGTGCCAATGGGAAGGGACAAGTTCTTGAGGTGAGAATGGGGAAGATGATGAAATTGTTAGAGCTTTTCTTTACTGTCTTCCCCCCAATTCCTCTCCCCTTTTTCTTCTTTTAGGTCCCTTCCTGTCCCTTACCTTCTTGCTTCCCCATCCTAATCCAGTGGAAAAATAGATCTGGAAAGACATTAGCACCCGAGTATGAATTAGTTTAAACTGTTACCCTTCATAAGGATGACTTTAAAAAAATTGGATTGTGGGGGTAAACCATTATGTCACTCTGTAATATTTGTGAAGTACAAAGCGCTTCCATATAGGTTGTCTCTCCTTTGCATTTTTTAATCATATTTTGCCTTATCTCATAATTATTTGTGCACTTCCCTTATTTTCCACCCCTCATCGGATTGTCTGCTCCTTCAGGTCAGGGTCTCTGCCTCATCATAGGACTGGTCTTGATCATCTTGATCATGGTGGGGGGTGGCGCTCTGTATTTCATTTAAAAAAATTCCCCACTGACTAGTACAGGGCCGTAACATGTACCAGGTGTTCAATTATCTCATTTAATCCTCACAACAACCTAATTACAATCTCCACTCTAGATGAGGAAACTAAGACCCAGAGAGAGGGAAAGGACGTGTCTTAGGGACTATTGTTGTTAGTCATTTGGTTTTGAAGAGACCAATGACCTCACGAGGTGATGTCTTGACTTGTTTGTTAATTGGATTTAAGTGAGTCAGAATTGCACAAAGTCTTCAGCCTGACTCTCTCTTCCTAAGTCATAGAAGTCCAGTGGCAAAACCAAAATCAAGAGAATGGGCAATGGGCCAGGATGCAATGCATAATCTTCGCATCTTACATGTCTGACCAAGCTCTGAGCGCTCCACAGCACCTGCTTCAGTCACCTTCATGGCCATTGGAACAAACTCTTTTCATTTGCCCATTCCCCCAGGAAATGTCTTTACATGCTTGGGGTAGATATCTCATAAACTCACTGATGGATTTGAAGTCTATTGGTTATCCTCAACCTGGTTTAGCCCATCTGCCGGGTGTGGTCACTGTGCATGCCATAGCTTCTTGGAGCCACAGGTGAGAGTTGAGTGACCAGTTGGACCCAAAGGTGGAGGAGCAGCCCTGAAAAGGGCTCAGTGTGCCCTCACACCAGAGGTACTGGTCCTCCCTTAATACTCCATATATCTCAATATAGCCTTATGCCAAAGAAACCGTAGGCCTGGGCCCTATCCCTAAAACAGATCATTGAGAAGTTGGAGGTATCCAACTGTAGTCTGGTGATGACTTGCTGGACCTGCTGTTCTTGGGATCTTTTTAAATATATAGTTTGGATGAGATGACCTCTGAAGGCTTTTTAAATTCTGAAATGCTATGATGTTCATCTTGTGTCTTTGATAAGTGTTGCCCTCCCTGAAGGAAAGAAGGAGTCTCATTTAGACTGTATCCTCCCTAATTCTTAGCATGGCTCTGCCAGCTGCAGGTGCTTAATAAATGCTTGTTGTAGTGTATGTTGTTGTATTTAAAGAGGCAGGTGGTCAGACAAGAGTGATTTCTGAGCACCCTCTCCAGCTCTAAAACTTTTGTATGTTAGGGCTGGTGGGGCACCTAGGTGGTGCAGTGGTTAGCATTCCAGGCCTGGAGTCAGGAAGCCTCATTTTCCTGAGTTCAAATCCAGCTTCAGATACTTTCCAGCTATGTAGTCTTGGGTAAGTCACTTAATCCTATCTTCCTCAGTTTTCTCATTTGTAAAATGAGCTGGAGAAGGAAATGGCAAACCACTCCAGTATCTTTGCCAAGAAAACACCAGTGGGGTCGTGGAGAGTTGGACATGACTTAAAAACAGTAACATCTTGCCCAGGCTGGAAAAGCTGGGAAGGAGAAGTCACTACAGGGTGACAAAAATAATTTACCCTAAAATAATTTGAATTCTGACTTCATAAAGTACTTTCAGAGATTGATCTTTACCTTCAAGGGTTTTGAGTTTTCCCAGGGGCTTCTGGGTTTGAGGGGGATGAGCAGGTTACTGTGTTCCTTATGGGAGGAAAAGTGGCACAATATGGAAAGGTAGTGGATTTGGATTCAGATCCTTTGGGTTCAAATTCTGCCTCTGGCACATGGTACCTGTGTGACCTGATATATGTCGTTTTATCTTTTCGGTTCCTATTTTTTCATCTATAAAATGAGGGAGTTGAACTCAGTGGCTTCTTAGGTCCCTTTCAGCTTTAAATCTATGATCCTGTGACTTGGTACAGGGTGGGAGAAGCTACAATGAGGAGCCCTGGGTTTTCTTTCTCAAAATTGGTGGGCATAGAGGAAAAGTCCCAAGGGATTTAGCTTGCGGAGAAGCTCATTTACTGCTATTTCCTATTGAGAAAAGAGGATTATCAAAGGCACCCTAATTTGCACAATAAACATATTATTGTAAAAGGTCTATACATTACACTTTTGTGAATGACATCCCACCTAAATTAGGTTAGAAAAGCTTGCTTTTTGAAGGACTCCCAAGGCTTCTTATGAAGAAAGAGTGAAATGTCTGAGATGGAGGATACTTGAGTCCAACATCCTCTTTTGACAGAGGAGAAAACTGAGGCCCAGAAATGAAGAAGCAATTTGTCCAAAGCCACACAGAACTAGTGTTATAACTCAGGTCTCCTGACTTGCACTTATACCAGGTTTCTTCCATTGGTGAGGCTGTTGAAGATGATGCTGTTGATAATGATGTACATTAACATAGCACTTAGCACAGTGATTGGAACAGAATAGGCTCTGAATAAATATTGTTGACTTGACATATAATTTTAAGGTTTACAAAGCCTTTTTGTCATAATTGTTTGGGTAATTAGTGCATGCATTATTGTCACAACCATTTTATACATGAGGAAAACAAAGCTCAGAGAGGTTAAGAGACTTATTCATATGGGTAGTTGGAGCTGAGGTTCAAAGACAGTTTTTTATACACTAAGTTCAGTTCTCTTTTCATTGTAAGTCAAAGTATCTGAGCCTGAAATCAAATTCAGCTTTCTGGAATTGAAGTCTGATATGCTTTCCAACACATTGAAGAAAGTTCTGGTTTTGTGATCATGAGGCATAAGACATAGTGAAAGGAGGGGTGGGAAGGTGGTATTGTTTTTGATCAGTTGTTTCAAAATCCTATTTGTGGATCTCTTGGCAAAGATATTGGAGTAGTTTGCCATTTTCTTCTCCAGCTCATTTTTCAGAGGAGGAAATTGAGGCAAACAGGGTTATGTAACTTAGCCAGGGTCACACAGCTAGTAAGTGTTGGAGGCCAGATTTGAACTCAGGAAGATGAATCTTTCTGACTCCAGGCTTGGCACTCTATTCACTGCACCACCTAGTTGTCCCAAGGTGGGTGGACAAGTCATATCAAATGAAGACTTAGCTACTAACTTCCTAAATTTTCCATCCAGCCTTGTATGGAGCTGAACTGCATGCTGTTGTGGAAGACATTGAGAAGCCTGCCAGAATCGCTGAAGGGTAGAGCCAACATCCCTGAACTGGGCCTTTGATTAGTACCAGGGCTTGGGCTCGATGTTATGGGAAATTATTTTTTTCCTTAAGGCCCTTAATTCCTCAGGTACACTGGCTTCTACATAACATGGAGCAGATACTCACGGGGACCAGTGATCAGATGGGACATAGCAGAACATCAAGCGACGAATGTGGTAGGGCAGCCAGCAGACTACAAAGGCGATGACCACTGCACCTAGAAGGGAGAGAAACACCATGGATTTAGTGTCCTAGAATCAGGGCATGTCAGAAGTGAAAGAGAGCTTACAGATCACTTAGTTTAATCTCTTGATTTTACCAATGAAGAAAATGAGACCTAGAGGGAAAGGGATACCAAGGTCACACTATTTTTAAATGTTTTTGTGTGCTTCTGGAAACTAGAAGTTTAGGTCCATTCTGATCAGTGCTTATATCAAACTTTAGCATTGCTTACTCAAAACGTGTGTGTGTGTGTGTGTGTGTGTGTGTGTGTGTGTGTGTGTGTATTTGAGCCACCTCAACTCAGCACAACACATTTCCTATGCAAAGATGAAAAAGACAGCTCACTGATAATGGCATGCTTGAAATCGGGTGGGTAGGCTCATCTGTGTGCACTAGTAATTATGAACAAGACTAAAAAGAAGTAAGTATGGTAAGAAAGTTTTGGACTTGGAGGATGGGCACCACTGGGAGATGAGAAAAGAGAACATTGTTTTCATTCTCAGATCAATTTCGGAAATGAGGTTCCTAGGGTATTCCTGGTCCCCTGACACCTCAACTATTTAAAAGAATGAAATTAATTTTGCAGTCTCATAGAGGGGAGGCAATACTGGATATCTGTTTACTTCTGAAGTAATAAAGCCTTTGAGGTCTAATTATTTGGTCCAAAGCTTGCCTTACTTAAGCCATGGCAACTAAACATGTCATGAGCCTGGCTCCCCAAGAGAAACCCAAGCCTTCTCTTGCCTACAGAGGTACCCTAGTGGTAGTAGCCAGTGGGGAACTTAGAGATTCATTCAGTCAGAGCAAAGGAGTTCTCCAGAGTTGGGTGGGACAACTTCTTGGAGAGGACCTTCTCCTCCAAAGAGCCTCTATTTTTCTAAGGGCCTTGGTCCTAGATCTAGGACCTAGGTCATTGACTTGTTGGGAAAGGTCCTTTTCAGGTCATGTTAAACTCAAGTTTGGTCCATCACAGTGCTACAGTGAGAACACTGTACTGAAGACTTGGACTCCCATTGATTTTCTGCCCGTCATTAACCATGTGACCTTGCTGCCTCCATTTTCTCATCTATTATTGTTGTTGCTTGTGTGTTGTTTTTGAAGAGGACCAAGGGGGTCCTCATCATGGGATAATGTTTTGGCTTGTTTGTTAATTGGATTCTAGTGAGGCAGAGTTGCATAAAGTCATCAGTTTCACTCTCTCTTCCAAAGTTATCAAAATCCAGTGCCAGGACAAAAGTCAAGACAACTGGTGATGGCCTGGGTTGCCATGGATGGCCTTGGCATCTTTGATGTCTGACCAAGCTCTTAAGCATGCTACAATGCTTTTTTCAGCTGCCTTCGTGGCCTTTGGAATAACCTGTTCTCATCTTCCCAGTTTGCTGAAGGAATCTTCACATGCTTGGGGTAAACATCCCCCTAACTCACCCACGGGAAGATAAAACTGTCTAACTAGATGACTTCTATGATCTTTCCTAGGTCTAAGATTCTGGGGAATCTCAGAAAAAGAGTGGGATTCCAGGGAGAATGAATCTCCTTGTTCTCGCCATCTTCCCAAAATCCCCAGATTTTGCCTATTATGTTGTTAGGGCTTGTCAAAAAGAGGGGGGAAAACTCCAATTATTTCAAGGATGTGAAGTACAAATACTCTGTGACTCTCTAGAATCTGCACAGAAATCAGGTCTTGGGTTTATTTAGAGAGAGTATAGAGTGGAAGGAATGCCCAGCATGGAGTGTGAACCTCACTGGGCAACACAAAAGCAGAAAAAGTCATTGATGCTGTTTGGGCCAGGAGGTTGAGGATAATTATGAGATGCAGTGGCATCTTTGGAAAGAATGAAGTCTCAAGCCCGATTTTGGGGGCTGACCATGGCAAGAGAGGGAACAACAGGGAGTGCTGACATTTACAAAAAATCGAGAATGCTGCTAAATGGACCCGAAGAAATTCCTTAAGCATGAGGTGCTGGCAAATGTCAGTCCCTCCTTGAAGGGCAGTCAAAGCTGTTCACTAAATGATTTGACCCCAGGAAGGCACATTTAAATAATTTTGCACCTTGAAGTTGGCCAGTCAGTGTGTGTGTGTGTGTAAAATGAATAAACAAACTGGAGCTAATGACTGCTCTATCCAAATCTGACATTGTGTGGAGAGGAAGAAGGCCTCTGGTGTAGTAATCTGATGCAGTAAATGCCGACTAGAAGTTTGGAAGTCTCCAAGTTTTAGATCTCTCCCTGCTGTTACCTCGCAGTTTGAACTTAGACAAACCATTTACCCTTTCTGAGGCTCAGATCTTCCCTCTGTCAATGCAAAGAGCTCTCTTTTGATTCTCTGATGCCCCTGTATTCCACCAACTTTCTGAATCCCAGAATCTCAAAGTTGGAAGTCATCTAGCCCAATTTCTATTGGGATCCAGGACCTCCTCTTCTTTTGTGAGCTCATAAATTCTTTTGGGGATGCTTGAGAAATTGCTACATATGAGGAAACCTTCTATGTAGTGAAAACTCGTGAATGGAGGAAATGATGAGACTGGAATAGATATCTTTCTATGGTTCTATGCTTTCCTCCAGTGGTGCTGCTTCTCTGCCTCAGTTCTATTGAGACTTTTATTCTTTTTATTTCTGAGCAATCACTTATTTCAGACTCACTGCCTCTACGAAGACTTCTCTGATTATTCTCACCTCACTGAGGCACAATGCTGTTTCTATGGTTGGGGATAGTTAGTGGGGAGTCAACGTGGGATTCAAACCAGAGTCCAGGCTTCTGACCTCTTCATTTGGTCATGCTGTCTCTGAGGTTGAGAAAACAGGATGCCCAGCCTAAGAGGGAAAGACCCCTAGGTCTGTCTTAATGGTATTACATCTAGCTGATGTACTAGACAGAGATCTGAAGAAGGGGCAGTCTAAGGAAATGTATATATGCACCTACTTTCTACAACACCATTTTGTGGAAATATGTATGGATTTAACCAAGACTCTTCACTTTCCAAAAAGAATCTTCTTTTCACACACAAAAAAAGGTTCAGTTGAAGATTCCTTTAAATAGCAGAACTCCTGTCATTCATCTAAAATTGGCATCAATTTACACACCACTTTTTTTTAGAACTCGTAATGTTTAACATCTCCCAAGACCACAGACTCTCAGTGATGGAAAGAAACTTGGGGGATCTGACAGGTTCAGTCTGTACCATAATGGGAACCTGCCTCTCCAGCATGGTTATCTAATCTCTGATTGAGATTGATAGTGATAGGAAATGCACTACTTCGTAAGAAATTCATTACTTCTTCAGACAGATCATCTTTTGTATAGTTTAATTTAAAATATTTCATTACATGAAGGCTGTCTGCCTTTCTGCAACTTCTATCCATTGCCCTTAATTCTCTGTGCTCAGGACCAAACAGAATAAGTTTTACCTCTCTTTCAAATTGTACCCCTTTGAGTACTTGTCCTCCTAAGTCTCCTCTTCTCCAAGATCCCCATTTCCTTCAACTATTCCTCATATGGCATGATCTCTATTCTTTTCTCTATTTCTTTAGCTTCTGGTATCTAACCTTTCAAGATACTTGTTTCCCCTAAGTTTTCTTTTCTCCAGGTCAAACGTTCCCATTTCTCCAACTGTTCCTTGTACGACATGGTCTTTGCTTCTCTTATGGTCACTTTCTTTATCTACAAAATAAGGGGGTTAGAACTGATGTTCTCTAAAATTCCTTCCAATTCAAATCTATGATTCTGGTGATCTCCCTTGGAATGTGCTCCAGGTGTTCAATATCCCTAAAATGTGGCACCTAGAAATGAATACTAATACTTCAGATATATTCTGACTATGGCAGGAAATATGGGGCTATCCCTTTTCTCATTCTGAGAACTATGCCTCTCTATAGTTGTCCTAAGATCACCTAAGATTTTTGGGCTGTCAAGTTACTGTTGTTTCACATTAAGCTTCCTGTCCACTAACTGCTCCCTGTCCCTGACTATTCTCTTCATGTCTTTTTCACAAGAACTCTCTGGCCATGTCTTCTCCATCTTCAACTTGTGTATTTGATTGGAGAAGGACTTTATATTTATCCTCACTCAATTTCATTTTCATTAAATTCAGCCCAGAGCTGTAGCCTGTCAGCATCTTTCAGGATCCTCACTGTTTAGCTCATCTTGTTAGCTAGTTGTTCTAGCTTCATGTCATGTCTTTATAGACCTGATATGTGAGGGAGATTCTAATTTCCTCTTGCTTGAAACTAGTGCCATTTAGACTCTCAAGATGGCCCAGGGATTTGAGCTATCACTCATGTCCTGCCTGATTACTTTCTCTGACAGGTATACCCTCCTTCCACCCCTTCACCAGCAGTCACAGAACATATTTAAATATACCCTTGAGTTTCAGCTAAAAACTGTCAGCTCTCCTAGGAAGTAGAAATGAATACTATCCTACTGAACCAATTCCTTTAATGGTATTAAGGAAAAGGAATTCAGGAAGAAATATTTTCCATGAAAGACCTGCTTCAGTTCCAAGGTCCATTGTGTGCTACTCTTCGTCAATAGGTGCCTTAAGACTGACCAACTAGAGAGAAAAACCCTTCTTTTCTTCCTTAAGATAAACTCCTGATTTCTTTAACCTATTTAATGTCAAGCTCTTTCTTTTTCACATAATGCTATGTAAGTGAATTCTACTTTGCCTGTAAAGATTTAAGATCTAAATGAGTTGCCCTTTCAGGCAATAGTGGGTGTGGATGTAGGCTAAGGGAAGTAAATGGAATTTACAGTAAACACATGAGCTTCTAGGGAGGTTTCATGGAATCTCAGTGCAAAGAGACCTCAGAGCTCTCCTAATATACTCTGTTCCTGAATGGGAATCCCTTTAGAAGACTCTTGAATCATAGTATCCACTTCTGAATAGGGAATAATGCAATGCCAAGCATGGTTATAGAAGATGACTGATCACACAGTTGAAATTTAGATAAACTTTAGATTTAGAAGGAAACTCAGTGACCACTTATTCCAACCCATCCTTGAAAAAGAGTTTCCACTACACACCTCTGACAACTGATCATTCAGTTTTTATATGAAGACCTCCACTGAGTCAGTATTCGTTACATCCTGAAGAAGCCCATTCTATTTATGAATAGTTTGTATTGTTTGGAAGTTTTTTCCTGCCACCGAGCCTCAGTTTTCCATTTCAGAATTCTCATCCATTGCTCCTACTTTTTTGTCCCCCTGGGGACAAATAGCACAAGTCAGTCTACCTTCTCTGAGATGGTCCTTCTAGTACTCGAAGGCAGCTATCATATTTCCCTCGAGCCTTCTTCTCTTCATGCTAAACATCCCCAGTTCCTTAATCAATCCTCCTCATATGACATAACTCAAGACCTGTCACCATAGTGGTTGATATTGTTTGGACACTCTCCAGCTTGTCAATGCTTTCCCTGAAGTGTGGCATCCAGATCTTAACAGAGTACTCTAGATATAGTCTAGGCAGGGTATAACAGAAGCCATCTTTTCTTTACTCCTGGAAACTTTGCCCCCTTAATGAAGTTTGAGATTATATTCAATTTTTTGGCTGCCACATAAAACTGTTGACTCATATTCCCACTGAGCTTTCAGTCTACTTAAACCTCTTGATCTTTTTCAGACAAACTGCTGACTATGCCCTCCATATGTTGTACTTGTGAAAAGTACAAGTTATATTTTGAAGCCAAGTATTATACTAGATATTTATCATCATTTAATTTCATTGTATTCGACTTAGTTCAAAGCTAGAGTCTGTCAAGATTATTTTTGGATCCTTAATTTGTCATCTAGTGTCAATTCTGCCACTAATTAGCAATACGATCCAAGGTTAGCCCTCGCAGTTTTGTGTTTTTGCATTGGTATGTATGCTATCAGTGTCTCGATCCATCATTGGCAAAACTATGTTAAAAATCACAGGGTCAAGATGAAATCTCGTGATATTGAATTATTAATAACTACTCCTCTGGAAATTCAATCAATTTTGATTCTAATTTTTATTGCTCTCTAGAGCACATATCTTGTCCTTCCACAAGAAGAATATGAGGTTTTCTATTAAATACATGATAAAAGTCTAAGAAAACTGGAGCTATAGCATTCTCTTGATTTGCCAATTTAGTAATTCTGTAAAAAAATGAAGTAAGGTTAGTCTGGCATGAGTTATTCTTCATGACGACATGCTGACTCTTTGTAATTGCTGTTTCCTTTTCTAGAAATCCACGAACCATGTATTTAATGTTTCATTTTAAAATTTTGTCAGGAATTAAAGTCAAATTCACTAGCTTAGTCAGCCAAAAAACATTTATTAAGCTTACTATGGGTGAGGCACTTCATTAAGCCCAGGATACAATACAAGCAAAAAGCAAATAAGCCTCTCAGAGAGTTTATTTTCTAATAGGAGAAAACATAGAAAAGGAAGTTGAAAATTAGAGAGGAGGGGAAGGTACCTGAAGAGAGGTATGATGGAGAAAAAAGTCTGGAGAGACAAAAGAAGAGCCCAGAGAAGAATGAAAGCACGAGTATGGCTGGCCTGGGCTCTTCCTTCAAAAGTAAAGAGGACCTGACTAATCAGAGGATCTCCTCACAAGCGGACTCCCCACAAGGTAGAGGAATCTTCCAGGTAGAGAAGGCTACTGGAGCATGGTGGTAAAACCTATAGTTGGCAGACTTTGGCAGACTATTCACTTCCCTTTTAGGAGAATCACTATAACATTTCCCATTCTCCAATATTTCATAACCTCTGCTATTTTCAGCTGTCATATCCACTAGTTCTTTCAATATCCAAGGATGTAGTTTATTTGGGTTAGATGAATTGAATTCATCAAGGAGATCTAGATGTTCTTTTCTAATCACCTTCTAATCACCTTACTTTTCTTAGATATCAACTCCATTAATTGTTTTAGGAGAAACACAACCTGTGATTAGACTGAGCTGCCTGAATTGGGGATCCAGCTAGTTGGGTAGCTCAGCTCATCCTCTCCCTCTGCCTCTTCTTTTCCTCTTCAAAGCAAGGTAAATTTTGAGGACCAGAAGCTGCCCAATTAACTTGGAGTTTACTAGCTAGACTCCTTCCTTCATCCTTTCCTCTCTTTCTTTCTTTTTCTCTTGTTTTCTTTCTTTTTTCTCTTTCTTTCCTTTTCACTTTCTTCCTTTTTCTCTTTCTTTCTTTCTTTTTCTTCCTTCCTTCCTTCCTTTCTTTCTCAGGATGGGGCATGAGTTCAAGCACCCCACTATGCCCCCTTGAATGAATGTAGCTGAAAACCCCCAGGGGTAAGTGGAGAAGGTCTCTTATTCCTTAGCTACTTCCTGCTGAAATTGGATGTAGAGTTTTCATCATCAGTTATCATCATCCAAGCAGCAGTTCTAGCTCCTCTTTGACCATTCTCTTTTTCAGTATAGAAAGAGCCTTTTTTTTGGTTATGCCTATTTTTCTTCACCTTCAATTTGAGCTGTAGCACTCTTGACACTGTTTACATAGGGCCATGCCATGTTCTTATATTCATTCCCTGATACATGCCCTTGGATGAATCTTTTGTATACCTCTTTAAAAAATCTAAGTTGGTTAGATCTGTGCATCTACATTGGTCTCTCTAGACAACTCCTACATTTCTTCTTTCTTTATGCTTAAAATCTCTCCTGCTTATCAATTTAAGCTAGCTTTGGAGTAGTATCACAACATATTGTATTTTTGACCTTTAGTAGGAGTCACTATCTCCCTCCATCTTGCCTTCATTCATACTGAAGTGGGATCTCAAACCTCCATATGCTGTGCTAGCTACTAATTTTCTTTATGTAAAGGGAGAGTAAATGGTAGCAATGAAAGAACAAGGGGAAAGTTTCACTTTGTTGGGTATATCAGCAGCCAGTGCTATTCACAGCAAAAATTTGGCTTTTTCTGTTTTAGACTCATTCCCCTTGTGAGAAGGAAGAGAAGAAAAACTAGGAGGAATTGCTCAGTGAATTGCAGTTCCTTCCTGAAGAAGGGGAGAAATGGATTGTCAAAGGGGGAGAGCATGAATGTCTTTCCTCTCTGTCTCTTTCCATTGTTTGCACCAGTACAGCAAAAACTTCACTGGTGGAAGAAGTTTCATCAACAATGAAAGGAAAGCTGGGAAACAGAGTGTCTGCCTATGTAGTCCCAAAATGTAGGGTGAACTTCATCTTGAATTCCAAACTGTCTCATTTCATCTATTTATCCCCCTCTGTCTTCACAAATCCTTCCCACAAGTCTCAGTTCCAAAATAACACTAGCTGGTGGACTTGTGGATAGTATATTCTTAAGTATCTCTCATCTCCATAGTGACACTAGCATCACCTAAGGAAAATACTTTGTAAATTTTGAAATGACATATAAGTGAGTAGTTATTATAGTGATAGAAATGTGAACTAAATACTAATGAAGTACATGGCAAGCCTTGGAATCAGGAAGATGTGGGTTCAGGTACTGGCTCTTATATGTACCCTGGTGTTAGAGACAATGTTACTTTTTAGTATTCTAAATATTTCTTTAAGACTTTAAATTACAGATAAGCTGTTAATATGCATTATTGGAAAGATTTTTCCACACTGGAAGTACCCCATTATGCTTATGTTGACAAAACCACAAGTTCAGACAAAAAAAATTAAATGTGAGTTTAAATCAGAGGTTCCCAAACTTAATTTGGCCTAGCACCCCCCTTTTATAAAAAAGAAAGTTACACAGTGCCAGCCCTCTGAAATCTACTTTCTTTAACCTTTTAATGATTTTTTTGAAATTTGTGCTATTGATTTTTTAATAGTTACAACAATGTAAATTTTATTATTTTTTAAATGTTTATTTATTTAATTTTAGTTTTCAACATTCATTTCCACAAAATTTTGGGTTCCAAATTTTCTCCCCATCTCTCCCCTCTACCCACCCCATAAAATCCTGCATTCTGATTGCCCTTTTCCTCAGTATGCCCACCCTTCTTTCACACACCTCCCTTCCCTTATACTTATCTTCTCTCTTTTCTTGTAGGGTAAGATAGATTTCTATACCCCATTACCTGTATTTCTTATTTCCCAGTTGTATGCAAAAACAATTCTCAGCATTGTGTCCCTTCTTATTCAACTCACCCTGTGCTGTGTGTGTGTGTGTGTGTGTATGTGTAATCCGTCCAACTACCCAAATACTGAGAAAAGTCTTAAGAGTTACAAATATTATCTTTTCACGTAGGAATGTAAACAGTTCAATTTTAGAAAGTCCTTTAGGATTTTTCTTTCCTATTTACCTTTTCATGCTTCTCTTGATTCTTATGTTTGAAAGTCAAATTTTCTATTCAGTTCTGATCTTTTCATCAAGAATGCTTGAAAATCCTCTATTTCATTGAATGACCATTTTTTACCCTTGAAGTATTATACTCAGTTTTGTTGGGTAGGTGATTCTTGGTTTTAATTCTGGTTCCTTTGACTTCTGGAATATCATATTCCAAGCCTTTCAATTCCTTAATGTAGAAGCTGCTAGATCTTTTGTTATCTTGATTGTATTTCCACAATACTTGAACTGTTTCTTTCTGGCTGCTTGCAATATTTTCTCCTTGACCTAGAAACTCTGAAATATTCCTAGGAGTTTCTCTTTTTAGATCTCTTTCAGGAGGTGGTTGGTGGATTCTTTCAATATTTATTTTGCCTTCTGGTTCTAGAATATCAGGGCAGTTTTCCTTGATAATTTCATGAAAGGTGATGTCTAGGGTCTTTTTTTTTGATTGTGGCTTTCAGGTAGTCCCATAATTTTAAAATTTTTTCTCCTGGATGTATTTTCCGGGTAAGTTGTTTTGTCATTCTTTTGATTTTTTTTTTTTGTAATTTTCTGGTTACTCATAAAGTCATTAGTTTCCATCTGTTCCGTTCCAATTTTTAAAGAACTACTTTCTTCAGTGACCTTTTGAACCTTCTTTTCCATTTGACTAATTCTGCTTGATAAAGCATTCTTCTCCTCATTGGCTTTTTGGACCTCTTTTACCAATTGAGTTAGACCATTTCTAAAGGTGTTATTTTCTTCAGCATTTTTTGGGTCTCCTTTAGCAAGCTGTTGACTAGCTTTTTATGATTTTCTTGCATTGTTCTCATTTCTCTTCCCAATTTTTCCTCCACCTCTCTTACTTGATTTTCAAAATCCTTTTTGAGTTCTTCCATGCTTGAGACCATTGGATATTTATTTTGGAGGTTTTGGATGCAGAAGCCTTGACTTCCTCTGATGTTAAGCTTTGTTCTTTCTCATCCAAAAGGATGGAAGAAAATACCTGTTCACCAAGAAAGTAACCTTCTATAGTCTTATTTTCCCCCCTTTTTGGGCATTTTCCCAGTCAGTTACTTGACTTTTGAATTCTTGTCAGGAGGAAGGTGTACTCTGGGAACCTATAAGTTCTTAGTTCCTCCAAGGTGGTACAATCAAAGGAGAGGATTTGATTCCTCTCCTGGCCTGTGCTGGTCTGGGAGCAATCAAAAAATTTTCTGCCTAGAGTCTGTGAGCAGAATTCCCTATCAACAACTGTCTCCAACTCTACCACCAGGGATCCTCCTCACCTAAGGGCAGGGCTTAGGGCTGAGATTCAGATCAGCTACTCAATTACCCCAGGGGCTTTAGGTGGAGGGCTCCAAAAATGAATTCTGCCACTGCAGTGGCTGCTGCTCGTGGGGCCAGACCAGGTTCCCTTCTCACCCTGATAAAAAGATTTTCTCCTTGACCTTTAAGGCTCTGTCTTTGGCATTTGTGAGTTAAGCAATGTAGGAACTGCTGCTGCTGGTGGCTCCCTGAAGCCTCTTCTGGGTCCTATCCCTGCTGGGCCTAGTGCGATAAACCTTTCCTGTAGGCCTTCCAGGCTGTCTTATGCTAGAAATCTCTTTCACTCTGTCATTTTGTGGGTTTTGCTGCTCTAGAATTTGTTTAGAGTCATTTTTCACAGGCATTTTATGGGCTACATTGGGGAGCTTCTATAGGTCCATCTTTCTACTCCACCCTCTTGAATTTTGATGCTTCAATATTGTGTCATATAACTGTATAGCATTATATTGTAAGCAAGTCATTACATGAACATATTCCCATTGATATATGCTAGACTTCCTGACATGGTGCAACATGCTTGCCTACCAACACATGTATATTAAGACTCATTGATGCACTTGACCACTAATTGGTTATAACTTGCATTTTGTGTGTATATTTGGAAAATAATATAATCACTATTACTTTAACTATGTTACCCAACAGATGAAACATGTATGAATTCTTTTTCAAAATTTTCTTCTCTTCTTATACTTCTATCACTCCCTTCTTTTTATTCAATGCCCCCCAATTGTACCTGAGGCTACTACTGCCCCCTGGGATCATTTGAGTGATCCCAGGGGGCAGGATTTTCTACCTTGGGAACCTCTGAAGCAAATGCAATTGGGGCTCTGGCCTTATTCTGTACCCTTTGTAGTTTCAAAATAAGAGGAAGCTTTTAGTTACCTGTGGGTAGAGATTGTGTATATACCTAGAGCATTTGGTTACTGTCATCCAAGAGTTGTCCAAAATACATGGAAAGCCAATGTTTGAAGAAAGAAAGCTATGGAAGAAGAAGGAGAAAAGGTATTGGATTGGATGGTTCATATAGGAATCTTCTCCTTTGTTTTCCATGGGAGGCAGCCCAGTGGCAATTGATTCATACACTTAGAGCTATTATCTTAGATACAAGGGGCAGGTTGTTGGCTCCCCAGACAGTATGCAGCTAACCTTTTTTCTAAACTTCTCTGTTTAGAGCATCATAGATTTAAATCTGGAAGGGTATGTAGGAACCATCTTGTGCAACATGAAGTAGTTAGGCAGCTCATCTGATGGACCCATATTAAGGAAAACTTGAGCTCAAATCTGGCCTCAGATACTTACTAGTTGTGTGATCCTGGACAAGTCACTTAATCTCTGTCCGCTTGAATTACTGAAACTGTAAACCAAGAATAATAACAGCACCTACATCTCAGGGTTATTGTGAGCATCAAGCAAAGTAATATTTATAAAGTGCTTAGTATAGTACCGAATACCTAGTAGGCACTTAATAAAAAGATGCGGGAGGAGCCAAGATGGTGGAGTAGAAAGATTCACATATGCTAGCTCCTAACCCATAGCCCATAAAATACCTGTAAAGAAGAACTCCCAACAAATTCTGGAGCAGTGGAAGCCACACAGCAACGAAGTGGAGGAGATTTCTATTCCAGAGAGCCCTAAAAAACCGATACCAAAGGTCCATTGTGCACCGGACCAGAGCGGAGCCTAGCCCTGCCTTGGCCGCGTGGCACTGAGAGGAGCAGATCTGAGCAGGATTCAGGGATGAAATCTCCAGTGACCGTGCAGGTCGCTCCACCCGCAGACGCCAAAGGTCAGTGACAGAGCCTTTTTGGCTGGCCGAGAGGGGAGCGGGGTGTCTCCATAACTCAGGCCCCCTCGGGAGGCATCAGTGGAGGCAGCAGTGGACAGGGGCTCCCAAAGCAGACAGGAGCTCAGATTCATTATTGAAGGTCTTCTCATGAACACCCTGAGGGAACTGAGCCCCATGTGGTGGCCCTGCCCCCACCCGAGCAGCTGAACTTAATCTCATAATGAATAGCAGCCCTGCCCTCACCTGAGCACATGAATTTAATCTCACTCTGAATAGCAGCCCCACCCCCGCTGAAAGCCCTGAGTCTGGGAAGCAGCATTTGAATCTCAGCCCCCAAGCACTAGCTGGGTGTATCTGGAGGCAAGGTGGGGGTGGAGAAGAATCTCAGAAGTCAAAGGAAAATGCCCAGAAAAGGGGAAAAAAATAAGACCATACAAGGTTACTTTCTTGGTGAACAGATATCTCCTCCCCTCCTTTCAGATGAGGAAGAACAATGCTTACCATCAGGGAAAGACATAGAAGTCAAGGTTTCTGTATCCCAAACATCCAAAATAAATATTCAATGGGCTCAGGCCATGGAAGAGCTCAAAAAGGACTTTGAAAATCAAGTGAGAGAGGTGGAGGAAAAGCTGGGAAGAGAAATGAGAGAGATACAAGAAAAGCATGAAAAACAGGTCAATACCTTGATAAAGGAGACCCAAAAAATGATGAAGAAAATAACAC